>VZRS01006549.1:60267-89205 GCA_013398055.1 Ifrita kowaldi
GCCTCAGAGTCAAGGACTTCCCTGTCAAATGCTTTGCACCAGTCCAGGTAGATGATGTCAGAAGCTCTTCGCTTGTCCACCACTGCTGTAACCCGTCGTAGGCCACCAAATTTGTCAGGCATGGTTTGTCCTCAGTGAAGGCATGTTGGCTGTCCCCGTGCCTTAGCATAGTTCCCAGGATTTGCTCCAGGATTTTGCCGGACACACAGGGGAAACTGACTGGTCTGTAGTTCCCTGCGTTGTCCTTGTCCCTCTTTTCACAAGTGGGGGTTATGTTTTCCCTTTTCCAGTCAGTGAGAACTTCACTGGGCTGCCACAACTTTTCAAATGTGATAGAGAGTGGCTTAGCCACTTCGTCTGCCAGTTCCCTCAGGATCTCATCAGGTCCCATTGATTAGTGCACCTTCAGGTTCCACAGAGCTTCTGGAATCTGATCTTTTCCTTGCTGGATGGTTCATTCCCCCAGGCCCTGCCTGTGCCTCCTGTGACTTGGGTGGTGTGGCTGGAGGCCTGAGACAAAAAAGGCGTGGAGTACCTCAGCCTTCTCCATGTCCTGGGTACCCAGGTCTCCTCTTTCCTTCCAGAGAAGGCTCACATATTTTCCCAGCCATCATTTTCTCATCAACACATCTATAGAAGGTTTTCTTGTTGCCCTTGACATCCCTGGCCAGGTTTAATTCTATCATGATTTTAGGTTTCCTAACCCGATTCCTGTCTGCTTGGACAATCTCTCTGTGTTCCTCCCAGACTATCTGTCTCTGCTTCTACCCACTGTAGGCTTCCTTTTTGTGTCTTGACTTTGTCCAGGAGCTCCTTGTTCCTCCACACAGGCCTCCTGGTGTTTTTGCCTGCCTTCCTCTTAGTTGGGATGCATTGCTCCCAAGCTCAGAGGAGGTGATCCTGGAATATCAATTGGATTTACTGGGCTGCTTTTCCCTCCAGGGCTTTATCCCACGGGACTCTACCAGGCAGGTCCCTGAAGAGGCCAAACTCTGCTCTCCTAAGTCCAGGGTATTGAGCTTGCCATGCACTCTGCTCTCTGCCCTAAGGACCTCAAACTGCAGCATTTCATGGTCCCTTCAGCCCAGGCTGCCTTTGAGCTTCACATTCTCCACCGGCCCTCCTTGCTGGTGAGAAAAAGATCCAGCACAGCAGCTCTCCTCGTTGGCTCCTTTATTTCTTGGAGGAGGAAGGCATCATCAGCACATTCCAGGAACCTCCTGGATTGCTTATTCCTGCTGTGTTGCCCCTCCAACAGATTTCAGATTTCAGCTGAAGCCCCCTGTGACAACCAGGGCTTTGGAATGAGAGGCTGCTCTTATCTGCATACAGATGGAATCATCCACTCCGTCTTCCTGGTGGGATGGCCTGGAATAGAACCCAGTAAGGTCACCTTTAATCCTGCTCACCTCCCTTAAATCCATCAGCTCTCAGACAGCTCCTCATCCATCCCCAGGAGAGCTCCCTTCACTCCAAATGGTCATAGACATAGAGGGTGACCCCCTCCTCGTCTTCCCTGCCATCCTAAAGAGCCTGTGTCCTTCCTTGCTACATTAAAATGTCTTCTTTTGATTTTTTTTTTCCTCTCTGCTACAGAGGCATTCTCAGGTTGTGAAGAGAATTATTTTCCAGAAGAAGGAAGAATTATTTGAGGACAAAGCTGGACTAATTTATACTGCATTGTCTTCCTTTGTGAGTTCTGAAGAAAATGAAAAGGAAATTGAAAGGAAACAGATAAAAATCCTTAAGAAATGAGTCAGAGAGAGCAAAGAGGGAAATGTAACTTCAGAGTGTGGGTGATGTGGGATCATCCCAGCATGTTTCTCTTAAAATGGAATGGCTCTGAGTTGCCTGACTCTGCCCTTTACAGCAAAGTACTCTCATCAATAATGTGATAATCCTCATTGTGTTCATCCTATTGCTATTTTCAAGCACAATGCACATTTTTCAAACACAGCTCTTCGAAGATATAATTGGGCAATTTTGTTGTGAATGGCATTTGATTTCAGAACCTTTGGGGCACTCACTGGAAGTGCTATATCCACAATTTAGTAAATGAAGCTGTGCCCTAGCAACTGCTATCAATGCAAAGACATGCAAAGACCAGAGCAAACATGTACCTCTGTAAATCAATATTTTTTTAGGTAGCTGATAGCACTATGATATTAAACTCTATTTCTAGTGGAGTCAAGATATGGCAAAGTAATTGTAAGGCCTGTGTCACAAAGAAGGTACTTCAATTTCCTCCCATTTTACTTGATATATGACATCTCCTTCAATATCCTTTGATTATGAGATGACTGTTTCAGAAGATCAGCCTTGCAAAAAGGTACCCTTCAGTCACGTCAATAGAAGCACAGCTGGCTGAATAGTTTTCAAATTACTTTTTCAGAGGAAAATACTTGAGTCATTAAAACACAAACTGGTTGAGCATAAAGGTCCCTTTCAATGAGATTACCATTACCAGAAAAAAAGTGTAAAAGCAAACATTTCAATTTAATGAACAGCTTTGAGAATTTGCTTATGTGGACACTAAACATGATCTATAGCATGTACTATAGATGAAATATAACAAGTCTTCAGAATTATTGAAACAAAGAATTTGATTGACTCCCTTTTATTTGATTTGAATGAGATTTTTGCTTTTCAAGCCTTTTTAAGGTTTGAAATTTAGACTTGATTCAAGCCAGTGTAAATGTCAAGAACTCTTGCAGAATGGTGAAAATGTTTTCATTCAGGTTTTTTAACAGTCTATTCTGAATGCGAAGGGGAAACACTTTTCCATTATTAATTTGATATCCTTCTGCTTGTTTATACCACAGGCACCGTGCGCATCCTCTAACCTTGAGGCACAGGCTGGTAATGGAACTTACTGCAAGTTTGGCTTCTGATGAATCACTGCTTGACTGCCTGGGCTAATGAAGAGCCCCTATTAACTATTACTACTTATACAGCCAATTTGACAAGATAGATACAAATATTGAAGTTGGTCTAATTGGCTCTGCCAAAATGCAGTGGTACATGTACCCACGGCTCTGTTCATTGTGAATAATGTCAGTGTGCCTTATGTTGGAAGATTTTGAGAATAACCTTCTTCCAGAATAACCATGAGGCTGCTTATGCTTCATTTTCTTCCACTTCCTGTTGATACCCAGTGTTTTTTTCATCAGTACGGGTTCTTGTGTGCCTGTAGAACGTGGATGCAGTAGAAGAGGTCACTATGAAAAACAAGAGAAAGGACACCCTTTTATGTGTGGTTAATCATAATAAAGACAGTGGAATAAAGGTGATCCTCCATAAATGCTTGCAGGATGTTAAAAGTGTATCCCTGCTGCATACTGTACCTGCAGCGACTGATTGCAAGGGGGACAGGAGTGAGAAAATTGGAGGCTCTGGGTGACAAACTGTAAGAAAATCTGAAAGAAGGAGCTGGAATTTGGAGATGCTTTCTAGGTCTGGCCTGAAGTCTGTGGCAGGTAGTGAGGTGTCCCCAGCTGAGGTGTTGTGAGTGCACCCCTACAACTGGTCCCTGGTGGGGCTGTGAGGAGAATACGGCCTGCTCTGAACATGGAAGCATCTGTGCTCTGAGGCTGGGTGGCTTCCTGGGGCCTTGTCTTCAGGAACAGATTGGCAGGAGCTCTTTTGCACAGAGAACTTCTGTGTCAGTAAATAATTACCACAGTGGTGGAGATACTGTGATAAAAGGTCTTTAAAAAAACCTGCACCTGCAGCCCAACTGTAAATTCTGAATAGGCCCGGGTAAGGTCACTCACTAATGATGAGTTAATTGAGCGTGGCTTCTCTAGAGGTGTCCAAAACCAAGGAACTCCATCTAGTGATGTTCGTGCTTTTATTTGACAGATCTTGAATAATAGAATCATAGAATGGTTTGTGTTAGAAAGGAACTTAAAGACCCATCTTGTTCCACCCCTTGCCATGGGCAGGGACAGCTTCCACTATCCCAGGTTGTTCCAAGCCCTGTCCAGCCTGGCCTTGAACACTTCGAGGGTTGGGGCAACCCCAGCTTCTTTGGGCAGCCTGTGCCAGGGCCTCACTGCCGTCACAAGGAAGAATTTCTTCCCAATATCTGGTCTAAACCCTGCCCTCTTTCAGCTAAAACCATTGCCTCTTGTCCTGACTCTCCAGGCCGTTGTCAGAAGTTCATCTCCACCTCACTTGGACGCCTTTAAGGTCCTGGAAGGGGCTCTAAAGTTTCCCCAGAGCATTGTCTTCTCCAGGCTGAACAGCCCCTACTCTGTCACTTGTCTTCATAAAGAGATGTGTTCCTGCCCTTTAATTATCTTCATGGCAGTTCCTTGAAAGGGGATTCTCTTCTCTCCCTGAAATAGTTAGAACCAAGTCCAAGAGACTTGAATTCCCCTTAGCACTGAAATACCCTTCATATCAATATAACATCTTTTTGCAAGTGAACCTATGAGGTGCTTGTGTGCTTGTTTCCCGTGGCATTTTTAGCAACAGCATTTTCCTAGCCTGGCTTCTCACTGTGGATAATTTAAATTTTTGCAGTGTTTGAATGAAGCCACTGGGTAATAAGAGTAGTTCTCCAGTCGTGAAATAAAGACAGTGGAATAAAGGTGATCCTCCATAAATGCTTGCAGGATGTTAAAAGTGTATCCCTGCTGCATACTGTACCTGCAGCGACTGATTGCAAGGGGGACAGGAGTGAGAAAATTTGCAGGTGAAAAGTTAATAAATACAATAATATGTTATTAGATCAAAATAATTCTGGGCCATGTCTAGCAGTAAGATATCCAAAGGACCCTTATTTCCACTACCACAGGGAAGGAGTGAGCCAGCATTTCATGCCTTGATAGCTGAAAGGGGAAGCTGTCTGCTTTGCTGGATGAGTGTTTCTCACAGCTACAGGTTCCCTTGTAACTGAAACAAAGATAAATTGTGAATATGAGGATATAGGGGAGATTCAGGAATGAAAGTGTCCTTGCCTACCTCTCCTCACCTTCCCTGGCAATGATGTAATTGGTGGCAAGGACAGCTTAGAGCTGCCACTGGGAGGAAACCCAAAGAATTAAAAAGAAAAAGAGCTTCAGAACTACTAAATCCACAAGCTGTGCTCCTTAGGATTTGTGACGTGTGCTGTGGCTGGTTTGGACATAAAACCCCCAACACTCTCAAACTGATGAATGTCTAAGTACTGTGATTTTTGCATGCACTGAGTAATGCATTCTGCATAAAGCAGTCTCTTGGAAATCAAAAGGACCACCCTGCGAGAACAGATGCAGTTTTCAGTCCCATTTATGATTCCCTTCCACTGAACACCACAGTGATATTGCCAGACAGGCAATCTTGTCCCAGAAGAGATGGATCCTTATTATGGTTTAATTCATAGAGCAGTTGTTGTTTCATGTGTGATATATAGCAAAAGCTCTACAAAGTTAACGTATAAAATGTGGGCAATGTAGAAGAAGCAGGATGTGAAGCTGCTTTGCCTCAAAGCCATTATGTTCTATTTTCTTTCCTGCCTTTGGTTTTTCAGGTGCGCCATGATAATGGAAAGAGGAAGAATATTCAGTAGAGCTATTATTCTGGAAAGATTAAAGCAAGCCAGCAAAAGAAAGTACCCTCTTCTGTATTCAGGACAGGTTAAAAAACTTCAATAGATTTCTCAAGCTAAAGCACATTTCCTTTGAAATGTTTCCACCAGGGGCAGAAATGAAACTCCTACCAGCTTCAGAGTCAATTTTGGCTCCATAGCTGCCAATTCAGCTGGTGAGTGCAGAGAGGGAAGGGTAAGGTGGAGCATAAGAAAGGAGGTCGAGCAGAGGGGCAGGAAATAATAAATGAAAGACAGAAAGTGTTTTAATGAGTTGTCATTTTGAACAGCATGATTTTGTGAGTCCAACACAGAGGTGTCTGCCTGCCTTTGTGAATATATAGGAAAACACTTCAAAAGTCTTGTCTGTGTTACTTACAAAGACTATGGAAAACACATGGCTAATCAAAATGGGTTTGAGACAATGATCTGAAATATTATGGACAGCAGGAGAAGTTTCTTTCAAAGTACCTCTGAGAACTCTGATAAAAAATACTTTAGTGTGCCCATAAAGATGTGCATTCCTGCATTTCTAATGCAAAACACTAAGGTAACTGACTTTGTATTTAAATCATTTAAATATTGTTAATCAGCAGTGTTTGAAAACACGCGAAGAAGAATGAGTGGGAAACTGCATCCTTTAGCTCAAACACCCCCATTCTTATCATTTTATTTATTGTGTTCCCATGACATTCGTTGTGATCTCATGTAAGTTTTACTCAAGGTGTTGTGCACTTGTGATACCTTTCAAAAAAAAAAAAAAAAGAAATCACTATATAAACCAGATAGAGCTTTGAAAGTGTTTTGAAAACTGACTCAAAGTCTTGAAAACATCAAAGTATTCAACTGTGAAACATGATGCATCTGTTAACGCTTCTCAGTTATTAGATGTACTTGAAAAATTCAAGTAACAGTTACTCAAAATAAGTCTCTTTGCAGTAATTATTTTCATGTATGAATTGCAAGGTCCTATAAAGTTGAAATATTTTTGAGAAACTGTCAAAAGAGCTTTGACTTGGAGCTGAAACTTAATTTGTATGCAACGCTGTAAAGTTCAGATCCATGTGTTTAGGCTAGCTAGATAGCTAAAGGCACCAAATCCAATTAAAATAAGATATTTTGTGGAACAGAAGCAGGCACAGTAATTTTTGAAATGAGATCACGTGCCTAAATTGCCAGCGCTTCTCTAGAAAAGTTGCATTGGAACTATAGTGCATTTTATTGAATAAAATAAACAAAGCACCAATTTCACAAAAGTTGTGTTTTTAAATGAATATAATGGGTTCTGAGATGGTGCATTATTGCTAGGACAATTCAGAGTGTGCCTGATCCTGGCTGCAGTCTTCCAGCTTGCTCTGTAGGCAGTATTTTATTGTTGCATCTGGAACATGTTTTCATCAGTGGCAGATATTTTTCATGCCATTCTAATGGAGTAATTAGCAGAAAGAAAGCCTGAGTAATTATGAAGTTATTACATACTCCTGCTACTACTGTTGAATGTATTACTCCATGATACTGCTGCTCAGCCCTGTTCTTTGATATGGAAGGTTCAAATCAGCTCTTAGGAAATAAGCCCTGACCCCTTAGGAAAGCATAAAATGTTTCAAGATGGGCTTTGCACTAGAGTACAATTTTCAGTCTCTCCAGTTCTTGCTTGTGCTGAAAGAATTAGTAAGGAAAAAAAAATACATTCAGTTTTCAATTACCTGTCATGATTTCAGCAAAATAATCTGTTCAATTTCATAAAAATGGCAAAACTTTCAATTCACTGTAGAGATATTGTAATGAAAATAAGGTAAAAAAAATTGCAGACTGTCATATTGAAAAATTTCAAATTATTTTGCTTAAAATAGCAAATTACTGGGATTTCATTTGAAAAAAGAATGTCATTTGTAATTCAGTATCATCTAATTGCCTCAATTACTGTTTTGGTGTAGATGTATTTCAATCGGTGAAGTAGCAATTTCTTCCAAAACATCCCAGCTTGTCCTATAACCCAACTTTCCTTTATGTGTAATGCATTTTGCATTTGCTTAAGGTCATTCTTATTAACTTTGCAAATAATTGCATGTCCATTTTTCAGAGGTCCACTCTTTTTTCTACGGATTTCAGCTGTCTATTTTCTTGTTCAGCTCATCAGAACTGACCACCTCTTCTAGGAGATAGGAAATAAGTGTAAATATTTGCAGTTACTTTTGTTCTTAGCTGATGTATGCAGAACAAATGAAATATGAGGAACACCAATGCTCCTATGCTGACACTGTTTGGCACTGCCAGTGATGTTCATTCTCGTGTATCTTTGCATTTCCCTCACGTTCTTTTGTTTGCCTCCAGATGATGCCATTCAAAAGGCATTTGCATGGTTGGCTGTTGCCACGTTGGCTGGGTCTGCATTCCCAGGTCAAAGCTGCCCATTCCTCTTCCCCGAATTTTATGGAGACCCAGTTAGCCCTATTTCCCCTGCCCTGTCCTGCCCATCTGGATGAGAGTCCTCAGGTGTCCTTCAAATTTGCTGTCACCTTCAAAGCTGGTGAATGTGCCCTCCAGCGTGTCCTGCGGGTCACTGAGAGATGTTAAATAAAACCACAGCAGCCCACTTCTTGCCAGGCTGTACTGTCCAAACTTGGACATATGCAGATTGTGGCATAAAGTGTTGACCAGCCTTGGCCAAATCTAGTTAAGTCCACTGCTCCCCTGCCCCATTAATGCAGTTTTTTTTGTCACAAAAGGACGGCTGGGTCAGGCATACTGTATCTGTGATAAATCCATGCTGACGGTACCGACTCCCCTTCTACTCTTTCATATGCCCTGAAATGTGTTCCAAGAGGACTCTATTTGTGATTTTATCAAGAGTCAACACGAGGCTGACTGATTTATAGATCATCCCTGTGTCCTTTTTTGAAGGTGTGTGTGATTGGTGGCTCTTCTCCTGTCCTTGAGCTGAGTTCTGGCTTGAATGACACCAGCCCTACATGCCAGGCAACTTTACTACATTCCTCCTTTGCACTCTGTCCTTGCTCCCAGCCCTGCATGCTGCATTTTTATGCTGGAGTTCTGCCACGATGTCCTTTTAGCCAAGGCCTGACAGACTGGCTTCTCTGCCTTCACACCAGCGTGGGCTGTTCCTATGGACAGTGCTCTTCTGTAAAGGTCTGCCAGCTTTCCTGAGCTCCTTTGCCTTCCAGTGTCCTTTCAGGTCCCCACTCCACAAGTCCAACCCAGCCCACCTGGAGTCCAGACATTGTGCTTTGCTAAAAGATTTTAATTTTCTCTTTACATTAGTTAAACTTTGATGTGCATGTTCCTGTAGGATTCACTCTGCCTTTTGACTCCTAATGACTCCCCACCTCCCCATTTACACTCTCCTAAACTAGCAGCTCTTTCTGAACTTTGATCTTTCCTGCATTTCAGTGTGACATGTTCCTGTTTGCTAGATTTAACTGTATTTGCACTTTCCCCCTGCCAGCTTCACTGATGTCAAGATTCACTGGTGTGTTTTGTTATGAAGAAGTGGTACCAGTTCTTTTTTGTGTTCTTATATCAAATACACTTGTGTTTCTATTTTCAAAAAAAGCATCTTCCTTGAAGTGATAACTCAGGTGAAGTACTTCCACAACAGTAATATCTTATTTAGTATTTATCCTCTTTATTTTTTCTATTTCAAGATTTGGAGTTAAACTGACTTTTTAAACTGGCAGTTACAAAGAAACATCCTTTCCCTCAAAAAGAGGAAACTGGAAACTGAACATTTGTGAGGATTATGAAACTGAATAGTATCTTCACATTTTCTTCTAACCTAGCTATTTCACAAAGCTTTTTTCAGTCTCACCTGGTGTTTGCAATTGAAAGAGCCTGTCAATTTATAGTTTGCAGGTAAGTTCATTCCCTATTTCATATTTACTACAGAAAATTGATTTAGATGTGTGTGCTGGTTTTGGCTGGGGTAAAGTTAATTTCCTTCCCGGGGGCTGGTGCAGAGCTGTGTTTTGGATTTGTGCTGAACTCAGGACTGATGATACAGAGATGTTTTTGTTATTTTTGAGCAGGGCTTGCAGAGAGCCAAGGCTTTTTCTGCTCCTTGTGATGAGGAGACCCAGCCAGGACAGGTGACCCCAACTGACCTCAGGGATGTTCCAGAACAGGTGACATCATGCTCAGTGTACAAAGTGAGGGGGAGAAGAAGGAAGCAGGGGTCATTTGGAATGATGGAGTTTGTCCTCCCAAGTCACCGTGATGTGTGGTGCTCTGCTGGGGATGGCTGAACACCTGCCCAGCCATGGGAAGCAGGGAATTCATTCCTTGTTTTGGTTTGCTTCTGTGTGTGGCTTTTCCTTTCTCTATTAAACTGTCTTTATACCAACCCACAAGTTTTCCAGCTTTTACCCTTCTGATTCTCTCCCCAGTCCCCACTGGTGAGGGAGTGAGTAAGCGGCTGTGAGGGGCTGGGCTGCTGTGTGAACAATGTGAATGATGTCTGGCAAATGTAAAAATTAACAAATACATGCTTTAATACAATATTCTTAAGGATCATGAGGAAATATATTTGTTTACAGCTTTTGAGAATCACATATTTGAAAAACAATCCTGAATTCTGAAGATGTACTACATGAAAAAGTAGACTTTATTATGCACATAATGAAATAACCACCACATTATTTCTCAGAATTTTACCTGATTCATTTAGAAAGCAAAAGGTGGGTGTTTCCTCTGTGTTCTGAATAATGCTTTTATTTCCCCTGTTTAATAGGAGGAAACGATGCTGCAATCGAGGCGCCCAGCAAGAAGGAACCAGAGAAATGACGTGACTAGACATGTATTTCTTGTGCAGCTGCAGGTGAGGACATATTGTTATGGTCTGTGCAGACCAAAGCTTAAAGGATCTTTGTAATTCCATCTGAGAGTTCAGAGGAAAAAAATACTTTTTTTTTTTCCCCTCCCCCCAGCTGAAACTATCGAGAACATTCAAATGGAATCTGGGAGATGTTCAGGACTGCCTGAAACTAAAACTTTTCTCTGAATAAAACTTTCTCTGAAATAATTTACCAACTCCTAATCTCATTAAAAATTTGTCATTTAAACCACATGGACTTGTGTGTTTTCCAGCAGGAATTCCCTTGTAGCTCATTACTGCAATCAGAACAAGGATGGTGAAGGAAAACAAGCTGGCATTTTTATTAGCAGTTTCCAAAGCTCCTGTCAGAGTTTGCCACAGAAGGCTGTTTAACAAGATGTATAGATGAGATGTAAAGTGCTTTTATAGATTCAAAGCTAAGAGACATGAAACAAACCAAGAAGATAGATGGCTGTTTTTTACCTTGGTTAAAGCTGAGCAGCAGCCACTGCTGAGGGCTGTGTCAGGTCTGACTTTTAATGCTGAATACATTAACACTTCCCCCACCCCAAAACCCCCAGGAATCGATAAGATGGGAACTTCTCCACATTGTTTATGTTGTCCAAGACAAGACAAAGCCAGGACAGAGTTCCTAGTATGGTCACTGGAAAACTCCATCACCAGAGTAATTCAGCACTGGTAAATTCAGTGCAACATAATATGCACTAAAATAGACATCCAGTGATGAATGGTAGAATGAAATGTAAGCTGTGGAGGGCACTCAAGGCCAGGTGGTCTGGGCTGAGAACAAATGCTAAATCTGCTGCCAGTGCTACTGACCTGTGTTTCTCACCTCTGCTCCTCACCTGTGTTTCTCCTTAGTGCACATGCCATTCCTGGGTGGTGCCTGTGCTGGGTTGATGCACAGTTCACTAGTACTGGCATTCTGCGTGCTCAGTTCATACACAAAACAAGCTGGTAATTGCCTTCTGGCGAATGAGAATTATCAAATGTTCCCTTCACATCATCCCCTGCCCAGCTTTGCCAGGCTCAGCAGTTTCTTCTACCCAAGAAGCCAATCAAGGATACAGCAGTTAGATCTCAAATGGCTTGGAACTGCCAGCACATCATAAAAACAAACCCTTTAAGTGTTGTACCAATGGCATTTTCTTTGGGCTGCTTCTACACAGGTTTATTTCAGTGCATATGTGCGGATACTCAGCTCCTTTTGGATGTGATGTAGTGGGTACTCACATCTGCCACAGAGAACTCTTCTTACACTCAGCTGAAAACTGGGAGCATAAGCTGGACACCAGAGTTGTACAAAACTTTGGACAAACTTGTGCCAAATACAGCAGAAGTTACACGGGGAAATTTTGTTGTAGTTACTCATTAAATGTATGTTTATTATTTACAGACATAGGTATATTGGTAAGAAATAGTAATAGATAGTTGTCCAAGTTGTTCAGGTATATAAAAATTTAGATATGAATAATAATTTAAATGTGTGTTTATGTCCCTAAATATGGCTAAGTACAGAAATTTGTGTTCATACATTACTAAATATGCTTACGTGCATATAGAAATATATGTATTTATATACACACACACATATATATGGTCAAATATCTAGATACCCATCTATTTGATACAAATATATAACATGTATATATATACATGGTTGTTCTTTTGCCATGAAAATGACAATATTTTTTATACTCTCAGGATAAAAGGGAGTACTGTCCCCGTGCTCCTTTGTGATTCTTTTTGGTCTGTTTCTTTTATTCTTTTAATCCCCAAAAGATGTTTCAAGAATACTTTAGCATGATTCTACTGTAAAGTAGTTTCCAGATCCAAGATGGTATTTTGTTTATCACCAGGCCTGGGGAGATACATTTTTTTTTTACTTATATCAGTGTCTAGATAATGTGCATTTAGGTGGGAGGAATATAGAAATTTCTGTTCGGGGACATGTTGTATTATTCAGTATATTGACACTCAGGTTTGATAATCAGCTTGAAGCTGTGCCTTAGCTCAGAAATGTTGCTTCCTTCAGCAGGACTGCAACAGCAAAAACATCTGCAGATGTTCTGCCACACCTCTACCTGTGCCACCAGAACCTGAACTACTGCCTAACAGGAACTCTTTTTCCACATAGATTTAAAGTATTGTGGAAAAGGTGTAGCAAAGGTCGATTTGAAATTCAAATCCCACCAGGATTTTATTGGGGCTCATTTCCAAAAGTCCACTGGACCCTGAAAACCAGACATGCAATTGTTTTTTCAAAGCATTTTTTAAGTATTTCTTTGAAGAAAGATTTTTTTTTTTTTAACAGAAATGACAGAAAAGAACAATTTTTAAATGCCCAGAATCTGTGGTGAAACCTGACTTTTTGGAATTTTTTATAGTGCAGGAGGTTTCTGACAGATGCAGACAGTACTAATGTCTCTGTAGTTATCAACTTTAGCTCTTCCATTGATTTCACCATCATTTTTCTGTGCAACGCCTGCCTTTATTTTTGGTTTAACTTTTTTTTCCTTAATAAATAGTATAATGAAGGATCGTATTTAATAAGAAAGTTCAATGTCTTAAAATATTTTCATGTTAAACCCCCCCTCCACCAACAAAACCCCTGGTAACCAAAAAGCCTCAAGAAGTTTCTGTTTGTGGAAATGAGCATTCTCAATCACGGCTTGCATCAAAATCACACAGGGAACAAAGGCACTTAATTTGTGGTATGGTTTGAAAATCTACTTTCACCAAACCTCTTTGGTTAGCTCTTTTGGTGTCTTTCATTGCAGGTATAGCATCACTTTTCCTTAAAACTTTTTAATCCAAGTTAAGGTTGCTCAGATTTCTTTCTTCAATTTTGGTTTGTTTTTTTGGTTGGTTGTTTCTTTGTTTGCGGTTTTGGGGGTTTTTTTGTTGTTGTTTTTGGTTGGTTGGTTTTTTGGTGGGTTTTTGTTGTTTGTTTGGGTTCTTCTGTTGGTTTTTGGTTGGTTGGTTGGTTTGGTTTTGGTTTTCGTTTGTTGTTGTTTTTGTTTTGGTTGGTTTTGGGGTTTTTTTTCCTCTTGAAGATGGAAATACCATAAAACTTTAAAAACCACGTATTAGCTACGGTTTTAAGGAAAAGCTTCCTTTCCTACTAATCTTGGGCTACACAGGGCTTATAAAAATTAGGTATCTACTCTGAAAATATTGTTTTTCACTTTCATGTCTTAAGAAGTTTTGAATATAAAATATACTTCAATTCCTATACATATACTATATACCTGCATTAATTATAACCTTCTCAGCTACCAAAAAAAAAAAAAAAGAAAGTTTTGTAACAGAAAAAGTAAGAAATTCATCTTATTTAGTAGTACTTTTGATAGTATTGATATATGCACTCTGGAGTGCATTCATTTAAATAGAATAACTTCCTTTACTTTTTTTTTTCCCACTGATTTTGTAATAAAGTAATGTCTTTTGACCATAACATTTTTAAAGCCCTCAGGAACATTTTAAAAATGCTTTTCACTGTCTTATTTCTGAATATCCTCTGATCCTAGCACTTGGTTATTATTGGAGGCAGTGGTGGAACCTTAATCTGGTGGTGGCCAATTTCAGGTTTGGGAGCCTTTGCAACACTTCTGGTTCCAATCCAATGGATAATCATCACTGCCTTTAGCCTTTCCCTCATGTACTTAATTGTTGTTTCTTTTTATTACTCTCTCCCCTGGATCATCTCAGTTCCTTAAACTGGATTTAAGGGCATTGGCAGCCACAAAACATGAAGTAAGATTAAATTAGTTTGGAGTATTGTACATCATCCTATGTTCCCTGACTGTGATGAAATCAATAGCCTGGGAAAAAGACATATCAGGGCAAATCCTGTCTGCTGTACTTATGCAAGAGTTTGCCCTGTTACTTCGCCTCACAGCACTGAAAGGTGCCCTGAGCTGCAGCCCACGGGCAGCGTGGGGCAGGGTCAGGGCAGCCCCTAAGGTGTGGAGGGCTTAGAGATTATGTCACGGTACCCTTAATATGCCTTTTCACATCCAGCTGGCCCTGTTGATCTGTGCAGGAAAGACAGGCTCCCCAGGAAATGAGACAATTCTGTCATATCCCTTGTCCTCCTTTGCACCATTACTTGCTCTGACAGTTCATTGTGCAGTTTCCTTTCTCGTAGGTGTGTTGAGTTTCTGAGCCACAGAAGAAGGAGTTGTGTGATGTCTGACGATCTTGTTCTCTTCTGTCGAGGTCAAGCTTGCCAGAAGGGCATGATGTCCTCCCAGCTCAGGTGAGACCCCACCTGCAGTGATGCCTCCAGCTCTGGGGTCCCAGCACAGGAAGGACCTGGAGCTGCAAAAGAGGGCCATGAAGATTATCAGAGGAATGGAACCACTCTGCTGTGAGGAAAGGCTGAGAGAGTTGGGACCATTCAGCCTGGAGAAGAGAAGCTTCAGGGCCTTTCAGGACCTTTCAGTACCTTCCAGTACCTGTAGGGGCTACATAAGAGCTGGAGAGGGACTTTTGACAAGAGCATGGAGTGACAGAAAAAGGGGCAATGGCTTTACATTGAAAGAGATCAGGTTTGGATGGGATATAAGGGAGAAATCCCTAAGGATTTCTGAGGCTGGTGAGGCCCTGGCACAGGCAGCCCAGAGAAATTGTGGCTGCCCCATCCCTGAAAGTGTCCAAGATCAGGTTGGACAGGGCTTGGAGCAACCTGGGATAGTGGAAGGTGTCCCTGCCCATGGTGGGAGAGGTTGGAATTAGATGACCTTTGCCATTCCTTCCAAACCAAACCATTTTATAATTCTATGATTTAAAACTACCCAGTGTAAATGTGGAGACTAGGACGGAAAATACCTTCCGGAGTGAAGCAGAGTGTGTCCTAAGGAGTAGCTGGTCTGTTTTAGAACACTGAACTGGACCCAGCAGTGCTGGGAGAAGGGTTTGGTTTTGTCTGATAGATGACCCTAAAGAAGGCGGTGTCTGAGCTAAATTGATGCCACGGAGACGTGGGAAACCACAGAGGAACGATTCTCTCCTCTTTCTGCAGGATACTGCACATTACTCCTCCCTTAATCTTTTTTTCTGTGCAGAGGATGGGGTAAGGCACTCTGGTCCAAGCAAAAGTTGGAAATACTTCAATCCATTTGCTTTGTGCAACAAAAAAAAAAGCCGGTCCCTGAAATTGCTGGAGTGAACAAATGTTTTCAGTCTGCACTGGCTTTCAGAGGTACCACAACATCTGCTGCTGCTGAGCTGTGTTGCCTTCGGGTACGTGGCTACCTGGGATTCAGCAAATCGTTCTGTGGAAGGGAGAACATTTCCTGGTGCTGCTGGTGTGCTGCCTGCAGGAAATCACAAGCAATAAAAGCTTCCACACTGTGTGCGAGGCTAATAATTATAGCGGGGAACTCAGAGGATAGGGGTGTGGGGTGTGGAAGGAAGGTTTTCTGAATTATCATCGTTCTGTCAGTCTTTACGCTAGACAGATTTAATTGACCCTTCCTTAGTAAAAAGCCTTTTCTGACCAGAAATACATCCCTTTGGTATGAAAAGCAATTTTCAGCAGGAATTCTAGAGTAGTAAAATCTTAGTATTTATTTTACTTGCAAGTTTAATCCCTTCTTTAATCCATACAAAATAAGTATCTGTGTGCTTTTTGCCTGTGCCCTTTGCAGGACTGTGTTGTGCTTGAGTGTCTTGTTCAGCACTATTTCTCTGCACTAATTCAACTTGTAATATTCAGCCCTTTTGTATTTTATTTAAGTGTGTTAGGAAGAAGAAAAAAACCAAAACAATCTACTTTCATCCTAAAGAAAATTATTTTTCCTGAATTTCCTCTACAGCTAATGGAGAAAAATAAGTCTCTCCAAGCAGTCCTTCTGTAGTGGGCAATGGACAATGTGTTGTTTCCAGGGAGGAATTCTAGGTTCAGAAGAAAAATAGCACTTCTTTTTTAAAGATGAGTTGTTTGAAACCAGCTGCTCTGTTAAGAAGCCCTGTCTCACGACACAGAGTGAAGTCAGTTTATTGAGACTTGTCATGATTCACCAGCCTGTCTGGACATTTACACCTAGTGATAGAAATTGTTCCATTTCTCTCCCTGCCTAGTATATTTCTTTAAAAATAATCTGCAGGAGACAGCAGGTCATTTGTGCATTCAGATTCAGATATGTATTTTCAGAAGCAGGCAGAAGGATTTGTGAGAATGTGCATAGAAAGAACATATTGGATGCAGCCAGTGCCTATAGACAGCACTGCTGTTTTCTACATGTTAAAAGAAAATAAAAAAATTAAAACACCTACTGAATGCCATATGCTCAGACAACAGGTTAAAGAAGCTGCACAAAAGCATAATGCAAGTACAATGAGGTGCCTCAGAAGGTGTGGTTTTGGTAATAAACAAAATTAATTCCTTTGAGGACAATTAGTATTTATTGAAAGAATTTATGAATAATGCATTATTCAACAATGTGTTGAAATATTTAGTTCCGTTAATATGGATATAATTACCCAGTTTCACACTGAAGAAGTGAGCTTTTAAAAACTGACAGTTTGGAATATTTAGAAAAGGATTATCAGAGTCTGATGGAAAGCTTGGGGTGGGAGTGGGGAGAGACAGAGGGCAGTGTAACTTCATAGCTTCTCATACCCATCCCTGTCATCTTTACTTTGAAGCAGAAACTGCAATGAGGCAAGAGGGTGGAAAAGGTCTGAGGAATGCCTGTAACAGCACTGAGTGTGCCAGGTTCTTCCAGCAGCACCCCACGGCCACCACCCCACCAAGGAACCAGATTGCTCTGAACAGCTGAGCCAGAAACTGGAGTTCAGACCATTCAAAATGGGCTCATTTTCCAAAGTCATGCAGCAATATGATCTGTTGCAGTCACCTTAAAAAAAAAAAGGTGCCTGTGTGTGTGTGTGTGTGTGGTGGTTGGTTAATGTTTCCCAGTAGTATTTTAATAATGAGCTGTGTTTGGCAACAGCAAATGAAAATGCTGCAGACACCAAGACATGGCTGTTTATGATTCCCTTTAGTCCACAGGTTAAGAAACAAGCCAAGTCAAGGAGCTGCAATGCCCACACTCCCCCTGTTTGTTGAATGTATTTATTTCTAATAAAAGCAGCAGGACCTGTTCAGAAATATGCCAGTATGTAATATGCATAAAACTAGTAGGGAGATAATGAAATGAATTACTTGTGCATAAAATGGACATTATTCTTCTGCAACTTGCCTAACGGAGAAAAAAACAGTATAAGGAACACAATGCAAGTTGCTTGGTAAAAGTGTTTCCTGTGCTGATTGTTGCCAGGCTCTGGCAATAAATGTCAGGGTCTGGACTTGGTACTGAACGCTTGTGTCTTTCTTGCTATGTTTCTCTGTCATTTCCCTGAAGCTCTTGTCCTTCACTGCTTGAGTGGAGGTGATAGGGGATTGAGGGGGCTGAATCAGGAATTGCAATTGCCATTAGCTGGTGGAGAGGAGATGGGAAGAGCAGGAGGTGGAGCTGTGCAGATGCACTGGAGAAGGAAGTTTTTTGCCTGCAGCAAAAAACTGAATTCTTGTGGTGTGTGACTGGCCAGGATTTCTTTTTCCCTGATCCATCCTCTGTGTATTGTTAGCCTACCACCCACAGAAATACTCCATCCCATCCAACCCTGGGCATTCCACGGCATGGAGAGATGTGTTACAGAGCAATCAGAGGTGACCTGATGAGTTTAAGACTGCATTCAGCTGCTGCTGCTGAGTTCAGATTATTTATAGGGAGCACAAAGCAAATCCTCCTGCCCAGGCTGTCAGCTTGGAGGGACTGGTAAGAGGCACAGAAACAAAAACACACAAATCCCAGATATTTTGATAGGTCTTGTTTCCACTCCCCTGAAGGCAAAATTTCAACAACTTCCAGTAAAATGAAAAATGGTTTCTCTGGACCATTTTCTTATCCTTTGGGTATGTCGTCTCTAATGACCAAATTTGATCTATTCATTAAAATATAAACCCCACAAGTAGCTCTCATTTTAGACATTGCAATTTTGAACTACAAAGGATTAACACTTAGAAAGCGTTGGTATAGATTGTTAAACTTTGTTGAAACGGGAAATCTGCTCATTTAAATGCTTTCCTGCAAAAAGTTTTAAGTTCACTGATTCCATATTTTTTAATGTAAAAAACGTTTTGGGAGATAAACCCACAAGATCAGCTTGCTGAGTAGCATTAATTCACAGATAGGGGCAACAGAGAGAGACAGGGCCACACTGTTCTCCCATTTCAGTCAGTGGGAACAAGGGCAGTGGTTTGCAGCTACATTTGCTTATTAATAATTTTAGGATGCCAGTTTAGTCTCTGCATTTTCTGACAGCATTTGCGACATCAGAGTTCAAGATTGTGAGAGAAGTGAATTGTAATAACCTAATAACCCTTTCTCTTTTTTTTGCTTTTTTTCGTTCTCGTTTTGTTTTTTGTTTTTATTTTTTGTTTTTGTTTTGTTGGTGGTGGTTTTGTTTTCTTCTTTTTTAATGCATAAAGTTTATCTAAGGTATTTTCTGTATTCTTGCTGCTAAAGATGTAGGAGGACTTTTTGGTTGTCAGGCTCTCACCTATGTGATCTCCATACTTCAAACGCAGAGTTTGCTCATTGTTGCAATATGATGATTCTTGCATTTTACTTCTGCAAAAACACTGTTTTATTTTCGTGAGAAATGGGCCATCAAATAGGGATAATCAAGATTCAGTGCTTAAATGCAGCTAAAAATTAAATTAAGGTTGCCATGGGGGAATTTTGACTAATTCCCTCTGTAGCTTGTGCACAACCTGGTGAGTAACGCAAAATGAAAGTGGCTAGAGAATGACTGTATCCTAATAAAAGCTCTGTTTGCATGCCCTGCCAGTTGTCTGCCTGCCTTGTCATGGTAGAGAACTGCTCCTGTGGTAATGAATTGGTTGCATCCCATCACACGCCGCAGCAGCATTTTGAGTGCTCGCACTTCTACTGATGTGTAACCTGTCCCAGTTAGAGACAAAGGGCTGGCATCAGCAGATTTATAATCACCTGCAAGAAATCAAAGCAAAGGGTAGCTTTGCTGAGCCCTTAAACTTGCTCACGTTGTGGTTTTATTGTCATTAAAAGTTATTTCTTTCCTGTGTCACCTCAGCAGCAGTGTCTAGTAAAAGATTTTTGTAAAGTAATCACTGGCATTTCCAATATCAGATTTCTTGCTCACAGTACAGAAGCTTCAGCACAGACTGTTGGGACCCATTTTGATGCAGATTTCTGGGCAAGTGTTTTTCCTATACGAACAAAAAAATCCAGAGACATGAAGGTTGATTTGAAATCCAGTCTTCACCTCCTTTCCTCTACATATCAGAGGAGTTTGGATTCAGGGCTAAAACGTTCCTTGTAAATGCAAAAACCATTTTGTGACCCTTTGGGGTCATAGCATCTTCTAAGACTACATCTGCACCAGCAGTTTTTCATGTATTAACTGTGGCCAAATATTATCTAGGAGTTCAAACATTCCAGATGATTAATGACTTTATGGATTTTGGCTATAGTAATATTTATGTTCCATGTATTTTCTGCCTTGGCAGCAGGAACAATTTGTGAGTGTGGGAAACTACCAGATGAGCAAGAGAAGCTCAAAGTTCTGGACTGTGTCAACCCCTGGCACAGCTTGGCTCTCGGTAATGGCTGTGTTACAGCAATTTAGAAGTTATCTATACTACACAAAACCAACTTCATTTTATTTAGTACTGTATGTACAATTGTAGCATGGATGGATTGCCAGAACCATGTGTGTGACACAAGAAGCAATGGAGATTGTACAACATTAATGCGAAGTCCCCATTCCAAAGGGTTCACCATTCCAAAGGCCAGTAGGATAAGTGGGAACTTGTTAGGGAGGAGGTACGTGTGTGAGGTGGCAGGTTTGTAAAGCAATGGGATGTTTCATCACGGCCAGTCAGCAAAATATTGTTAATTATACTGAGTAATACTTCATTTGCATTTTCCAACGTTGTATTCCTTTTGCATATTCAAATGAGTAAAATAATCTGGACCTGATGCACTGATCATTTTTTAAAAGTTGGTGTGAATGCAGTAAAAGTTCAGTGCAAGCCAGGGCACTGATTATCCGCTGGCTGTGTTTGCTCCTGGGCAGCAGTCAGCAGTAGCATATTCAGGATGGATGCCAAGGTGTTCTCTCCCTTCTGCACTCTGGCAGTATAAAAATTGCCTTTCTGAAAGGAAACACTTTAAATGCTGGCATTGAGCTCTCCAAAAGAGCCTGTGAAAGGAAACCTAGCAGGACTCACGAAGAAAAGACAGGTGGGACTATGTCACGTGAAAAGGGGAGATTTTCTCGACCCTTGGTGTCAGATTTGTCTGTCAGCGTCCCAGGAAAGCTGAGACCTTTGTGCCCCACCAGTCTGTCAGTGTGCCATTACAGGGGCCCTTCACTGAACAGCCCTGCTGGATTGGAGGGTTTTTCAGTGACTTTTTCAGGGACACATCCCCACAGCACCAGGGAGACCCCTCAGGAAGGCTCTCCCCACTTTAGCTGAGTCTGTTTCCCACTGCCGGCGACTGCCAGCGCCCAGAAGGACTCCCAGGGACAGTTCATGGAATCACACTCTCGTTTAGTATAAAATTGTGACAGGCTGAGGTTCGAGGAGCGTCACTGACAGTACCCGACTGCAAAAACGTGTTCAAAGCGATGCACAGACAAACCCTAAACCCCAATAAAAGTACTCAGCACACACAGAGTTCTCACCCACAGGTGTCCCTACAGGGGAGAAGGCAGGTTCAGCCTGTTGACCGATCCCAGCAGTGACAATGGGATCTTCTCTGACTTTTCCCCATTCTTGACTTATTTTTTACTATATATTCACATTTAGGTGGAGTTTGAGTGGCTCAGGTCAGACACGCCCTTGTTGCTGGTGGTGTAAATTTCTCTCCCCTGGCTCTCAGACACAGCCAATGAACCACAGAGCAGGTGCCCAGTGAGGGGTGGCCGGGCCCTGGGGGGGTAACGCTGGGATGGAGGGGTGTGTTACTGTCACAGTTAGGTTGTAATGAGCCCAGTTCATCCAGGGAGAGCGATGCCACCCCGGCTGCTGGCTCACAGCAGGACATCTCCTCCTCTCTCTCCTGGCTGACAGGTGCTGTGGGGTTTGTCAGCTGCAGAGAGCCATTGAATTCCCCTCCCTGCGAGGATTCCAGCAGCGCCCGGCCACCCATCCTCCGTTCCATCCCCCTCAGCAGGTGCTGTGGATGCAGGTTTTGGGTGTGGCAATCACTGTGGGATAGGTCTCGAGCATCCCAGCCACATTCCGTCCAGGGACAGCAGCTGCACTTTACCCTGTAATTTCTGTACTGTTGCAACTTCTGTTAGGAAATAACTTCTCAATTTCCTCTGATTTTACCCTCAGCCATCTTTCCACTGTCAAAGCTCTCAGCATTGGCTCAAATCTTTAGGCATCTAAAGCGATACTAAAACTCCTTTTAACCTGGAGAAGGATCTGCAGGCTGAGGCAGTGGCATGTATTTATGTAGTGCTTTCTTTGCAGCCATGGCAGAGAGCTGGAAGTGCCAGGAAGGGGAACTATCCAGTTTCACTGTGGTTATCAATCTGCCTTCCCTCTGGTGGGACCTGTCCTCATGCTGCCAATTCAGGGGGACCTCCAGGTGAGCCTCCTGGCTCTGAGCAGGGGAAGGGAGCTCCAGCCCCAGCTCACTGGCAGAAATGGGATCTGGGTAACTGCGGGACAGAGTAGAGGCTGATGTAGCTGGAAGAAGCCATCAGAAATAGGGGTCTTAAGAGGGAGGCAGGGGCTGAACAGCCTTCCCATCAGTTTTCATTGCTGTTTCAGTTTTGCCATTCCTCTTAACACTGTTTTGCCTTCTTATACCTGTACCTTCATTTCATTTTATTTTCCCCCATACTACTTGTGGGAATGAAAACAGTTAAGTATAAATTACAACAGTTTTTATTTTCTAGCAGCTGAAGCACTGGGGAGCAACATGCAGGGACCAACTGGGCTGTAAAGCAACACAGCACAGGCACAGTCTCTGCTCATGACAATTTACAGCATAAACAGGCAGAGCTGGTGCTTCATGATAGGGCTCATAGAATCACAGAGACCTAAATTATCCTTCCCCAAATTAGAAAAACTCCCACATTGCAAAACTGAAATCATTAGCATCACCTAGTACAACCAGTTGGATAATGAGCAGTACACAGTGCAGCACTTCCAAGTGAAGAAAAACTCCTGAATTTCTGCGGGTAATACATTTTAACATTTAACAGCTTTCTTGCATAGGGTCAGTTCTAAATGTTTTCCGTTTCAGTTTTCAGCTCCTGAGTGCTTGCATAGGAAGTCAGTGGCTGCAGATGGGACTTTGCCATGGGAGGCAGTGATCCATTTATCATCCAGCTTTCCTGGAGATGAATGGAGGTTATATCTACAGTGCAATCTGTAGAGCAGTGGCAAGTTATTTAAGAATTATAGAGTCTTGCCCTGTTTCAGGTCTGCCCCAGCACAGACCTTAGGAACACCAAAAGACAGACAAAAGGCTCACAAATTAAATCATTTAGCACCATGTTCCTAAAACCAAACTTGCCTATGGTGACGTCAGTATAGGGTTACACCAATCCTGAGATTATGAGCACCTGTCCTGCCTCACAGGACATCACTGAGAATTTTGTGCTCCCAATTTGAAAGTGGCCTCACTACACATTAACTTGAAAGGATTTAAGCCTCAGGAAGCCTCGAGATCATCCAGAGGCTTTCTGACTGTTTTGTTTCCATTGTTCCTTTTCGTTCAGAGTAGGACTTTAAAAACCAGTGTACTTAAAATGTTAGTTTCATGATTAAACCTCGCCTTTACTCAATAACACATCACAAGGCAGGTTCCTATCTTGTTGGCATAAACTGGTCAGGTAGAAGAGGGCTTGTAGCTAAATCTTGCCCCACTTGCCTCACATATTTCTTCCTTGAACTCTGTGAAGTCCAAATCATTCTGTACTGTGACATGGCAACTTCCAGCCACATCAAAGGCCACCCTTTAAGGGCTGAACCCTCATTTTGGCAAAACCAATGAATCCTGCATTATGTGATAATTACAATCTTCACCCTGTTCGTAGATGGACAGGTAGGAGTTAGATATTCCACCCAGGACAGCAATTTAAAATGCCTTGGTTGTAATCAGAGAGAATCACGCATCTCCAACAGCAATCTCATACTAACAGAGAGCAGGAAGAACTGGCCCCTGGAAGAACCTCTCTGTCCTCTGATTCAGGGAGCTTTCAGAAAACCACAGAGAAGGTTATATGGGGCAATACTGAAAGGCAGCACAGCCAGCTGGGTTTACAGAGGGAAAGTCCTGTTTAACTGACGTGATCTCATCCTAAGGTAGAGTCACCCGCCCAGTGGATGGAGGGAATGTGGTGGATATAATTTTCTGTATTTAATGAGGCTTTTGATACTGTGACTCACAGCATCCTTCTGGACAAGTAGTCCAGCTGTGGGATGAGTGGGTTCATGGTGTTCTGGGTGAAGAACCAGCTGGACTTAGACTTGCAGTGACTGAGGCTATGCCTGGCTGGTGAGAGGTCACCAGTGATGTGACCACAGGGCTCAGTCCTCGGTGCGGCTCTGTTCGACATTTTCACCAACGATCAGGATGCCAGAGTTGAATGCCCCATTCCAAGGCTGCTGCTCATTCCAAACTGGGAGGTGCTGTTGACTCTCTTGAGGGACAGGAAGCCTTGCAGAGAGATGCAGAGAAATTGGAGCATGGGGAACAAAATGGCTGTGGAGGAGGGCAGCGCAGCTGGGGACAGGGAATTCCTGTCCTCAGAGGGGCAGCTGAGCTCCCTGAGTTGTCTGGTTGGGAGAAAAAGAGGCTGAGGGGCCACTGCTCTTTGCATCTTTCTAAGGAGGGGCTGTGGATAGGGAGCTGCTGATCTCCTCTCATGGAATCATAGAGTGGTCTGGGTTGGAAGGGACCTCCAAAGATCTCCCTGGGATCCAGTGACAGGGCAGGAGGGAGTGATTCTAAGCTGCACTAGGAGAGCTTCAGACTTTACACAAGGAAGCATTTCTTTAGGGACAGAGTGGCCAAACACTGCAACAGGTTTCCCCAAGTGGGGGTC
This sequence comes from Ifrita kowaldi, assembly GCA_013398055.1. Taxonomy (NCBI): domain Eukaryota; kingdom Metazoa; phylum Chordata; class Aves; order Passeriformes; family Cinclosomatidae; genus Ifrita; species Ifrita kowaldi. The sequence goes on from VZRS01006549.1 coordinate 84,822, forward strand.
AATGCCCCAAACCTATCACTCTTTCAGAGGCATTTGGACATTGTCCTTAATAATCTATTTTCACTTCTGTTCAGCCCTGAAGGAGTCAGGCAGTTGCATCAGATGGTGTTTGTAGGTCCATTTTAAATGAAAAAGCCTTAATCTATTCTATTCAGCTAATTGAAATGTCTTCAGTATTAGAAAATTCATCTTAGGGACGCCTAATGCCAGTGATGGTTTTGTCTGTCCAGTGCAGAGCCATGCTCTGAATTTTTGACTGGTGAAGAATTAGTGAATTTAGACATTAGAATTAGTGGGATTAGAAAAGAGAGTAGAGGAAGACCTAGAAAAGTGAGGAAGGAGCTGCTGTAGATTAACAGTAAAAATTCAGTTATCATCAGTCACTTTGGTCAAGTCACACCTGGAACTGATGGAAAATCTCCATGAAAATCTCTCTGAGGACTTTGTCATTATGACAGTTAGCAAATGCTTCCTCATGGTATGCCTAAAACTCATCTGCTGAAGTTTATGTCCTGCCTTTTTCACCACAGAAGTGGCGAAGAAATCCCTCTCTTCCTTTTAGCTACCCTTTACATATTTGCAAGTAATTCTGTTGACTGTGTTCCTGCTTCTAGGATCCTTAGGCTGTTTGAATAAACCAGGCCCTTTCAATGTAAAGGGTCTAGGGAGAAAAAGAAAAATCTTCTCTGCTTGAGTAAAACTGATGACTGTTGTTGTTTCAAGTGGATCTGTTTCCTATACCTCTGTGACTTCGTGGAGGATGCTGTCCTTGGGTAAGGCAGGCAGAGATGAAACATGGAAGGCGTCTTGAATTTTCTGAGATTCTGCTGATTGAGGGCATAGATCCTACAGCCAATCACTTAAATCAACAGGAAAATATCTACATTTAGCTGTATAAGGCAGTGAGAAACAGGAGCTTACCTTTCTGATTTTTGTTTTAGAGAGGTTTCAGAGGCCTTGCTGAGAAAGTCTTTCTGCTCATTTTGCATCTCTCCTGTATTTTCCCATTAGAGACAGAATTTAGGACCAAAACTTCCTTGGCTTGATATCTGTGCCAGATGAGTGTCCAACATTTAATCCTTTGTCTGTGTGCCCTTCATTCTTGTGCATTTTAAGATACTTCCTTCCCCCAGTCTCAGCTCCAGGCCACTGCACAGACACACATCCCCTCCCTTGCTCTGGACAGTTTGATATATAGAGCATTTAATAAAATTTATGATTCTTTCTCTTGTCTCTGATGGACTGAAAATGGTAAATGTTCTGACATTAATTATGTTGTTTAATATTTCATATTCTGTGCTCAGAGAAATCTACTCTTACACATGATTTTTCAGCTTTTCTAGCTCATCCACTGTGCTCAGGTCACTTTAATCCTAGGATCAGCACACTTCTCCATCACTTTTTTAAGGGTACAATGATTACAGATATACACTAAGGAAGGAAACGTTTTCTCAACCATTTTTATAAATGCAAATATCTAGCAAAATTTTATAGAACTCTTGCCTTAAACACAGGAAATTAAGGGAGGCTGGTACCTTTAGTCTGGATTTGCATCTGTGTAAAAGAGAAAAATTTACCTCTAGATGTCAAAAGGAGAACAAGAAAACATTTTTTGTGTGGCATTCAAGAGGATGAACTGAGGTAAAGCAACTGAGGTAAAGCAACTGAGGTAAAGCAACTGAGGTAAAGCAATTGAGGCAAAGCTGTGCCAGGAAAATAGCAGTTGATGTGGCAGCATTTTTATAAATACTTCCCTCAGTTGGAGTCTGCTGAACCTTACAAAGGTGGGATCTTGTTCTGTCAGGAGTAAGTATTCCCACCATCACAGACTGTAGCACTTCACAGCAATGTGAGACTTTTCCCTAGCACTGCTTGGGTATGAAGTCCTAACAGTAATTAAATCTTTTCAATAAAATTATAAACCCAGCAGAGACAGAGAACACTCTCCTTTGATGCAATTCCCCTTTGAAAGGCTGCAGGAACTGGAGAGCAATTTGGCTTTTCTGAGAAATGCAGCGTATGTATCCATGGCAGAACATCCAACTGGATAAAGTGGGATTTTGTCCCAGTGTCAAAATTATGTACCCTGCTTCCCTCTTTGAATTCCATGCAGATGAAGGCTTTTCCATGTGAGTCTCTCCTGGAGTTATTTGTCACAGTGAGCTTCAAGCAGCTGTGATGAATGTATATCTTCAGATGACCTGGAACATCTAAGTTTTCTGCACTTTCTCATTGTCTGCCATGACTTCATGGGTTTTGTTTATTGACCAATAGAAGGTCATGGGATACATGGAAGGTCAAGATACAGGGATGTCAGCAATGTTATTATGCTGCAAAATCTGATGTTTTCACAGTTATTTCAGCCTTTTGGGGACCATCATCTGAGCAGGAGCTGACTGTGCCTCACACCTCTGTCCCTGAAACGCCTCAGCATTCTCTCTAGGGCGGTAAAGCTTGCAAAAGATGCAAATTTTTAACAGATGGTAATGTATGGACAGCATAGGCTTCATCCATCACCACTCCCGGAGTCACCCCTACTCTTTAGAATGCTTTACTTGCTTTTTTGGAGCAGCCTGTTGTCTGAGAGAATGTCAGCGAGGTGGGAGGAGTGTTAGAAAAAGCTGTCAAGCTGTCCTTCACTAAAGAGAGGTTTGGATTGAGCAAGGCTGAGGACAGCTGGTGTTTCCAGCTCTGCCAGGAGCTATGGGAGCATCTCTACACAAACTGAGACTGAATGCCTCTTTTTCATCAGTAATTTCTCCATTTATCAAGCTCAAGTATCAAGAGATACTTTCTTGAGCATGGTGTAAATAAAAATAAGAAGGACTGCCAAATGACTCTACACCAAAAGAATGATAATGTCCTTCAGTTTTATAAGTTATCATTTATTAGTTGGAAAGGTTACACACCATTGCCCAACTCGTGTCTGAGATATCATCCATCAACTTCTACCTGCCACAATCATTTAGACATGATGGCCCAACAAGACAGAACAGAGTTTCTTTTTTCTTTTTTTCCCCCTTAATTTGCAGAAAGAAATACTTATTTTCTTTATTTCTAATTTAAGTTCTGGCATATGGGGTACAACGCAATCAGACAGCCATGAACCATACAAGAGGAGAAGCAAATCCTTAGCAAATGAGCCAGACAAAAATTTCTGCCCTTTCTTCCTAAGCACCCAAAGTGTTGCCAGAAAGATCTTTGGGATCTTTGGGAGTTCCAGGAGCCAGCCTAAAAGTCATGTTTTACTTTGCCTTTACTCCGTGGCAGAAAGGGAATGGCAAAACCAGACACGATGAGTGATTTCAGGGGCGCAGTTCAGCCCGGTACCACAGGTTTGTAAATACAAGTGTGTGGGCACTTTTGTCAGTTCCAGTGGATTTATTCACGTGCTGGGTGCACTGTGCATGCCCCTAAATGAATGCCTTGAGGAGATGGAACCACCACCTGTAGGTTTTCAGGCTGAGATTTACAAAACTGCTGAACAACACACAAATCTGAGCATGACTCTGTATTGCACGATGCTAAATGAATGTGTCTCAGAAAACAGAGTTTTAGTATGGAATGTAGAGCAGGGTGCACATAGATACACCCCCCCTCCTGAAGAAATGGCTACCATATTTTAAACCTTCTCTGATCTCTGGATTCTGGTACAATTTAGAAATTAATAACAGAATTTGGATCTGGACTTTCTGTTTGATGTTTTCATCAGAGTGAGAAACTTAGCATTGTCTGCTCTCTCTTCTTACCCTGCGTTTGAGATGAAAGGGAAGAATATTCACATTATTTGCATTTGAAAAGATGCAAGAAATTGGCAAAGAATTGGAGTTATTCTGTCTCACAAAAGATGGAATAAGGGTCATCATCAAACCCACACAGAGCGTATCTGTGTTCATTAACAGATTTTCCAAAACAGTTATTAGCACTTGTTCAGTGTTCTTGGGTCTTCCTTTAAAGAAAGCAGGTTATTGAAAAGTCTGCAGTGAATATTCAAACATTAGAACATCAGGCATTTAAACATTATAATATTTAAACATTAGAACTATACAAGATTCCCAGAAATCCAGTGGTTAAAGGGATAACTTTGTATTAATGCTGATTAGCAGCTGAATTTTTCACAAAGGCATATTGAGGAAACTCTAAGATGGAATTAATTAAAATGGAAATTGCAGACCCAACTAGANATTAAGAGAAATGTAAATACTTTTTAGCTCTCAAAGAGGGGAAATACCTACATTCTGTGTGTGGAGAAAGCAGACAATCCTTTCTGTGTGTTTATTTTTATTTTTAAAAAGGGCAAAATCCCTGGCATTTTGGCAAGAAAACAATTAATTTGAGAGTACATTATGTTCAGATTAGAGTAAATTATGTTCAGATTGAAGCA
>VZRS01006550.1:2819-20881 GCA_013398055.1 Ifrita kowaldi
ACGGGCGCCGGGCGATACCTGGTGGAAGAGCTCGAAGATGAGCTCCTCGGTGACCTTGGGGTCCAGGTTCCCCACNGGACGGGCCCGCTTGTGCCGGGGCACATGGGACGTGCGAAGCCCCCGCCTGCGGCCCTGGGAATTCACTGATGACCTGTTGTATTTATATATTGTAATTAACCGATAATTGGCAGTAGGCCCCGTTTGCCGTGAGGAAGTCGTTGATGCGTCGCGTGCACCGGCCCCGCTGTCGCGACAGCGCATCCCTGTCACGAGCCCGGGTCCTGCCGCTCGGCCGCCGGTGCCCGGTTTCCTCCGTTTCCCCGCTATTCCCACGCTGTTGTGAAACTGATGGAAAGCTGAAGGGGTGTGAGCCGGCCAGTTAAAAACTGGGGTGCAGGTTAAAAACCCCCGGATGGGTTCCTGGGGAGCAGGGAAGCCGCGAGGGCTCTGCGTTCCGGGAGGCTGCGGTGGAACACTGGGGGTTCTCTCCGGGGGCTCCGAGCCCAGCTGCTCCTGTGGCCGGATCCGGTCCGAGTGGGACCCACACCAGCCTTCCCAGAGATTTCACTTCTCCAAGGACTTTGGAAAGCATCCGGTCGGCTCTCCCCAGCCACTGCAATCCCCTGGGTATCCCAGAAGATGCTGGATGTAAAACGGGTGTTCTCCATCTGGAAAAATTTTGAAAGGGGCAGTTGAGCCTTCATTTTTCATTAGATCCCCACGCGCTGCAGCAGATCCGATTTCCTTGTTAATTGGGTGCTGTTCATTTTCTCCACTTCATTACTTGCCGCCGCACCTAGAATTTATATCCATTTGGTTTAATCGCGTTCGCCTGGTTAAATTCCAAACAGTCACTCGTTCAGAAAGGGAATTACTACCTCGCTTTGCCAGGACTTCCACTTTGCCTTAATTTCCCTGGAGCCTCGTTTACTTCGCTCTGCCTGTTCTCCCTCTCTGGGTCTCCTCGGGCTTGGCTGGGAGCGTGCGGCGCTCGTGCCATCGTGGCTCATTCCACGTGCAAGTGCCACGGCCCTGGCCAGAGACCACGGTAGGAGCTGGTGGGCTCAGGCATTGCCTGCTGCAGCCTCACCCAGCCCAGGCTTGAAAAATACCCAGTGAGAGAAAAGGAACCACTTCAGGTGCTCCAGATATGCTCTTGGAATTCTGCTGTGCTTGTTTGTGTCACTGTTTTGTGCCCTTTTTGCTCTTCAAAGTAGCAAAGTGGAAAACCCCATTCTTTGGCTGCCTGTTTTCACTGCTTCACCGTCTTCCTCAATTTCTCCTGCTTCTCAGCCCACTTCTCCCTGGTAAGAAAATGCAAAAATAAGTAGATGAAGGCTCATTCTGTGGATATTAGCGTCTGTGCCTGTGGCTCCCTGGCACCGCACACAGCCCGTGCCATGGTCAGTGACAGGCAGTAGGACACCAGCCTCACCTGTCCCCTTCCAGTTCACAGATTTATTTCACCGCTGGCTCCCAGTCAAAGGCTCCTGCTTCATTCTTCAGCCACTTCTGCATCTCCTGGTGGTTCTGGTCAGTGTAGTCCGAGGCGATGATCTCCTGGAAGTGCTTGCAAGCAGACAGGAGCTGGTAGATGGTGGGGCCACAGCCGACGTCTGTCAGGATGTCGCCTCTCAGCCCATCTGGTGCAGACTGGGGGGCAAACCATCCCGGTGAGGATGGAAACTGCCCCAGGGCAGAAACATTTCAGAGCCGCTCAGGCTGTGGTCCCCCAAGTGTCCCCAAATGCCACAGACCCGTGGCACAGCCCCATACCCCAATGCCGGGGCTCTCTGGCCACAGCCCGGCCCAGGGGGAGCTCCCGCAGCGGGTCCACAGCCTGTGGCAGGGGCAGTGCCAGCTCCTGGGGCACAGGCAGTGTCCCCACGCCCCCAGCTGGGCTTGATGGTGTTCCCAGACAGGGTGGCACAGCTCCAGCTGCAATTGCCTGTCTGCACGGACACACGTGCAGGCAGAGGCGTGTTCTTGACAAAGCAGGGGTGCGTCTGTGTCTCGCACAGCTGGCTCCGTGTTGGGCAGCCCGGGAATTGGTGCCGTCCCACGCCTCCGAACGCCTCGGGAGTGCTCGCCTAAGGAGAACATTTTATGCGGGTTCCTCAAGTTCTGCATCATAAGCGCGCTTGCCCCTTCCCGGCTGGTGCTCATGCTCTTTCAAATACTCGTGAGGGTCAAAATTCCGCCGGTGAAACTCTGCCTCCGTGAAGATCGCTGGCGCTTCCATCCTGCCGAGAGCCAGCTCCGCTCCTCGCTCCTCCCGTGCCCCTGCTGTACTCCCAGTTTGTTCCTCCCCTCCGCGGGCTTCGCTCCAGCTCCAGCTGGACACTTTCGTCAGCAGGACTTACGCTCGCCCTCCAGTTTTCTGCTGAGCCTTGATTATTTGATAATAACTCACTTCTGCAGCCCCTGGCAGCCCCTCGGCCGCCGTCCCGAGCAGCACGGAGGAGACACGGTGGTGACAACTTCGCCATCACCACCACAAAGAGGCAGCAGAGCCCCGCACTTCTCGCGCTGGCGGGTCCCCGCAGCAGCTCGTCCTCCTCCCACTCGCCCAGCTGGAGCCGAAATGATCAAACAGTTTTAGGCTCATTACCGACTCCAAATCTATATAATTGGCCTTTGCTTTTCTGAGGATCCATCGTTAGAAGTGACAGCAGAGGAGCTGCCGCATCATCGTCAAACTAATAAGTGCTGTTGTAGATCCAAAGTGCATTTGCTTCACAAACCCCCTCACTGAGCCAGACCTGCCCCTGCCAAACCCTCTGCTGAGCATGTGAGGCGTATAGAGGACGTCAGCTTGAAAGATGAACATGGTAAAGAGGTTTTCTTCTGACAGCAAAGCCAACAATCAGTGCTCCCTGCTACTGCAGCACTGGGACACGGGGCCCTGCGAGAGCCCTGCTGGCCAGGCAAGCTGACCCAAGGGCATTTGCCAGTGCAGTACTTAGGTTTCAGTCCTTAGAGCCTGATTTTGTTCATGATGACACGATCTGGGGATAAAAGTACAAACTGTCAGCACCCAGAAGCCTCTCAGCAGGAGTGGCAGAGCATCTTGGAGCTGGCGAGATTTATCGCCCTCACTGCCAGCCTGGCACTGCCTGGTCCTGGGAATCATAGAATCATAGAATGTTCTGGGATTGGCCTGCCACAGGCAGGGACACCTTCCACCAGACCAGGGTGCTCCAGGCCCTGTCCAACCTGGCCTTGGACACTTCCAGGAATGGGGCAGCCACAGATTCTCTGGGCAACCTGTGCCAGGGCCTCGCCACCCTCACAGGGAAGAACTTCTTCCTAATACCTGATCTAAACCTACTCTCTGTCAGTGTGAAGCCTTTCTCCCTTGTCCTGTCACACCAGGCTGTAAATAGTAAACGCTCTAAAGAGTCTCTTTCCATCTTTCCCGTAGGCTCCCTTCAGGCACTAGAAGGCCACGATTAGGTCAGCCCAAAGAGCCAGGCCCCGAGCTTGCAGCAGCCCCCAGAATGGCTCTGACGCTCCAGCTTCCGAGCTCCATGAGAGCTTGGCTCCAGGCATCTGATTTCCATTTCCCCCTACTCTTATTTTAATCAAAGTGTGTGATTAGGGCTGCGCAAGCTCCATTGTCATCTCCACCTAAGTGCTGCTCTGATGGGTGGAAACAGCGTCTTGATGTTTACAGCGAGGAACGCATCGCTCTGCTTTCCTGGATAACACACAGAATCTGCCACTGCAGGGAGGGAAAATCACATGAAAATGGAGCAACACCTGCAGAACACTGGGGAGGGAGGAGGGGAGCTCTTCCAGCCTATGGAGGAGCACCTTAGCCTCATCCCTTCACCTGGGCAGCAGCTGAGAGATTATAAAGGGCAGAGAGAGCTGGGGGGGCCATTTTGGTACTTGCAGCACATCGAGGTGTTTCTGGGTTAGGCTCTGCATGGCCTCTGCCATGAGCACAGCTCCTGTTGGTGTCCTAGAGGAGGTTTGGAAGCAGCCAGCTTGTGCAGCGGAACATTGGCCTAGGGAGGTGCTGCGGTAAGGATAAGCGTCCTTTAAGGGCACCACTGGGTGCCACTGCTTTTGCGGGGGTTGGTTCAAGGTGGCTAGTTGTTTTGGTTGTTGCAGAAAACATTTTGAGTTTTCCCCTGTATTTCTGTGGTCAGAAATATTGTGCTTCAAGGTTCCCATCAGGGTCAGAGGAATCCACGCACTGCTGTGCCCTTCCCTCTGCCCCCTTCCTCCCAGGGACAGATGTTTGGCTGAATCTCTGTCGCATGGGCATCAATGAGATCTTATACATGATATGTAATTAACAACTGGCCATGCTGCTGGGCCCCTGTCCCGGGTCTCACTCCCCTGAGGCTCTGCCCACAGAGGGGAGTGGGAGCAGCCCAGCGCCAGGAACAAAAGGCATCTCTTCTCCACGTGGTGCAGAGGATCCCAAACAAAAGGTTCCCATTCCCTGCACTCCTCTCTCTGCTTCTCACTCTCCTTTTTGTGCTCCTACTCTTCCAGGAAGATTGGGGATTTAAGCCATTCTTTTCCTGGTTTGAATTTCTCTGGGCTGCAACAAGAAAGTAGCAATTAACTGTTATAAGGCTGTTTTATAGTCCTGTGCAAACCCTTTCCATCCACTCTGCTTTAAATGGGTACATCTTTTATTCCCAGTTTTCGGGAGTGTAAAACTTTACAGCATTTGCTGCAAACCTTCATACTTTGCTTTGCGGTTTATTGCTCCCTCTGCGGATATATCTCACTCATAAATATGGCTTCCAGCTCCCAGTACTTGACTAGGAGCTGCAGTGCCTCGGAGTCGTTCCATTAATGGGACTTTGCCTACATATCGTGGTGTGATTCATCCCAAACCTCTGTTTCTCCTCTGCTCAAAGGTGCAGAGCTCTGTAGAAGAGCTGTGGCAGCAGCAGGTCACTCAGCCAGGGCATTCCAGTGCCAGCAGCACTTCCCTATGGCTCCGGGAGGTGTGGAAGGTGGCTGTGGAAAGCTCAGTGTGAGCTGGGGCTCTGTGCTGGAGTGGCTTTGGGCACTGCCACTGTGGAGTCTTGGAGTAAAGGTTATCTTAGGTGGACAGTTTCCTCTCTCTCCTATGGATTGTTTACAGGTTATTTGTAAAAAACTTTCTTTTCCTGGGGTTAGCATGGAGTCTCTCTGTTCTCCCTGTACTAAGAGGGACAAATAAAGAGGTAGAATCTTGAGGTTCCTGTGGGTTTAGGTCTGACATGGGTGTGTTGTTTCTGATCACCCTGTAGTTTTTATTTCCATGGGAACATTGACAAACTCTTTTACCCTACTGCCCATTTTTGGAACACTTTGGAGATGTGCTGTGCTTGACACAGGCTCAGGTGTCCATGAATGGAGCCAGCCACTGGAGTCAGGTTTGTGGACACCGAGCTCCAGTGCCTTTGTTCTTTGGCAGCCAAGCCAAAAGCTGAAGGTGGAGGTGGAGGCAGAGACTGGTTCTGTGTGCTGCTGGTCCTACCGGGGCTCTGGGAAGGGGACAGAGCACTTGGCACCCCTGCACTGGTGGTGGGCTTAAGGGGAGGAGTGGGGGTCCCTGCTGCAGATCCCAACCAGCCGCCGTCATTCTGGGACTGTCATGACACAAAGGATTGGAAAGGTATGGGATATTAAGTGCAGCTTTCAGACCCCTGCATCCTACATGGTAATTTCCTTGCATTACGGCGATGGCGGCTTTAAAACCGCCCTCCTCCCATCCCCTTTTAACAAAACAGAAAAGCATTTAGGGCCGATTTGTTTGGAGTCCAGAATGGCAGCGATTACAGCAGCGTGCTGCATTTGGGGTAAATAGAGTGATATTGGTGTAAGAATGACCTCTGTTGAAAGGGTGACGCAGGGTAGGGGCTGCTGTTTATCCCCCCCGCGTGTGCCCTGTCCCGTCAGCACCCAAAAGCAGGGTGCTTTGTCTCATCCCTTTGAGCATCCCACCACTGCATTAAAGCTGCTTTACCAGGGAAAAACAAGATCTATTTTTAAAAGCCTTGGTTGCCTGTGTCCATCCCCACCGGCAGGCCGGGTGCTCGCCTCAGCCCCCGGCTCAGGAGGGAGGGGAGCAGGGCGGGCACACGTCGGCAGCGCCGCGTTAGCGGATGGTTTATGGGACCATTTGCCAGTGCCGGTACCTGCCGACGAGGCTCCAAATGTCAGAGCTGGGCGAGGGAACAGGTGGGCTCTGTGCGTCTCTGGGGCCCCACTTATTCACAGGCAATAAATTAATGACAGGAACAGGGACAAAGTCCTATTCTGGGTGCAGGTGACTGAGCAATTCCCTTCTGGCAGGCGGAGGGAGGGAGACCTGCCACTGTCAGGCTGTCTTTGATTGTATTGTCTGAGCCAGCCTTAAAGGTAGCCCGCACTCGAGACCAGCTTTGCTCCTGTTCAGGGTTTTGGAAGCAATGGCAAGTCTCGCTTAAAATAATGAGCACCTCCGCTAATTACCTGAGGCTGCCTCTTTGAACCGCAGGCTGTCACTTACATCATCCCCATAAAGGAACCAGAGGTTTCCGTCAATCCCAGAGAGACGGGAGATGTTCAGAGCTAATGACATCAGCCCTGCCAGGAAAGGGTGTGAACTGTTTGCACCCATACAGACCTGGTCCTGGTGCCAGGCATGGGGCAGGAGGAGGTGCTGGCAGAAAGCCCTCTCCCGGTATCCACTTTTGTCCCACCTGCATTCAGGAAGGAGAGCTGGCGCTGTGCAGGAGGGAAAGTATGGGCGAGGGTGTGCTTTTGTAGCGAACAGGGCCAAAAATAGTGGGGAGAAAAAAGTGCAGGAGTGATACCATATTAAACAAGCTGTACAACAAGCTGTCGTCCACAGACCCAGTATCAGCACGGTTTCGGTTTTGTCTGTGCCATCTTTATAGAATTCTCGATTGCGAGCTGGGAGCAGTGATCCGGCACCAGGTGGGAGGGCAGCAGGGCTGGAGCGAGCTGTGCCAGCGGGAGGCAGGGAGCGCTGGGCTCTCTCTCTCGCCTCTAGGAAGCACTCTGACCTCAGGGAAATGCTGCTGCACTCCCCGAAATGGGGAGGATCGCTCCGAGCAGTGCTGCGAGTGTACACAGGATCCTTAGGCTTGGCAAAGTGCTTTTTTTGGAGAGCCTTGGCTTGGGAGTGGGCGAGAAGTGAGGTCGAGGGATCCCAGCGTGGCAGAGCTTGGGACTCGGCAGTTGTCTGTCAGCTCAAGGGAGAAGGCTCTGGGAAATGCCCCATGGGGATGCACCAGCCTGGTCCCAGAGCGGAGAACCCCTTCCCGTGCAGGGGTTCCCTCCGAAGTGGGGGTGAGGTGAATACCAGCCTTGGAGGATGTGGTTAGATGCAGGAGCCTGGTGCCTGGAGAGGCTGGATCGTTCAGGAGCCACTCTGGGCTCTACTGACGAACCTCCTCGCCCTGCAGAAGTGCAGCAGAGACGAGGCTTCCCGGAGCAGGCGGCTGCGCCCCGGCCCGACGAGCCCGTGCAGATGGCGGGGAGATAAACGACACCATCTCCATACTGTAGTGGCTCGGCCGTAATTCCTGAAAGACATTTATTGGAGGCAGCCTTCCCTTTTTCAGGGCTGTGACTCCTCGGGCAGGGGGAATTGCGACGGGGAAGGTGGAAAGCGCAACCCGGCGTTACTGATGAGACCAGTGCCCAAACCCCCATCCATTCCTCTCCTCCAATTTTCTCCTCTGACAATTTATAGGTTAGTTTGATGCTTGAATAGCTGAGTCTCTCTAGTAATATGTATTCTCTGTAAGTATTCCCTGCTGTGGCATATCCTAAGAGAACTCCATCAAATAATTATCTTCCCTTTTATTTATTCACAGTCTTTTCACTCGATCTGCATCACGATAAAATATTCCAATGGCTTCCTCTTAGCACTGAGCCTTCCCCAGATTGTAAAGTGTATTTATGTACAGTATTAAATCCGCCCTGCGCCGCTCTTTATCTCGCCGCTCTGCCCGTTCGGTGCTGCCGTCGTGCGCTGGCCCTGGCCGCCTCCTGCCCTGACTCCCTGTGGCACGCGTGGAGCCTGCGCCACCTGCCCGAAGCCCAGGGCAGGAGAGGTCTGCAGGTGGCCAAGGACCCGGCTGCAGCTGGTGCTAAGGGATGGAGAGGGGCAGCCCCACCAGAGAACCTTCCTGTCCTCCCTCGCTGGTGCTTCCAGCGGGGATGTTGCTGCCTGGCAGAGCCGGGCTGCCTGCCGTCAGCGGGAGGACGTGACTGCAGGGCAGCCGAGCGCAATCAGAGCAGGGAAGAAACCAATAACCTCCTGTCCCCCCTCCAGAGGTGCTGGAGGAGCAGTGCTGCTCTTATCCAAGGACTCCGCAGGTCTCTCTGTGGAGCCGGTGGCCTCTGGGGAAGGATGAATCCCTAAAAAGGGGCTGCCAGCCAGGGGCAGCTTTACATACAAAAAGAGGCTCTTTCAGGGGATGATGTGCAGAGTCTGATGAACACTTGGAGTGCTTGGAGCAGCCCCCAGAGAAGGTGCAGGCATGCTGCAGCACAGCTCTGACCTGTGGCAAGGGATATCCTTTCTCCATGGGATAGCAGGTCCATGTTTGCACCTGGGATTGCTGCAGGTTTTGAAAATAGCCCTTCCAACACCAGTATATCCTCCTTGTCTTTCTGTGGATTTCTGTGTGCTGCACAGCAGCCTAACAGGGAATACTTGGTGTTGTGCATCCCTGCTTGCTGCTTTGAAAGATCCCATGCAGGAGCAGTGGCCTCTCCACCCTGGGGTGCACAGGAAGCATCTTGACATCTCTGCAGCCGTGAGTTATCCAAGGGAGTTCTGGACTGAAGGGGCTCTTGTGGTCGCATTCACAGTCTGTAGCAGTGCCAGAGATTCTGTTAGGCCAGAAGAGCTCTCCCCACTCCAGGGCTGAGGGAGTAAAAGCGAGTTTAACTGTGTTTTTAGGTTTGTTTCTGCTGCTCTGCCCACAGGAGCATTTCCTGGGAGCCACAGGGCAGGGGCAGCAGCAGCACTTTCTGCCATGCTGTGTCACTGTGATGCGGGAACAGCAGTTATTAGGTTGGTCACACAGAGAAATAGCAGTGACCATTCACAATTGTGGCTTTTCTTCCTGGCTTTGCCCACAGTCAGCTTGGCTGGTAGGCAGGTGGGCCAGGGAAAGGAGTGTTTCCCAGAAGAGGGAGATGCCAGGGGAGAGGGACCAGTCATGGTGAGGAGGATGAGGATGATGACCATGATGCTCCAACTCACTTGGCTCTGGTACCTCTTTGGAGTGGCATCCCCCCAACTCCTGGAGAGCCAAGTTCCCCAGCAAGGGTTAACAGAGTGTATAAAATTGATTGCGATTTTAGTAATTCAGTATAATCACAGTCTACCAGCAGGTTGCTTTTCCAGCAGGAGGGTTTGGAATTATTTTCTGGAGTTTGCAATATAGAACTTAAATTAAGCCTCAGAAGTCAGAGGAGCTCTGCTGCATCTCTAATGTGGTGCTAAATTCTCAGCAGCACATTCCCTGTATTAAAGCCTTTGCTGGCAATTAGGTTCATTAACTATCACAATACCTTATTTATTACTCGGCATGCCATATGGTTTCCCAGCTAAAGAATGGCACCCGTTCTAGCACAGACCATTTGGCATCATAAAAATGTTAACAAATAATGTTATGGCTCTCAAGGGCAAAAGGGCTCGCCGGGCTGCAGGTCTGCACGGCAGGAGAGAATATGAAAACATTTTTCTTCTATGGCAAAATAAAGAATTCCTCGAGACAGAAGTATTCAAAGACTATCCCGCTTGCATCACGCAAATGGGAGTTTTATACATGCCCATAATGGTTCTGTCAATATTTGCAGCAGGCAGCGCGCTCACTCATCTCCTTTCCTTCCCCTCGCTCCCTCTGAGCACGGACACTGTTGGAGCACCAACAGGAAGGACCCACTTCCATCTAATCGTGCCACATTTATGCCCCTTGATTTTTATTTCTTCTGATGCCACTGGCTCTTTTGTGTATGCAGCTCTCAGGGAGAGGATTAATTATCCAACACCATCCTTTATTACTGTCCAAACTTCAGCACTGGGCACTGCACTGAGGCACCCGGCATGCCAGACAGTGTACATGGCATCAGTTTCTACACTGCAGAAGAGAGAGTGTGTGTGTATATCTGTGTGTGGAGGGGGTGAAGCTGCACCAGTAGAAACAGCTCATTGGGACCCCAATGCAGAATGTGAAGTTAGGCGTTCTGACCCTGAAAAGGGGAAAATCCTAATTGTAGTTAGTTTAGTGCTCTTGGGAGGGTATCAGGACCTGTTGCAGCCCAGGCTGTGAGCGTCACACAGGGTACACCACACTCAGTTCCTATTTTCAGCAGGATTAGGATTACGAGAGCCAGGGACAGCATTTCAGGTCACAGGGACTTGGACTCTCCTCTTGGGTACTGTGTGCCCAACAAGGAAAAGGTGCTTCTCCATTCCTGTTCTGTGAGTGGATTCTCCTAGAATAAACCTGTCCAAAGGGTGATTTTGGCAAAGTGCAACTTAGAGTAGTACTGAAAGCACAGATTAAACCAGACTTTGTGATCCTGTTACAGTACCCCTTGACAACCTCTGAATTTCCAGAAATGGGTCAGAAAGCAGAGTTTGATGCACAATTAGCACTGCTGCCAAATTTTCTAGGCTATGCTCACTTGGTGTGTAGGTGAGGTTGTTTCCTGGATCCTGCTCTTCGTTGATTCCTGGGTCAGCTTTCTGATTTGCAGGAAGACAATTCTTCCAGCGTGAGCTGAGGAATGGCTCTGGGCTCCTGCACGTGGGCTCCGGTGGTCTGTGCACAGGTAGCTGCAGTAGCACAGTGCCAGCTCCCCGATTTCCTGCCAAAGATCGGGTGGGTCAGGGCATGCCCAGGGCTCCTGCCAAAAGTAGGTGGTGAACCTGGAGCAGCTCTTGGATAACTGCCGTGGTGATGACCACTTCAAAAATGCTTTGTTGTACAGAGCAGCTGCTCTTCCCATGGTCAGTGGCAGCAGTTAGGTGTTTGGCTGGCACCAGGCTCAGCCTGTGTGCAGCAACTTCACTGTGCCCTGGTCTGGCGGTGCCCACTCCAGAGCCGCCTGTGTCCTGCTGGAACTGCTCTTCCCAGGGAGGGGTGTGACAAAGAGCTGTGTTGCTGCAAAACTCACAGGCTTTAATGCCAGCTAGGATTATTTCTCATCACCTCAGCTGAACTCTCAAGCAATGTGGGTGAAGTATTCTACCTGCCAGTTCACACAGCACTGCTTCCGATCAGGATTACAGCCATTTCTTTGGGAGCCCCTCTGTTTTGTTTTTTATCGCAGTGGATGGCACACAGTACTGTAACATAGGCAGAGCCTGGTCCTGAGAACAGCAGTGCTCCATGGGAGGATGAGTGTGGCCAAAGATGAAGCTCTGTCCCTCCAGACAGTTGCTGTAATGTCCCCTTTCTGCTGGCCTCAGTGCCTCTCTCCAGAGTCTGCCAGTTCCTCTACCATCTATCTAGTACTTTTGGGTTTTCACTATTCCATGTGAATACCCATGGAATACCCATACTTTCAGCTAATTGCCTTTTTCATGATAGTTGTGATTTGGGTTTTTTTTCCCTTCAGGTCCCTTGAAGAGGCATTCCAAAATGTGCCCCCTCAAAAGCCTCTGGGCTGGAGTATCTCACCCCACCTCCCCAAGCAATTTTGCTCCCCACCCACCCTGTCGGTCCCTTTGCACAGCTGCAAGGACCCTTGGCCATCTGGTGCTGCTGAACCCAGTTTTGTAGGTAGCTCAGTGATGCCAATGCTCCAACACTGAACTTTACTGAACTTTTCATGGAGAATTCTTTGTGAATGGAGAACTGTTTTCCAAACGGCAGAGAGAAATGGAATTCTGGTCTGTTGGTGGTGAAATTGGCATTTCCCAACCAAAGGATGTAGCACCTGAGGCAGCAGAAGCAGTGGAGGGAGAGGCACACCAGCGAGAAAGAATGGACTGGGTTCCAAAGGGAATTAATACCTGAAGAGGAGCTGGGGGGTGGTGGAAGCAGCTACACTCCGGTGACAGCCGTGTCACACACTCTGCTGCCTCCCCCCATTTGCATCCCTGGCCGCTGGCAGGGACACGTGGAGCCTCTGGCCCTGGGCAGATAGGTCTTATCCAGGAATGACTTTGCAGGAGTGTTTACTTTCATTCCTGGGAGGCTGATCGAGCTGTTCCAGCTAGGAATGTGCCCTGGCCGAAGGGGGACCCTGCCAAGCTCCCTCCAGCATGAACATTGCACGGTCCAAGGGCATTGGAGCCCTGGCTGGACTCGCCCCCCGCTCCCAGGGCTGACCCCACTGCATGACCGGAATGTGAAGCCTATGTCCATGGGACTTGTGGCGATGGATGTGTGTGCTGTGACCAAGCTGGAACACACCAATTCCTCACGACCTTTGGGAGGGATTCATAAATATCTGCCCTGAAAGGGCAGATTGTGAGCTGCCTTGCTGCACCAATGTTATCTGATTTGGTCACTGAGGAATCTGTGACCAGATAAGATAGTGGGGGTTTATTGTATCTTCTGGCAATTATTAAGAAAATAAAATCAGTTAATATCTAACCTTGAACCTAGACCAAAACATTTAGCTTCAGACTTCGTTCTGCCTCTCTTGTACATTCAGGAGTTGTACAGTTTAGAGGGCTGTTAGGAATGATGGAGGAGATGAACAGGAATTTAATCTGAGCCTAAAATACCATCATTATGCAGCTCAAGCATCTCAGAAATGAGGTCTGTGCCATGTGTGATGCAGCCACTCGATCTTTTTGTCCTGGTGCAAGAAAGGGAAGGAGGAGGAGGAGCCCCTTTGGCAGAAGTTTCCCCAGCTGTGAAGGCATTTTGTGTGAATATTTAATGCAGAGATATGTTAAGAGCAGGGAAAGGAGCGGGGGGAAAGTCTTCCATGAGTGTGGGCTTTTGTTTGCCCTGTCAGAAGCAGTAACGCGTTCTCTGTGCGTGCACGGAGCACATAAATACATATAAATATCCTCTCCCCTGGAAAGGGAGAGCAGAGGGCTGTGCAGCTGGAAATGGGGCATGGAGCGCTGCTAGAGAGGAAAGATTGAATTAGGGCTGAAGGTGTTTACTGAGTGACTGGGATTGAGGACGTGGCTTGCTTCCCCCAGTAAGTGAACTCGAGCATCATAAGGGCACAGAAACTGGCTGCTTCCAGTGGGACTGAGGATGCTGCTTGTGGTCCTGGATGACTTTTTGGTTTTAAACTCTAAAGCCATTCAGGGGCTCTTGGAAACCATCCTGTTAAAGGAAAGGAGAGTTTTAATGGTTGATCTTGTGCTCAGAAAAGCATGCAATGAGTATTTAACTCACCTGGAATTCTTATTAGAATGAACTTGGGCATGATCCTCCTGGAAAAAGAACAGCCCTGGGTGGAGGTGCAGCCCTGTGCCCTACTCCTGAGGGGAACAACCAGCATGAATGGTGTCTGGACAGACTAAGAACATCTCCTCCAGTGCTGTATCCATCCCGAGGAGAGTCAAAACCAAAGGGAGACAGAGGAAAAGCAGGATGAAACTGGAACACAATCCCTCACTAGAGTATCCCCTGTTTTGGGAGGCAAAACAAGCCTCCAGAAGTGCTTTGCTGAGGTCCTGGTGTAGATTCTGCTCTATTTAAAGGACTTTTTTCTGGGATGAACTTTACCGAACACACATGCAGCCTCCACAGCACCATAAAGTCGGGACTGACATTTAATGCCTCGGCACATCTCTTTCCTTGTCCCATGCAAGATGTCAAGTATGTCAGGTTAAGAGAAGAGAAAAGGAGGAAAAATAATTACACAGTAAATTAAACAAGGCCCACCTCCCTCCCATTTATTAGGGCTTCAAAAGTTGCTACCTCTGGCTCGAGCTCTCTCAAATACATACCAAGGGTAACACTAAAAATAGGTCCTGTACTGATGGTTGGGTCACAGCCTGCTAGAGGGAGACATTTTTATTTAATTACAAGCCTGGCAGTGCGTTGCTGGGGGGGAATACATAAACACAGTGCTTGAAACCCGGCTGTAAAGTTTGTGCTTCTTCGCTGAGTCACTGTGGCTAAATTCCCCTTTGTGTGGGGGATTTAGGGGAGGAATGTGGGAAGGCTGGCCCAGGCTGCCGCCCTCCTGAGTTACCGCTCAGCTCATCCTCTGGCCCTGGCAGGCTCAGGGCCCTAAGCCACTAATTAGCCTCATTGTCTTAGGGCTGCAGCATCCATAACCTGGCACAGGGAGCAGGGAGCATGGAGGGTCAAGCTCTTGGAAACCCATGAGAGGCTCGTATCTCCTGGCACTTGTGTTCTGTGTGTCACAACCCACTTCTCAACAGTCCCAGAGGGATACTGATCCACTCCTTCCGTGGGATGGCACTGATTCCATCATCCCTATATGCGAGCGAAGTTGTAACTCGTAGCGGTGCTCATAAGCAGGAAGGATTTTAGTGTGCAGACCCCGGCATGCAGCAGCCTCATTTGGAGCCATGCGGATGCGTGCAGGTACGCTGGCTGCTCGCTCACGTGGCGGTGACACGATGATCCTCATCGCTGCTGCCCGTGCCTCTGTCACATGCTCGAGCATGGCTGGGTGGCATCCTGCATCCAGCCAGGGCCAGGAGGCTGACGGGAAAAGGCAGGCATGTGGGGAAGGGCAGACGAGGGTCTCTGCAGTGTGACAGCCCACACGTGTCCAGTCGGCTCTGTCCGAATTATCAGGCTGGGCGTGTTCTCCTTTTCCACGACAGCGGGCAGCTCCTGTGCAGCTCCACTGGGCTGGCTACAGCCAAGCTCCAGCAATAACTTATTTTGGGATCAACTGCAATGTGGATAACCCGTGTCCCACCAGCCCATGCCACAGTCCCCAATCCAGTTGCGTCCTCAGTGCGACTCTCAAGTTCCTTTTGTGCAGCGTGCAGGGGCACAATGAGGGGCCTGTTCCTGGCCCCTCCGCTCCCCCGGGCTGCCACAACGCGTGCGGGTCCAGTGGCCGTGCTCGGACAGAGCCTGGTGCTAATCAGTGGGGTTCAGAGGAAGCTTAATGCACTGTGGCTGCACACTGAGCAGCTTTCCTGGGGCTTCCGCCCTCCCCCTTGCAAACAGCTTTGTGCATTTAGACTTTTTTTTTTTTTTTAAAATAAAGTCTAACACATTTAATCATCTTTTCATAAGCTGTCAGCTTGCCGCGTGCCAAAGCAGAGCAGTGCGCTCTGCCCCGGCTCCCAGCAAAGCAAATATGCCTGGAGAAATCCTGGTCCTGGGAGCGTGCATGCAGGGGATCATGAGCTGTGAACCCCCCAGGAGTCTGGGGTGAGACTAAAAATCAGTTTTTGGAAGTTATGGATTTTTCACTGAAGTTGAAACAGATCTTATTTTGCACAGCATCCTTGCTCCACTGTTTCATAATTCAGCTGTGCACCAGCAGGGCTGGAAAACTCAGAATACTGGAAAACTCCAAATACATCAGAAGCAAAACACAACTAGTCCTAGGAAAACATGGGAATGTGCCTGTCCCTCACCCTGTAGGGAGCTGGTTCTCTGCACGAGCAGGGAGAACAGATCCAGGGGGCAGAGCTGGGATGGGCACAGCTGAAGTCAGGGCCTAGCAAGCTGGAAAAGTTGGAGCTGTGTCCTTGCATCCCTCTAAGGGGTGGAAGGTGGAGGTTATGTGTCTAACAGTGCTGGAGGAGTGTGTGTGATAGAAAAGGGCATTTGTCTGCAGACAGGGGAAGAAGCCATTGTTTTGGGCTTGATGGAGAGGAACTGCTCCTCTTCCCTTTCCATTTATACAGGGTGGGTGATGCTGGGGCACCTTCTGGCTGAAGTTATCTTCCAGGATGTTTTTTGTGGACTAAGCATCCTGAACAAGGAATTTCCTTTCTTACTGTGATTTCAGAGACTGCTCGGTTTTACTCTCCTCTCCACGCAGTAGCTGCCTCTTGGAGAAGCATCCCAGGATGCCCTTGCCATCATCCCTCGAAATGCATACAGGCTGCTGCATTGCCCAGTCCTTGTCTTCCTGCAGACCTGGTGCTGCTGGTCAGGTTATTTCCACTGGGAAAATAAATGTTCGTGTCTCCCTGTCCAAGTAACTGATTGGGCTGGGGGCCAGAAGTGGATCTGAATGGATGCCTCATTTTCCTGGTACGGATGACCATGCTTCACCTGGTCCTCACACAGAAAGCCCTTCCTGAGGAACCACCGACTCAGGGGTTTAATACTGGAGGTTAATAATAATCACACCAGGCAGCACATCATTGCCCCGTATCTGGTTGAGAGATTTACAAGTGAAACTCGCGGCGGAGGAAGAAATTGCCTCAATCACTTGGAGTAATGGCACATGGAGAGGCACTTGGGCGTGACTGCTACTTAACACGGAGCCCAGCTTGGCTTCATTTAGCTGCTGGTGCCTTTCTAATAAACACGTTACACTACAAGGTGGGGATTAAGATCAGAAAAGTAAATAAATTGGAAACTGATGGGGAGAGATGGGAGAGAAATGGAAGGTACCAGGGAGGAGTGACGAGGGATTGACTCCTATGCCAGGACGTGGGGAAATGACCCTGAAGGCCATGGCTGTAGCTTCTCCGCGGGCCTCACCTGTGGGCTGCAGGTGCTGGGCAGCCCACTGCCGGGGCACGTGGGGTGTCCCTGCTCAGGGTCACCAAGCTGGTCGTTGCCTTTGGCGAATGGTGGCCGTGGGAAGTTGGTGTCTTAAACAATTCAGTAGCTTTTACTATATGTATTAGAGGAGCAACAAAAAGTGCAACGCACCAGTTGACAGGAAGGACTGGGGGGTTAATTTTCAGGATGCTGCCTGGGAATTTAGCCGTGGGATTTCCATTATTGCTAATGGGACTCACGCAGCTTAATTTCATGTGAGCTACACTAAAAACATACCCCTAACTGCCTGCAAAATTTCAGTCCTGAAATCAAGCCTTTTAAAAGTTAGAGAAGGGTAAACAAACACCTGAAACCACAGTGTCTCACTATTTCCCCCTCTCAGCTGTTTGGATTTTAAAGTCTGAAAGAGGGAGGAACTCAAGCAGTTTGAGACAATTAAAAACCCCATCCTCCAGGCACGCTAGCTGCCTGTGCAGCGCGTCCCTGCTCTCTGCCAATTGCAGCGGCAGAGTTATAACCCCCGAAAAAATAGGAGTAAGCTGATGCCTTACCCTTAACTATAGTACGGCGAGCGCGGCGTTGTCATACGCGTCTAATAACCCACGCAGCGCCGCCGTGCATCGTGAGGCCTCCGTTATTAGGCTGTTCTCGTTAAATGACTGCTATCATCTGGTCCCAAAGTACATTAAATCCCATTATAATTATAAACACACTTCCCCATAACGTTCTCCTTAGATTACATTTGCGCTGCTTTACCCCAAGGGTATCTTTGTACTAATGCCGTCCGCGTTTGTTGTTTTAGCTGACGACGCCGGGCCCTGCGCTGGCTGTGTTGTGCCACGGGTGCAGCAGGGAGGGAGGGAAGAAGGGAGACCTGTGTGGCTGCCACCCTGCCTCTCCATGAGGATTACGCAGGTCTCTGGGTGCACTGGGCACCGCCAAGGAGCTGAGCCACGCGCGCGTCCTCCCTCGAGGACGCTCAGGGCACACGGAGCTGCCCCGGCCCGCTGCTCGTGGCGCTGCTGTCGGTGTCACGGTGCGGCTGGTGTCTCCCCGTGTGTTTCGCTCCCTTCCCGAAGCCGACCCTCGCGGCAGAGCCCCATGGCCCGTCCTGGGGTGCGNNNGGTGCGGCCCCCCGCCACATCCCTGCATACAAGTGGTGCCGTCACGGCGTCAGTATTTCATTGCGGGGGGGAAGGGAAACCACCTTCGTCGGTGCTCGGTGTCACACCATGTCACAACCACCGGCTTGTGGTCGGAATTTGCCACCGGACCCCAAACTGGGCTCTGGGGTTGGTTTTTACCGTCTCCACCCCCGGGGCCGGGGGTCCGCCCAGGCGCGGCGCGGGGGGCGGCTTTGTCTGGCGCGGCGGTGGCGCAGCCCGTCGGGGCGGTGGGCGCAGCCCGTCGGGGCGCGCAGCC
>VZRS01006550.1:20949-51804 GCA_013398055.1 Ifrita kowaldi
CACCTTCCTCTCCCTTCCCTCCCTTGCCTTCCCCAGGCGGCGGCAGCGGGGACGCGGCTCCGGCAGCTGCGGATCCGCCGAGCAGCGCGGAAACTTTTGGGCGAGTCGCTGCTGGGCTGCGGGCTAACTTCTCTCTCCTCCCCGCTCTCTTCTCCTCTCCTTTCTCCCTCTGGCTTTTCCCTCTCCCCCTCCTTTTTTCTCTTTTTTCCCCTTTTCTCTCTCTTTCATCTCTTCCCTCCCCGCTCCCCCTTCCCGCTCCACTCTGCTCCTCTCCCCCTCCGCCTTTTGTTTTCGCAGATAGTCGGCACACAAAGCTGGTCCCAGATTTGAGCGACGGCGAGACACCCTGATGTGTGAGCCTGGGGCGCGCCATGGATCTGACTAAGATGGGGCTGATCCAGCTGCAGAACCCCTGCCACCCCACCGGGCTGCTGCACAAAGCCAACCAGATGCGCCTGGCGGGGACGCTGTGCGATGTGGTCATCATGGTGGACAGCCAGGAGTTCCATGCGCACCGGACCGTGCTGGCCTGCACCAGCAAGATGTTTGAGATCCTCTTCCACCGCAACAGCCAGCACTACACCCTGGACTTCCTCTCGCCAAAGACGTTCCAGCAGATCCTGGAGTACGCGTACACCGCCACCCTACAAGCCAAGGTCGAGGACCTGGACGACCTGCTCTACGCCGCCGAGATCCTGGAAATTGAGTACCTGGAGGAGCAGTGCCTGAAGATCCTGGAGACTATACAGGCCTCCGAGGAAAATGACACCGAGGTCGCCATGGCTGATGGAGGTGCCGCTGCCACCACTGAGGAAGAGGAAGAGAGGAAGTCGAGGTACATCAAGGGCCTCTTTATCTCCAGGCCTGCTGGTGAGGAGAGTGGCTATGCTGGCATGGCCAGCCAGAGTCTGCCAATAGCCACAGCGGAGCAGAGCCCCTCTGCCTCTGCATCCTACTGCTCCCTCTCTTCCATGAGCCCCACCAAGGCGGCGGTGGACAGCTTAATGACCATCGGGCAGTCACTGCTGCAGGGTGCCCTGCCACCCAGTGCCCCCGAGGACTCGCGCCCCGCCACCACCTGCCGCCCCGCTGGCCTCACCGAAGTCAAAACAGAAGCGATGCAGGTGGATGAGGCCTCCGGCCATGACAGCCCCCGGACAGCCGAGCCTGGTGCCTCCACTGGGGAGAAGCCTGACGAGAAGGGCAAGGAAGGACCTGGCACCCCGACCCGCAGCAGTGTCATCACTAGTGCCCGTGAACTGCACTATACCCGTGAGGAGGGTGCCGAGCCAGCCCCTGAGCCTGGCCAGGCGCTGCCGCTGGGGCCAGAGCCGTCTGCCGCTGCCCCGGGCGAGAAGCCCTTGGGCATCTACTCGCTGCTGCCGAACCACAGGACTGAGCCAGTGCTCGGCGTGCCGCCCACTGTGGCGTCCGCCCTGCACGTGCAGCCGGCCCTGGCTGTCTCCATGGACTTCAGTGCCTATGGCGGGCTGCTGCCCCAGGGCTTCATCCAGCGGGAGCTGTTCAGCAAGCTGGGGGAGCTGGCAGCCGGCATGAAGACAGAGAGCAGAGCCTTGGGTGAGCAGTGCAGCGTATGTGGGGCAGAGCTGCCGGACAACGAGACCCTCGAGCAGCACAGGTGAGTGCCGAGGCCGTGCTGTGGCATGCTGCACTGGGCAGCCAGGATCTCATCAGAGGGTTTTGGTTTCTGGCTGAGCATTGTACGTGCTGGTGCAAAGTTTCCATCACGTACCGCAAAACCAGCTTGTGGAGTAGCATTCGTGGAGGGATGGCTGTTGCCGCTCCCCCAGGTCTGGCAACTGTGCCAGAAGGCTCCTTCCAGTGAGTGCTGGCTGGGGAGGACAGCCCAGATGGGCTGGGGCCGTCGGTGTTTCCTGCGACCATAAACCCCACCGTTTCCCTGGCTGGCATCAACCAAGCAGCTCACAGTTGCTACACTTTGAGTTTAGGGATCTGTGTGCGGAGAGATGCAGTGGGGACAGGCAGCACTCGCCCACCCTCTGCTGAGAGCTGGTCCCTCCTGTGCCAGTGCCAGGGCGTACCAGCACGGGCAGTGGTGGCAATATGCGGTGACTTGCCAGCCCGGGGGGGTTTTGTGTTGCTCAGCTTCCCGGTTTATGAAATATTTACACTTTGCACAAAGTGGCGCGGGGGTCAGGCTGGGTAACGCCGGGGTCAGCGCAGAGGGCTCGGGCTGCCGCAGAGCCGCGGGTCTGTCCCTGCGGGGACGGTGAAGGGCTGACCATCCAATGGCTGCGGATGCGGTTTTGGGGCTCCCCTGCTCCGTGTGGGGGGATCTGTGCGCTCACTCCCAGTCCTGCACCCTGGGGACTTGCTGCGGGGTGCGAGCGTGGTGGTGGCTACTGACACGTGAGTTCAGTGCTCCGCTGTTTGCTGCCTCCTGGTCGTGGTTCAGGGATCAGGGCTTATTTCCTGATTTGGCTGGGGAAGGGAGCCACGATAATTACCACGCCAAAATTGGCGTCGCCAGTCAAATCCCATGACTCTGGACGTGCTTCGGCGACCGCTGCTCTGGCCCCCGGTGAGGTTGCAGCCCCGCGACAGGTCCTGCCTAGGGAAGGCATCACCGGCATGGTGCCGTAGCTTCTCCCTGCCTCCTCTGGCTGCGCACCCCGTCAGATTTTGAATGAATCAACAGGTTAATTAGTCCTGATGCACGTAAGGC
This sequence comes from Ifrita kowaldi, assembly GCA_013398055.1. Taxonomy (NCBI): domain Eukaryota; kingdom Metazoa; phylum Chordata; class Aves; order Passeriformes; family Cinclosomatidae; genus Ifrita; species Ifrita kowaldi. The sequence continues at coordinate 23,657 of VZRS01006550.1, forward strand.
GCTCCGGGGCCGGTGTCCGTGCCGGCACGCGCCTCTGGCGGGGCAGTCGATGCTGCCGGCACGCTCGGTGCCCGCGGGCCGTGCGGGATAGCTGCTGTCGGGTGCCGGAGCAGTGGCTCCCCGTACGCTCAGCCCGAGAACACTCCGGGTGCGGGGCGGCAGCTGCCGAGCCGGGATCCTCAGCCCTGCGCGGGTCTGCGAGTGCTGGCAGCATCGCCCCTCGCTCAGCCGCATGGACCCTGCGGGGAGCAGCCTTCACCCTTTGAGGGTCCTCGGCTCCATGTGGGTGCACAGCCGCTTTCGGCTTTGTTTCCCCCTCTCGCAAGTGGGAGAGCTGGGGCTGGCGTTGGTTACGTGCCCGAAGACGCCTCGGCCGTGGGGTGATGCAGACCGAACGTCACCGGGAGAGCTGCAGTGAGGGCTCAGAGAGAATTTTAACGTGCCTTTCTGCCACGGTCTCAAGGCTCTGCCTTTCCCCCTCCAAGCCCAGAGCAGCAGTTGCTGTGGCCGCAGTGGAGGGCGATGCTGAGGCTGTCCGGAGGCTCCTATCGCCACCCGTGGATTTGTCCAGAGGGAGGGAGAGCTGCGCGGTCGGATCCTTCCCCGCGCGGGCGGGAGATGAGGGAGCATGGCCCAGCTGTCCAGCACGGCAGCCCCTATTCCACAGCGCCTTCCCGGGCTCAGCTTGTTTTGACAGCCGCGGCTGCAGCCGTAGCTTATTTCTCACTTATTCATGATCCGTATCCGGAGGCTGGGCACACGCCATGCTCCGCGGGGCTCGGGGTCTGCCTGGAGCACAGAGCTCAGCACCGGCCCCTGCCAGCAGAGCCTCAAAGGCAGTTGCTGAAGCCAGTGCCAAACTCCGTTTGCCTGTTCTTGCTTTCAGACCGATTACCTGGCGCTGGCAAACTTTGCAGGGTTAGCCAAATCCTTTGAGCCGTGTTTAAACTGATCTGTAAGACCGTCCATGTTGAAAGGCATTGGGTCACAGTCCAATGAACTCACTCCTCGGCCCCCAAAGTCTAAATCCCAGGCGGTTTGTGTGTAGACAGGGTCTCATGTGGCTTTTTAATAGTGTTTGCTTTCTAATACGTTGTGAGAATTACCATTTGGGGAGGATTTGTGCGATCCTATTGTATTCATGGAGCTGTTAAACAGCATCTGCGCTGGGTTGGGATCTGCAGCTCTCTGCCGGAGCAGCTCTGGTGGCAGCTGCACCGTGCTGGCTGCGGGCTCCTCTTCGCTCCACTGCCTGGTGGTGAGGGGGCCTGGGAATCTGTGCCCTGCACTGGTGTCTGGGCACCGGCTAGAGGTGGGGGCAGGATGTGCCAGGGGCGCCACGGTGTCACTCGTCAGCTTTCGCTGACCTCTTTCTGCCGTGCACTCACTGCTGTGGTTTTGCTTTCCGACCCCGATGCGAGCGCAGAGGTGCCTGATCAGAGCCGTTCCCAGCTGTGGTGAGCTGGGGGCCTGGGGCAGGGGGCCAGGCGTGGGGGTACCTCCCTGTTCTGTGGGGTGTTTGGCTGCCAGTGTGACGGCTTCCACGCGCTGCTTCCCCAGCGGGTGACAGAGCCCGAAGCCACCCAGCACCAAGGCTGCTCTTCGCGCAGGGAGCTCGGTGAGCCAGTGCGCGCCCAGCCTGTTCACAGAGCACAGGCAGCCCATGCATATGGCGGGGCTGTTTGTTTACACACACACATGCCTATAGAAGTGTAAACATATATGTTTATAGTCTTGGAGCCTTCTGAGTGTTGTTCCTGTCTTCATTAGTATGGGAAGCACGTGCAGGAAAAAGGAGAGCAGAGGGTTGGCCTGGCCTTGGCGAGCACAGGGGGCCACTGGCCCTGGGTGACAGACAGTGCCCGAGGGACGGTCATCTGCCCTGGCCTAGCGTGGTAACACTGCTCCTTGGCCTCGTGGCAGCATTGTCTGTGCCCTGTCATACCCATGAGCACTGAGTTGTGACCTTTGGGGAACCAAGTGGCCACAAGCCTTGGTGCTGCTTCTGATCGGGGCTTTCAGGTCCCTGAACGCACCGACTGCTGCATGATCCATTTTTTTTCTCCCTTACTGAGCTTATGATTTTGACTAATTGAGTGTAGATTGAGTCGTCAAGTCTTTAATTTTTTTTATAAAAGATTTCCTTCTGGGTTCAGCAAAGTTCAAACTTAATCTAATGTTAGTATCGATCGTCGCTTCTAATTGCAGACAAAAAAGCCATAGTTCAGTGGCCCTTTTTGGGGTTGTTTTGTGAAGGAAAACCTCCAAGCTGCAAGGCGAGAGCTGTGCCGAGCTGCCAACTGAGCCTGGCATAATTTGTCATTGGGAAGTTAAATACCTTAAAACTTTAAAAAAATTAAACCATGTCTTTTATAAAGTGATAACGACTGGGAAGGCTGCCAGTGGGGATGTGATCCCATACGCTTCATTTGTGGCACAGTCGAAGATCCCAAGCCAATGCTGCCCGGGAATTCACCTGCCATGGCGATGCAGCTGCTGGCAGCGCTCGCCACGTGTGTCAGTGTGAGATGGAGATGTTGGTCTGGAAAGCAAAAGTGCCTTGTGGTGATGGTGTCATGAGGCCAGTGGAGGCCAGTGGTGTTTGTATGCTTCTTGTGGGGCGATTTTGGGTGGAAGGTGCTTGTCCTCACTGTCATATGGGGGGATGTGCCTTGGGGAAAGCTTCCATGCCAACTGTCAGGTCTGTTCTGCATTTCGAGGTTCCATGGCTCAGCTGTCAGCTAAAGATGTGTGTGCGCCAGTGGAGGATTTAAGGACGGGGTAAGGAGGCTCGCTCTGCTCCAGCGACTGCTGGCCAGCCACTGTACATCAAACTCCAGATTTGTGCCCTCTTTTCCCGTTGAAAGACAGAAAAGCAGTGGATCTGCCTGTCTGCTACCAGCAGCACCAGTGTTCAGGGCCAGGCATCAATGCTACCACCAGTCTGAAAGGCTCCTACTTGGGAAAACTGCATCTTCCCATGGGGATCCAGCCTTTGGCTCTTCCTCTGGCAGCCTCACCTCCCCTGTCTCCACCTGGATTAGCTGAGCGTTGTACTGCTAATGCCATTAGGCACGTTGGCACTGCTCGGCATGTCACGGTGAGAAACAGATGCAGTGTACCATTAAAGCAATAAACGTGATAAATCGGATCCCAAGTGCTTTGTGAGATGTTATTAGTGTTAATTCCAGTAGCCGAATACAGTAGTTGTTTTTTATTTTATTTTAAGCATTCGTCAATTTATGTTCCACTGCAATTTAAACTTTCAAAAAAAGGAGGAAAAATAGAAAGCAAGGGGGAGAGGGAAGGAAAAGCCAGGGCAGCAGCCCCCCAAACTCTGCCCGTGATTACTTCCAGAGTTCGAGGATGACCTGGCAGCTCTTGTTTCTTGCTGATGGGCCTTATTAGCGGCACCTGGCATCATAAGGGGCTAATGGAAACCAGCGTTCCCGGCTGCTGGGCCGCGGTGCGGGGCAGCCGGGCGAGGAAGCTCTTATTAGCTTTATGGGCAGGGGGACGTGCCCTGCTCAGGAAATGAATGTTGCAGCTAAGGTCCACAGCGCTGACCCCGAGCATGTAACCTGTGAGCGCCGGCCGAGACCCTGTGCAGGATGCTTGGGATTTCGGGGGCTCTCTGGTTCTTGTCATGGGCAGAGGGGGAATACAACGTGGTATGTTGCAGCCTTGAACTTTTGATTTATTCAGTGGGTGACTTAACCATTTCCATACTCAGCTCCAAGCGTGGAGGGAGAAAAGCCCCCTTTGGCTTCCACATTATTCCATCCATTATTCTGCATCAGTTTAGTTATGCATGCACTGCATTTGAAAGGGAAGCTCTGAGGTTCCCATCAGGAAACACCTATTTCTATGTATTTGTTTGTTTGTTTCCCCCTGCCCAGTGAAATTCTGGTTTCTCCTGGCCATGAAGCCTGGTGCTTCTGATACGTTGCAGAGGGACATCCAGGGGCGTGATAGGGTCATTGCCTGCTCTCTGCCTGGCATGCGGCCCCTTCCCCAGCACCGCTGAATTCCCAGGGACCAGGACCCCATTGGCTGCAGGGCTGGGACCCCAATGCATGAAACCTGCTGTGCTGGGGACATTTGGGTGGCTCTTCCCCAGAGCTGGCTGTGGCTGCAGCAGCTTGATGAGATTTGCAGAGCATCCTCAGTCCTTGTGACACCTTGCAGAGTGATGTTGGTTAAAATGCCTTTTCAGCTGTACAGAGGGCCCCTCCAAGAGCCTGTGCTAGTTCAGGGGTGACTCTCCACCATTTCTTCCTTTCCTTATGGAGCATGGGAGTGGTGCAGAGCAGCCTGGGCTGTTGGTGACTGAGCATTCCTGCAGCCTTCCCCGCTTCTGTGGGATGTTGGCTCTTTAGTTACACCCGTCTGTAAATCTGTTTTCCTTGGATAGAGTAAAATGATCTGCATTTTCCTTTTTGCCTGCAATTAGCAAGATTTTTCTTTTATTCCCCCCCCTGCCCCCCTTGACAGCTTCAAGAGAGGCTTTAAATGAGTAATTACTAAATATTTCCCGGCAGCCAAACACGGGGCCATGGCATCTCCTGTTGCAAAAGTGAAAAATATTTCTGTTTGCAGTTAATTTTAGTGGCAGGCAGATCATGTTAACTGGGTGTAATTGCTTCCAGATATGGCAGAGGGTTTTGTGTGTTGGGATGAAGGGTCTGGTAAGTGCTCACTTCCTGTGTAAATTAGCCTATTCCATTCATTCCTCCTCACCCGGCAGTCCTGGCTTGTGTCACTCTGCCGGTGAGGGGTTCTTCCCCCCGGCCTGGCTCAACGCTTTATGGTGGGATCAGTCCTTTGCAGGGCATCGTTCCCTCCTTTGCTGGAAGGGATCTGCATCCCACTCTGCAGCCGGTGACCTGGACAGAGCTTGGCGTGCAGCTTGGCCCTGGTAGAGATTGGTGGTGTGACAGGTACCAGCTGAAACAGAGGGGGCGGCACATAGGGAATTTCAGACAGGATGGATTCATGTAATATGAACAACAGGAAAAGGTTCATGCATCCTTTGGAATACATGCAGACATGGCAGGGGAGTCCGCGTGCGGCCAGACGCCTTTTAGTATGGGCTGATGAGTTTCCAGTGCAGTTGTGGCATCTGCTTTTGTTCTCAGGCTCAAGCCCAGTTGCTCAGACCTGCTGTGGAGTGTTCAGGAGCATCACCTGTGTGTCCTTTCTGGATAATCTTTATCCAGGCTGAGGCATGCCTGAACCACTTGGTTTCGGTTTGGAGCACGCTGGTTTGCGTTGGCAGCGCTTTGGGTAACATCTGTGCTGACGGCAGAGCAGCAGGTACCTCTGGTGGAGTACAAGTGCTGTTGGACCACGTCATTCACAAGAAAGGTGGATTCCTCTTTTTGGCAAGAGGTCACTCTGCGTCTGAAGGAGGGAGCATTGCCCTAAAATTGGGGTTGCGGGAGCGAGCCTTTGTGGCCCAGGCTTACGCACTGGCCAGGGGCCAGGGCCGCCCGGATCATTTTCTCTGTAGTGTTCTTAACTGATTTTAAGTAGATTATGGTTGGATACGCGCCCTGCTGTGCTGGTTCAGGTTTCCATCGGCCTTCGTTGTCTCATTGCTGTTTTATTGGCACGTTGTTTAGCAAACAAGCCGGCAATGTGCGATTGAGGAAAGGCTTCTCCACGCAGGCACGAGCGCTGCAAGGCGCGCAAAGCCTGGCTAGAGCTGCCCGCCCACCATAAATCAGCGTTAAACACCCTGCTTTGTTACCAGTGTCAGCGCGGGAGATGGGCTGGTTATCGGCGTGTATCAGCCGGGCTGATAACCCCGTGCTCTGTTTAGTGCTGTGCGAGGAGCGGCAGGCTCGCTGCAGCGGGGGAGTGCGCTGAATGCCGGCACGGGCGATGCCGCGGCGTTTGCCGCCGCACCGCCAAGGGAACCTGTGCACCCCCTTCTTGAAAAAATATACCTTCATGCATCTGCAGCTTGTGGTGGGGAGGAAGCTGCCTGCTCTCACCTTGGTGACCTATAAGGAAGGGGGAGCATCGACTGAGCGTAAAAGCAAAGAGAAACTCAAAAAACCCACAGCCCCAAGCACCAAGCCATTTCCGTCGCCAGCGGAGGGCTTCAAAAGACGAGTAGTAGTGGTACCCGGGGACGTGGTTTGGTGGTGGGTTTGGCAGGGCTGGGGGAACGGTTGGACTCAGTGCTCTCAGACATCTTTCCCAACCATTGTGATTCCCAAACACCAACTCTGCCAGAGTCCAAGGAGCGTTTGGACAATGCTTTCAGGCACATGGTGGGATTTCTGGGGCTGTCCTGTGCAGTGCCAGTATCTGGATGTTGATGATCCTTTTGGGTTCAGGGTATTCCGTGATTTTATCATTTCCATACGAGGTACTGCACCAGTTACAATCCACGGGTGGTTTGCTGCTCCATCATAACTACTGGATGGGCTTTTGATGCCCTTTTGGCTTTTACCCTTTTTTCTATGTTCTCTGTATCCTTTACACCTATACTTGTAGCTTTGTAGCTTCATATTGTAGCTTAGTTTCAACATTTTCCTAGGCAGAAAGACAAAACAAATTCCAGGATCACTGTGCTATCTTGGTTCTCCTTAGAAACCAAGGCTGAAACCAGCTTTTCAAAATATACTTTTGTAAACAGGGCCTGGATCTCATCCTGAGGTGGGAGAATCTAGAAGGTACTAGAACTGGGGGAATTACTTCACCAGGCAGGTTCCTAATTGGGGGGTTCTTGTCAGATATGCTAATTTGCAGAATCTGTAAAAATTGTGCACACCTTACACGGGGTGTGCATCTTCAGACTTTTCTACCTGACAAATTTGTGCACCTGAGGATCCTCTTCTAAAGGTACCCTTTTTTATCACCCTAACCGTGTTTGACTCATGTTTTTAGGACCAGAGGAAAAGGCATCACTTTTATGCTTTTGCTGTTGAGNGGGTTTGGCAGGGCTGGGGGAACGGTTGGACTCAGTGCTCTCAGACATCTTTCCCAACCATTGTGATTCCCAAACACCAACTCTGCCAGAGTCCAAGGAGCGTTTGGACAATGCTTTCAGGCACATGGTGGGATTTCTGGGGCTGTCCTGTGCAGTGCCAGTATCTGGATGTTGATGATCCTTTTGGGTTCAGGGTATTCCGTGATTTTATCATTTCCATACGAGGTACTGCACCAGTTACAATCCACGGGTGGTTTGCTGCTCCATCATAACTACTGGATGGGCTTTTGATGCCCTTTTGGCTTTTACCCTTTTTTCTATGTTCTCTGTATCCTTTACACCTATACTTGTAGCTTTGTAGCTTCATATTGTAGCTTAGTTTCAACATTTTCCTAGGCAGAAAGACAAAACAAATTCCAGGATCACTGTGCTATCTTGGTTCTCCTTAGAAACCAAGGCTGAAACCAGCTTTTCAAAATATACTTTTGTAAACAGGGCCTGGATCTCATCCTGAGGTGGGAGAATCTAGAAGGTACTAGAACTGGGGGAATTACTTCACCAGGCAGGTTCCTAATTGGGGGGTNCACATGGTGGGATTTCTGGGGCTGTCCTGTGCAGTGCCAGTATCTGGATGTTGATGATCCTTTTGGGTTCAGGGTATTCCGTGATTTTATCATTTCCATACGAGGTACTGCACCAGTTACAATCCACGGGTGGTTTGCTGCTCCATCATAACTACTGGATGGGCTTTTGATGCCCTTTTGGCTTTTACCCTTTTTTCTATGTTCTCTGTATCCTTTACACCTATACTTGTAGCTTTGTAGCTTCATATTGTAGCTTAGTTTCAACATTTTCCTAGGCAGAAAGACAAAACAAATTCCAGGATCACTGTGCTATCTTGGTTCTCCTTAGAAACCAAGGCTGAAACCAGCTTTTCAAAATATACTTTTGTAAACAGGGCCTGGATCTCATCCTGAGGTGGGAGAATCTAGAAGGTACTAGAACTGGGGGAATTACTTCACCAGGCAGGTTCCTAATTGGGGGGTTCTTGTCAGATATGCTAATTTGCAGAATCTGTAAAAATTGTGCACACCTTACACGGGGTGTGCATCTTCAGACTTTTCTACCTGACAAATTTGTGCACCTGAGGATCCTCATCTAAAGGTACACTTTTTTATCACCCTAACCGTGTTTGACTCATGTTTTTAGGACCAGAGGAAAAGGCATCACTTTTATGCTTTTGCTGTTGAGTCTGGGGATGGTGCTGGACTCCACATGCTTTGCCCTTGGTCACCTTCCTTCATTCTTGTCTCCACGCAGTATTTATAGTAAATCATATTAGAAAGGAGTGCTAAGGAGGAAGCATGATTCATCCTCCTTGAAACCAGCACTGACATAAATAAAGGCAAAGCGCTTACTACGCGTTTTTTATTATAGTGTTTAGGGACAGGTTGTACTAATTTCGGCGTGCACAGAGCAAACCCAGGAAGGCTACGACTCCAGGAAATCCAGTTTCACTACAGCACAGGCTGTGTTTTTAAAAAAGCCAACCCAGCCGGCCTTCTTGAAAGTGCATGCGCATGGCAGCACAAGGCTTTTGGGACAGCTCGTTGCCTTCCAGATTTCTCTGCATGTCTTTGGTTGTTCCACTGGTTTCTCAGGGCTTTGCTGTCATGCAGGAGCTGTGATGGCTGTAAGCTCAGGCATCATCTTTACCTGTGAGGGTGGGGAGGCCCTGGCACTGGTTGCCCAAAGAAGCTGTGGCTGCCCCTTTAGCCCTGGAAGTGTTCAAGGCCAGATTGGACAGGGCTTGGAGAAACCTGGGATAGTGGAAGGTGTCCCTGCCCATGGCAGGGAGTTGAAATGAGATGAGCTTTAAGGTCCCTCCCAATTTAAGCCATTCTAAGCCATTCTATTGTCATAGGTCTGGAACAGGATGTGCAAATCGTAGCAGAAAAGGGCTCTCTAATGAGGGGATGGACAGAGAGGATGTACAGAGGGGATGCTCGGTGCGGAGAGACCGAGCTCTCAGACCGTGTGAATCCGGGCTGCCAGCAGCGCGGCACAGGCAGCGCCGGTGACAGATCTTATCTCAGCTGGGCACGGGCTGCGGTCACAGCCGGCTGCACAGCACACTCAAACGGCCTTTGCGTGGCAGAGGTAAGGCCCCGGCGCCGCGCAGCGCCCGCACCTCGCTGGCCCCTCGCCGCAGGGGCTGCGCGGCCGCGGCCCCGGGGCGGCTCCTCTGTGCCCTGCTGGGGTGGTCGGGCACAGCAGAGCGCCACCAGCCCGCAAACCGGGGCCCCTTTCTGCGAAATGGCACAGCGCTCAGAACCGAAACCCTCCGTATGTCCCGCCCGCCCGCCGCCCCTCCAGGGCGTTCTGCTATTTTTACCAGGAACGAGGTGATTTCCTCTTCTCTTTCTTCCTTCCCCCTGTTCGTAGAAAAGATCCCAAGTGGCGAGCACAGGGCAGGGCACTCCTGCGAATAAGAGCAGTGACCAGAGGCACTTGTCACAGAGAAGCCTCTTTGGGCAGCTCTGCCCACACTGCCCTTGCCTTCTCTTGCACGTGTTGCCTTGGTGGGAACCAGCAGTGTGCAATGAAACTGGCAGAAAAGCTGCTTCCCTGTAGCAGGAATCATCTTAGGAACATTTTAACTTGGATGAAAACCTTTCCAGTGGAAGAAAAGTGAAAAGCAATTGGTTTTGCTTCCCAGGTTCCTGTCCTCTCCTTGGGTGAGGGATGGGGGAATGCCGTCCTGACTTTGCTGTGCCTCCCCCGGCCTTTCAGTTCATCATCACCCTACCTGAAGGGCAGCATTTGGTTGGGGGTTTTGGGGGGAATTTGGGATTTGCATTTCTGGGGCTGTGGGGAAGATTGCACGTAGGGCAGGGTTGTAGGAAATGGGTGCTGTCATGGGAACCGGGCCACTGGCAGCTCCCAGCCTGCAGGGTGCTGAGTCAGCAGTACCCAAGAATGGGGCAGCACTGGGGCTGCCAGGGGATGCCCCAGACCTGCCTGTGGGATTCCCCCAGCCCAGCCCTGCCCACGGATCTGGGGAGGGACACTGGGATCTCGGGATGCAGAGGCAAGCACTTGTATCGATTTCTGGTTTCTCTGACCCTTTAGCTGAAGGCAGCTCTTCCCTCAGTGTTGAGCCAAATGTAACTTAAAGCAGTGCAGAAATGTTTATCACCCTTCTCTTGCAGCAGCGAGCACTGGCCAATGCATTATTTAGCAGGGTGGGATCTGTGGCAGGCTGCCCTGGAGCAGGGGCCATGACCAGCCAGCACATGGGTGGTGGGAGCAGGGGCCTCTGGTGGGTTGTGTGCTATGGATGCAGGCATCGCTGGGAGGAGAGCTTACATTGGACCTTGCACTGGGAGAGAGACCCGTCCAGCTCTGCCTGGCCAGAGGATAGGAAGGGGATGGCAGAAGAGCAGACTGTGGTGCTGGGGGGCTGAGTGAGGGGTCACAGAGGTGGCATCTCCTGAGGATGGCACTCAGGATGCTTTTTGCCTTATCCCATAGTGCCGTCGCCTCATGGTGGGGCACCAAAGGCTCGGCCAGCACCGGCAGCTGTGCCGCATCCTCCTCTGGCTGGAGGTGGAGAACAGCTCGCTCCCTAATTAGCACCTTTGTTGCTAAGTGAGTGAAGCGGCCGTGCGTGGCGAGCTTCCCGCCAGCGATCCGTGTGTCGAGGAAGGGGCCCTCCATCATCACCACATGCAGTGCTGCGGTGTGCAGCCACGGGGACCGAGGTGCCGGAGCCGAGCTGCTCACAGCCCTCCTGCTCTGGGGACCATGTGCCCCAGGGACTGTGGCTCTGCTGCTCTGCATGCCCGGGGCAGCCCAGCCCTGCCTCAGCAGAGTGCTGATTTACTGTGTGCCCGTGATGGTCATCCTCCAGCTGCCACCACTGTCACCTGTTGTGCCGAGGGTTGCTGCTGAGGCAGCCCTTCTGCTCCGGTCTGCAGCGCGTGTATTTTCAATTACCTCTGGTCACCTCTCACACAGCGTCTGCCCTGGCTGGCTGGGTCAGACATGAGTTAGCTGCAAGTGTCACTGTGTTAAAAGGAATAACCATGTCGTCTTCGGAGGGATGGTAACAATGGATACCTGTGGAATGACGGCCTGTGGCAGTGCTCATTAAACAAGACTCCATTTGGATTACCAAATCCCTTTGATTCTTCCTGTATCATCTTCTGCCCCATCCTGGCTCTGCATCCCGGCACTGGGGTTTTATTACTTTATAGGTGCTATAACGTTCAGTATGTGCCGTGCAGCAGTGGTCGTTGTGGTCTCCCCACCATCCTCCTCCTCCTCCTTTTCAGAGAACCATTGGGTGGCTGGAGCATGTGGGGGCTCCTGGCCTCCAGACTTGTTTTGGAGCCAGAATATCCCATGTTTAGGGGTGTTTGTTGGAAGATACATAATACTTGTGCTTATGAGTGATGGTTTTGTCATTTTCAGTGTCTGTTGCAGGTCACTGTATATACTTTGTGTATAAACTTTGCCTTTTCCTTAGTAAATAATGCCAGGGAAATGAGGGTGAAAAGCATCACGACTGTCTGGGCACAGAGATGGGGCTGTCCCTGCACTGCTGCCTGTCCCAGCCCAGCTCTGGAGTGGCCAGGCAGTCCCAGAAGGATGTGCAGAGCGAGCTGGATGCAGCCCCAGCTGCCGACGCTTCCGGCGCAGCACTGAGCTGCCCATGGGAAGGACCAGCTGGGGAGCAGGAATGGTGCTGAGCATCATTTTCTCCCAACAAATTATTGTTCTTGCAAGAGCGGATTTGAAATCTATTTAACTTTTCAGTGCCCTGTACCCCTTTAAACGTTGCCCCTTTAAACGTTTCCAGTGTGTTCTCGCTGATGGGTTACCTTTTCTTTCCCCTTGGGCTATAATTAGTGTCCTTTACACAGAATTGCCTTAGAATTGGATTTGAAGAAGATAAGAATCAAATTACCAGTATTTATCTTGTAAATTCCAAAAGATCTACTGAGAGGCACTGTACAAGAAGGATTTTTAAAATATCGTGCTCTGAAAACACCAACCTCCCACGGGTCCCAGGAATCCCCTGAGGGTCACATCTGCAAAATACCTTGGGTTGCAGGACAGGGTCAGGAGGGAGACCGAATGGTTCCTTCCCCACCAAAACCCTGCTGGTGGGCTGGGGGGACAGCTTGCTTGCAAAATGTCTCCCCAGGTAGGTGAAGGCACTGAGTCAGGGCAGGCATCCTCACTCCCAGTGGGTGACTGGATGCAGGGTGGGAGCATTATCTCAGGTTGGCTTTGGTCTTGGCTTTCATGTCTGGTCCCATGTAGGCTGGAGAGGAGGAGCCTTTGAAATGCCACCTCTCTCCCACTTTTCCAGGCTCTCACCTGTGGCCCCTCCCCACTCTGACAAGCAGTTCTAAGATGATGAGGCGAGTTGAGCGCCAGAAGTGGATGGAGGTAATTTTGGTGGGCTCTGTTTTGACAGAAATTAAGCATCTGCATTTAAATGAAGGAGATGGAGAGCCCGGGCAGCTAAGACTGTATTTTCATAGCATAAACAGTTGTAGAAGAAGATTAATGGCATCTGTGTAAACAGTTCATCGCAGCAGTGAGGGGTTGGGGTTTTTTAATAGTTAGAAAATACTAAGGATGGCTGGAGGCAGGAGACACCGTACTTCCCTCCTGCTCACACCTTCCACCTCCCTGTCCATCCCACAGTAAATATTCCAGCCACCCTCAGCCCCACTCTCCCTTCTCACCGTAAATTACATATTAAAGTAGCCTGGTAACTGAGCGCTGGTTGCTGTGCGATAAGCTCCGGGAAATCGATATGTTTGCCATGTGCCTGCTTGTTTATGACACCTGCCTGCCGAGCAGTTGAGCAATGCTCCGCGGGCCCGGGCTGCGCTCACGGGAGGGGCTGCAGCAGCACTAAAGGATTTTTTTGCTCCCCAAGCGAGATGTTGCCCCGAGCCGCCTGGCAGCATCCTGTCAGGGGGGTAAAGTAACAGCAGTGATGATATTTGGTGATGCAGAGCACTGGGGGGAGGGTACGATCAGAGTGTGGGTCACAGCTTCATTCATTCTTGGGGTTTCTCCCGGCCCCTCCAAAGGTTTCTGCTCTGCTGCCATTTGCCACCTCCATGGGCAGGTGTGAGAGCGGAGCCCGGGAGTTTAAGCACTCATTTCGTGCACCCCGGGCAGGGAGGCAGCCGCCCACACACGACGCTTTGCGGGTGGGTTTGGCATCTCCGGAGCACTGTGCCCCAGGCAGGGGCCGTGCATTTGCCAGTGTGGCTCAGAGGACCCGCTGGCTGCATCCCGGTGCTCGGGATGTGCCCCAGCCCCTCAGTCTGCAAGCGGCCAACCCCAGCTCAGCTCATGAACTGGGATAGCCTTGACTTGAGAAAACTCTGCTCAACTTCCCAGCCCAAGAGTTTGGGTGCTTTGCCTGCACAAGGGTGGGTGCCTGCTCACGTCCCCCCTGCACTAGTGGGGCTTTGGGGTGGGAGCAGACATTTTTTTCTGAAATCCCAACTCAGCAAGCTGCACTAATTGACCTTTTGACCCAGATATGAAATTGGGAGGTAAAAGATACAGCTTGCAAGATTTTTATAAAACTGTTGACCTCTCACAAGATTAACTCAGAGATAATAGTAATTATCAACAGCTTATGGTGAGTCCAGTCGATGGTGAACTTTACCTCCTGCCTAAAACTGAAGGTCTCTACTGCAGCAGAGATAACTGCCACGGGTGTTCCGACCGCCGTCAGCCAGTAAACGTCCCTGTGCAGAGGAAATCCCTGAATGGAGCATGTGTGGTTCCTGTGGGAAAATGGACTCACGGGACGGCTCAGTGCAGTGCCCAGGCATGGGGTTTGGGGATGCTGAATGCTGCAGCTGAGCTTCAGTGCAGAGCAAACAGCCTCCCTGGCACTGTGCTGGCACACCAGGACAGTGGCTCCCTTGGGATGCTTGGATCGGGGGAGAGGACAGGAGAGGCAGCACCCTGCTCCTAAAAGATACTTCATCTTCCCTGGCTTTTGATTGTGTGCTTTCACTTTTTATGTACAAAAGATTGTCTATTTAATTAACTTGAGAATGCAATTTCAAAACCACTAATGCTTTACACATGACAGCTTTTAAAATACAAGTAGTGTTCCAGTACTGCTCCGCGCTCCCTCTGCCTCTTCTGGGTTGTTTTGGAGACAAACATTCCCTCCCAGCAGACCCCGATTCTTGAACAGGATTTGAACCAATTTGGGGTGTTTGATCCTGGGTTTGACTTGTCAGTGTGCCTGGGCTGGCAGGACCCCTCCATAAGCAATGGCAGCGATTCCCTCCATGTCCTTGTCTTTTCCTGGATGTCACCTATTAATCTCCGGCCAGCTGTACTGTGGGCTGGAGCATCTTCTCTCTGGCACTGGCGAGCAGGCCTAATTTCTGTTCCTTAAGCCTTGGGTTTCTCTTTATTACCTTTTTTTGGTAGAGCTAGTTTCTAATCGACATGCTTCTGTGTACACCCTCACTTTGACCCCTCACCTGAAACACCCTTCAGCCTTTCCCGGTTCATTAGTTTTTACCAGGCATCTTTAAGTTGTCCTGAATGGATGAGGTGAGGGGATGCTGCAGAGGCTGGCCAAGTGGATGCAGCATGGTCAGCCCAGGCAGCTTATCCAAAACCTGCACACCCCTGCTGGTGTGAGACCCCAGGGTGCCCTCACTGCAACCCCCACCCAGTGCATGGACAAGCCCCAGAGCTGACTCCTCTCACTTCCCTCCCTATCAAGGGGAGTTGCAGGTGGCTCTGGGGAAAGCCCTGATTTTCCCTCCCACGTGCCTTTCCCCCAGCCTGGCGCAGGGAAACCGGGTGGGAACCTGGAGGCGAGTACTGGATTTGTTGTTAAAAACTTGCATGCACCACCCCCCCCCCTTTTTTTTCCCCCTTTATTTTTTGTAGCTTAGAAACCTCTCTTTGTGGCAGAAGGCTGGGAGGGTTTGAATGCCACATCCCGGCGTAGGAGGCTGACTGGGACCATACGGCTTTATCATTCATTAATTCCTGTGCTCATTCATCCCCCTATTTAAACTTCTCTGTAAAGACGGGAGCTACAGATGGTCTTTTGGTACCCGCTTTAGCCGTCAGCCCTCGGCCCCGACAAAGGGGTACAGAGGGAGCAGCAGAGTGTACAAAATATTTCCAACCATTAGAAATCGAGGTCTCATTCACCGGCAGCTCCTGTTTTGAAAGTGAATTTATGCAAGAGCATCGTAACCCCTGAGCCGGAGCATGGCCAGGAGTGTGGCTGCGCTGTGGGGCAGCATCAGCCGCTTTTGCCTGCGACAGTTTGGTGCCAGGTCACTGTTTCCATTTTTCTTTAAGAATTTGTTACCATTACGACACCAGCATCACGCTCTGGTGCGGGAAGCAATGACCAGAGTGTGCCTGGAAGGGATGCTGTAGCTCAGGTATCCCAGGGCAGCTCGTGCTGGGTGGTGGTTTGTCCTTGCTGTTTGCTGGGATTGCGGCCACCACGTTCCCAGCATGTCGTTTCACCTGTGGTGGCAATGGCGTGCTGAGCCAGGGATGCGCCGGAGCTGCCGTGCTGGGGGTCACACCCGTGACCCCTCTGCCTGCCCATGCCCCACCTCCCACAGGTGTTTCGAGCCCCACAGGCACAGGGGGAGCTCCGGGCTCCCACTGTCCCTGCGCTTTTGCCCTCAGGAAAGGTTTCAGGGAGGCTCTAGGGCTGTGGGGATGCCGGCGTGCAAGGGGGTAGCAGTTGCTCTCCCCTTGGCAGAGGAGGAATTGCCGATGTCGTGGAGACTGTGGAGCTGCTGGGGCACACAGGGGACATTTCCTTCACAAACAGACTGGCTGGCTGCTGCCAAGGGGGCTCCAGACCTCATCCTGGGCACAGCATTTATTGGCGTGCTCCATCCTTTCTTCAGGAAAGTCGGGACCAAAAGTTTTCTCATGGAAAAACCAAATTCTGCGATCTCGTTTTTGCACATGCTGTGCTTAAATATTAACACCAATTGAGCAAATTGCCTTTTAACTGCCTTTATTTGCTTTCATTAACGGTATAATTTAAAAGCTCCCGAATTTGCATGGAACCTGTTGTGCATGTTGGGGAGGGGATGAGGCTGCTCATAAATGAATTAATCGTGAGCGAGCCTCCTTGGGGAGGTCCCACAGTGCCAGGATGGCTCAGCAACGCCTGGGTTCGGGACACCGCGTACTTTTGGCCAGGGCCAAGGGGAGTGGAGCATGTTGTCAGTGCTGGCGTCCCGCTCGGAGCTTGGCTCGCCCGGAAGGTATTTATTTATTTTTCAGCAAAACATGTCGTACACTGAGCAAAACTAATTATGGAGAGCTGAGGCAGCGTCTTCCTGTTGGTGCACCGGTACTGGAACCGGCGCAGGAGGGTAAAACTGCAGGGGAGAGTTGCCAGTGCCATGCCCCTGTCGCTGTCCCCCGATGCGGGGCCCTGCAGCAGCCAGCAGCATCTGCCTGCGTAGCTCTGCCATGAGATGACAGGTTCCAGCGTGGTTCCAGCCAGCGGCCGCTCGCTCCCTCTGTGCAGATGTTTGTGTGGTTTTGGGAACAAAGCCAGCTCGGACACAGTGGATGCAGTGCGGTCCCGCGTGCTGCACCGTGCAGTGCTGACGGCTCCGCTCAGCCTGTGCGAGCTCCTTTGACACCTCCCATTTCCATAGTCTTTCCCAAAAACACGTTTTCCAAGGGGGATTTTGCAGTCAGATGGGCAGCAGTGGCCCCAGTCCCTGAGCTGCTGAGGTGCTCCCCTTGCTGCCACCTCCTCACCCTGGGTACTTGGGGCTCTCCCCAAAGCCCGGTGCAGTGCACATACATTAATGTTCTGCCTTGACAAGGTGCATAATGTTTACTTCCCAACTTGTAATTGGAAATAATTAGTTCTTTGTCCTCCCCGGGAGCTCCTGAGGAGGCGGCACAGACCTGGGCAAAGGCAGCGGTGCTGGCGGAGGACGGGAGGAGACCAGTCCATGGCTGGGAGACACCTCTGGGGAATCCTTGTGGAGCATGGCGTTTCCAGCCTGTCCGAGGGCATCTCTCCTGGCAGGGAAGGACTGTGTAACAGCCCAGCGTTACAGTTTCATTAATCAAAGACACTTCCACTGCCCCTGTACAGCAACACGGCTGCTGCGCCTGTCCCTCCCTGACAGCTCCCTAATTCATCTTCTCAGGGAAAGGGGGGATGCGCTGCTGCTCCCCAGTCGTGCTGCCAGTGCTGAGGCCATCACACTGTGCTGTTCTCCTTCCCAAACTTCTGAAGCCCAGCCAGCATGAGGAATACTTTGGGAGACTATCTGGAAGCCCGTGAGCACAGGTCAGGCAGTGTGCACAGAGCAAAGGCAAGACCCCCGGCTGGACTCCTGCATGCTTGGGGGTCTCTGCCCATCCCCAAAATACAGGCATAAAACCCCAGTGGGTGCCGGACAGTCACATCCCAGGAGCCCAAACCAGCCCTCCAGAAAGGCACATGACAATGCTCAGATCCAGGCAGTGGCAGGTGGGAATTGGGCATCCTTAATTCTAGCTACAAAAACACGGTATTTTGGAGTTGCTAATAATAAGAAAGTGTTTTCATCAAAGCTTTATTCGTCTGTGTGCTGACATCTGGAGAGCCAAGATAGATATTTTTCTTACGACTGTATTTCCAAGCCATGAGCTCTTCCCTGGCTGTTAATTAATCCTTTGTAGTTTAGCGACTGATGAAATCATGACTCTATGAAATTTTAATCCTTGCACTGTATAGGCACAACTGACATTATCAGAGGACCCCAGGTGTGTGCTTGAAATTAGTTTGTTGAATCTCTTGCATATTTGATTACCTTATAAAACTCCTCGGGATCTAGGCCGCTCATGGGAGCGGCAGCGTTTGTCTGGGGTTTGTGCCGATTCCTGGCTGCGGTTCCCAGGCGGGTGAGCCAGGGCAGAAACCAGGGATGCACCAGGGAGGGGCATCAGCATCGGCAGCATCTCCATAGGGAAGTGAGGGGTGGGAAGCACATGTCTCCCTCATGGAACAGAGCAGCCAAGCTGTGGATTGATTCCATCTGGCACCTGGGGACTGTTCCTACTCCCTGAAGGTGCAGTGCTCAGTGCAGGGAAGCAGCTCCCGGGCCCATCCCATCTCATCCCTGCAGCAGCTCTGTGGGTACCATCCTGTTCCTGATGCATGTCCAGCCTTAGCCCTGTGGTCGGGTCATCCAGGAGAGTGGAAATTAAAACAGAATTCCCCCTACCCTAAAATTCTCCCCCTCATTTAAGTTGCTCTGTGCTCCAGCACCCCAATAGCATATCCACTTTCCCCTGTCTCCCTGTTTTTGGCTCCATGGGGACTTCTGCCATTTCCTTGGGGCTTCAGGAGCTACAGGCTCCCCTTTCTCTGGGGAGCAGCAGCATGATGCTGCCTGGACCATCCCAGGACTGTTGTCTCTGGAAAGCGTCCAATGCATCATGCTGAATGCTTTCCCTGTGTCACAGAATCCCAGAATGGTTTGGCTTGGAAGGGCCCTTAAAGCTCATTCAGCTCCAATCCCCTGCCATGGGCAGGGACATCTTCCACTAGCCCAGGCTGCTCAGAGCCAGGTGTCCCAACCATCCTGAAGGTCAGGGGGAAGGAGTGGCCGAGGCCAGCACTTTGCTGGTGCTCCAATGGCACACGTGCTGCTACGGAAACCAGATGACGAATATATTTTTAAACTTGGAATCTGTGAACCGCTTATTATTTCTGAATTAGGAATCAAAACATCTGCATAATCATGCCGCTGCTGCAGCAGATGTACTCAGCGCGAAGGTCACTTTGCTGTTTTGTCGAGATCTTGTATGATTTTAAAGAAGCAGCTCCCCCCGTGCTCTCCTGACGCCTCTGACACCCGTGTCACGTCGGCTCAGCGCGATGCCCGGCGCAGCCCGGGGCCGCGGCTGCCCGGCACAGCAGCAAGCGCTCCTCTCCCAGTGCTCAGCACGTCACTGTCACCAGATGCCTGAAGAATGGGGATGATGGTTTTGGACGGCGCATTAGCGCCGGCTATTCCGAGCGGGGCCGCGTGCATTGCCACGCGTTAACCCCTCGGTGCTCGGCGCTCCAGCCCCGCTGTGACAGTGTGGAATCATGGAGCTGTTTGCATCGGTCTCCGGTATCCAGGCAGTGCAGCAGAGACGCAGGGCCGATCCCTGGGCCGGCAGAAGCTGCTGACACCCGGTACCATCACTCAGTGGACCTTCAGTAAATTGTGCAGTGGCTGCATTCCGAATCCCCTTTTGAAAGCTGCAGATCCACCCAACTCTGGACCTGGGCAGCATCTGCACCCCCATGGTCCTGCTGTGACGGACAGGGGAAACTTCCCACTGCCAGCTGCACCCCTTGGATGCAGCTGATGGTTTCCCATCCGTGCTTGTCCCACCTGGTGCGAGCCCATGGACCCTCTTGCTTGGGGGTCGGGGACACGCAAAGGGAATGTTCACATGGATAAAGCTTTCTCCTCGGGAATTCCATTCAATAATGCATATTGAACACGGATCTGAAACCAGGGCCTTGGAATAAGTTTAAAAAAAAAAATCTGCAGGCTGCCCTTTTTGCTGTGGCCAGTTTGTCTTTTCCCAACCTGTGGAGCCAGAGGCATCGTTCTGGTGGGATGCTGGGAGCAGCGGATGGGAGATGCTGCCGCATGTGCTTGGCCCTGGCCAGCGGCGAATTTTGAGAGTCGCTGCCCTTTGGCAGCATTTGTTCACATTTGTTGTGGGCAGGCTCTAAAAAAAGATTGGAATTGTATGTTTGGTGTTTGTGGCCTGGTTCTTGTCAGGTAGGGCAGAACAGCAGGATCCTTTCCTTGGCTTTTTTCAAAGGGGAAGTGTTGGCATCATGTGGAATGATGTCACTCCGCAGCATCTGGTTTGAACTCATAAATTAGCTCATGGTAAGTATAAATATTGTACGGGCAGGGAATTTCAGTGCTCTCTATTGATAGCTGTCCCCTCCCCCTGGTTGTTTGTTTGGGATTTTTTTATATTAAACTATTCAGAAATAGTAAAATCTTTATTTCCAGCTCCTGTAAGATTTATTTATTTATTTGCTTATTGTTAGCAGCAGTGGTGGTTTGAGGGCAGGTTTTTTGTTGTTGGGTTTTTTTTCTTTTTAATTTATTAAAGCAAAAGGAAGGTCTCAGCTCCCTTCCCCCTTCCCCGTGCCCTTAATAGCTCTCCCTGCTATTTTAATCCACCGGGCTGGAAGCTGAGGCCAGAGCAGTGACTGCAGGAGCCGAGCCACCAGGACCATGGCCCGCACGCTCCGGTATCAGTCACCGAGTGTTGTAAATAGCCATGTCAGGGGAAAAAATCACCCTCTCGGCAGCTCAGGTGTGATGCTGGTGTCATATGATGGAGAATGTGGGGTTTGCAGCTGCTTGGTGCCCGCTGACCTTGGCTTCCTGCTCTGTCCCTGCTGCAGACAAGATGTGGCATCACTGCCTTGATCTTGATAAAATAGATGGGAGATGAATCAATTTCATATCAATTTACCCAGGCAAGGGAGACACCAGTGGAAATGGGGTGGTGGGGAGGGGTTTTGGGGAATGCAAAGTGGCACTGGTCCCGTTTTGGCTATCCGGTGTTCAGTGCATCACGTGTGCTGTGGTGGGGCTGTGCCGGCTGGCGGCCGCCCCTCTGGCAGGGCACTGCCATGGTGGCCCAGCATAAATAAAATCGGAAGGCTCCCATAAAACTCCATTATTGCTGCGGCACAAAGTTAGCACCACTGGAGGTTTGTGCTCCCTGGCACTCGTGTGCAGCAATGAATATTTTATAGGAAAGGAAATACTTAGTGTCTGAATCTTTTTATAGCTCTGACATTCCCATGGGTGTGAGCTGCCCCTCACACCCTCACCCTTCACCAGCGCTCACGGGGCTGAGCCCCCGCAGCATCCCCCGGTCCCGCAGCATCCTCTGATCCCGCTGCCCACAGCATCTGCCAGCCCCACATCCCTGCAGGACCCCCTGTCCCATGGCATGGCGTTCCTGGAGATGCAGGGGAGCAAACCAGGGAAATGCAGCAGGATGGATGGGGAAAATCAATGGGATGGGGATCTCAACCTGATGCATGGGCATTGGGAGATGCAGCAAAACCGCTGTGGAAGTCCCAGGTACAGATTTCTGTCGGTGCAGGACTCTGAGCACTGCACTTGTGTTTGTTTTCGCTGGCTTTGGGCTGGTCAGGACTCGGCTATTTTGCTTGTATCATGCAGCTTCCCAATTC
Source organism: Ifrita kowaldi (assembly GCA_013398055.1). Classification (NCBI taxonomy): domain Eukaryota; kingdom Metazoa; phylum Chordata; class Aves; order Passeriformes; family Cinclosomatidae; genus Ifrita; species Ifrita kowaldi. Next base: position 44,902 of record VZRS01006550.1, read on the forward strand.
CCCCACTGTGTTTCGTGCCCAAAATATGGATCAGGCAGGATGTGGGCAGGGATGTGCAAGCCCCTGCAGCCGTGGATCTCCTGTGCCAGGCTGTGTTCCAGCCACACACTGCTCCGGGCTTTGTCTCAGGGCTCGCTGCTCCAACAGGTACCGAGTGAACCTCAGCTGCGCCGGTGCCTTTCCTCGGCAGCGAGCGGTTCTTGCCTCCCCTCAGTAGCCGGCCACCCTGCCAAGCTGTGCCCTGGCCCGGAGATGACAAAGTGCCCTTTAGTTAATTGCAGAACAGATCGCCTGGAGTTAAAAGTTCTGATTTATATGACTATGGCTCTAACTGCTCAATAACATGGGCCCGTAATCTACTTTCATTTCAAACAGAAGGGTGATTTATGGGGCAGCATGCCGCTTTAGCTCAGAAATGAGGTGTTCAACATATGCTCTGTTGACATAAATTTGGAATTTATCGCTCCTGTCAAAACTGCCTGTTGGACAAAGGTGCGCATTAAGGCAATAAATGACTTGGAATAGTTTTCTGTCAAATTTCCTAACCATTGTATTCACTCTGTTTGAGGGGAAAAATACACACTTAAAAGTAATCAAACGACCAAGAGCTTGTTCAGCGTTGAGGGAGGGAGGGGAGGGGGTCTCCTCCTGCTTCCCAAAAGGGGTGGCAGGGAGGGGCTGGGATACGAGAATTCCTCAAGTAAAGACAGCAGAAGGCCATGTTAGGCAGGGTTTTAAGCAGCCAGAGCAGAGATTTGCTTGTGGTGGTAGTGGGACATTTGCAGTGGTCTTCAGGTACCAGGGCTGCACCCGTACCCACGGTATGCTCCGCCGAACTCCTGCACCCTGAGATGCTCTGCCAAGCCCCTGCATCCCCGAGGAGTGGTCATCAGTGTTTGCCACCAACCCCAGCCTTTTCGCACAAAGCACCCCGTGGGGAAAACTCATAATTTTTACACCACGCAGTCTCGCTGGAGTCGCCGTCCCTTTGAAGTGCTTTTTGTGGGGCATTTACAGGCCTTTTTAATTACCGGCAGCTTGCGAGGGGCCAGCCTCTCACCCAGCTTTTGTTTGCCGGTGCTGGGCGGGGAGGGTATAGCTCGGTTTGCATTCTGCCTAGAGAGCCCCTAGCCAAAGCCCTGTGCTGGGGCTCCCTTGCAAAGGTTGGATCCAGCCCTGGGACTCTGTGCCACGGGCATCCTTGTTGCCCTGGGCATCCTCATTGCCCTGGGCCACCCTCTATGCAGGAGCATCCTCGAGTGATTATCTCACAGCCTGGAGGCTTTGGCTGACTTTGTTTCCGTGCAGTTCAAGTGGGACACTGAGTGGGAATTAGAGGAAAACCCTCTTTTTACAAAAAAGGCGCTTTTTCCGCTTGCCTCTGCTCTCCATCCCGTGGGTGCCTTCTCGGCTGATGTGCTTGCAAGGACCTTGCAGCAGAAAGGAGCACGGTTTCAGCCTCAGATCGGAATAGTAAAGCATGGTTTATCTTTTGGCACAGAGTTTGGGCAGCACTGGGATGTATTTTAACGCCCTTCACTCCCCCGCCCCCTCTTTCTGGAGGCACAACTTCAGAAGAACATATTGATCTTTCTCCTCAGATCTTAACAGCCCGAGCAGCCGTAATACCTTGCTTACATCTGCCAGGTTTTTGTGCAGTTTTGCAACATCTCCTTAATCCAGCAAGCAGAAATAGAACATTTCAATCATATTTCGCTACCGGGAAATGGAGCAGATAAAGCGCTTTAAGACCTTGTTGAAAGGGACCGTGCAAGATGGCGAGTGATAAGAACGTCCTAGAAGCAGGCGCTGAGCGGAAAACTTTTGTTGCCGCTGAAATTTGTTGATAGAGATATTGCAACTAAATTACGCATTGAGCACCCCTGTGCCCTGTTGAAACAATGCGGAGAGAATGTGACTTGGGGATATCGAAGCGCCCTGGGCAGTAGCAGGTGCGGATTTCCAGGACACCCTGGCACCAGTGGGGTTGGGGGTCTCCTCATTTTGTTGTTGCCCCACTCTGCGCTGGGAAGATGGGAGAAGAGGTTGTGCTTGCCGTAGGTTTGGGAGATGGAGAGGAAGGAAACTTGTCGTTCTGTTTCTCTGTTTCTTGAGAGTCACTTAAAAAACCCCCAAACCTCCATGTTTTACTTGAACTAATTAACAAATTAGACTGAAATTCAGGGAGAAGGCGTTCTGGCCTCGGAAGGGGCAGTGTAGACCCAGAGTTTGCCGTGCTCTTCCTAACAAAGTGGTTCTAACCCGGCGTTAAGTGCAGGAGCGAACACAGCCTGAGCCAGGGAGTGTGACAGGCATGTCCCGAATTAAAAATGCAAAATGAGAAGGTTGTCACTTATTGAGCTGCTCATTGGCAGAGGAGCCCTGTCAGGAGGCTGGTGTTTTATTTATTTTTGCCAGGCGGATAAATCCTTTGGATTGTAAACCTTCTTGGCCTGAATTCGTGCATGACTCCTAATCCTCTGCTATGACACAGTGAATTCAGGACAAGCCTGATTAATAATTACATTATACAGCAAAGTTGAGAGTTGAAACCAACTCCTGCTCCTTTCCTTTCCCTTCTGCTCTGTGACGTTCACTCACTGCTGAACATCACAGGGTCTTCTCCTGCTCTGACTCTTCCTGTGCTTCTATTCAGTATCCTGCAAGGTGGGATGTGGGGCTGGCAGCCAGGGAGCAAGCCCCTGAGCCCCATGGGGCAGGGGTGGTTTGGGGCTCCGGGCTATCTGCAGCAGTAAGGGGTGATCCTGCTTGGAGTCAGAGCAGCAGCAGCAGCAGCTTTGAGCCAATAAAACTTACACCTCAGGGGAAGTACAGCAGGAGCTCGCAGGCACATGGTCCTCGCAAGCCTGCACAGCTGGGGCTGAGCCCTCCCACGAGAGGATCCACATCCAGCCCTGGACAGGACCATTCCTGTTTTGTCTTTGGGAACAAGGCAATAGAAATACTCTCGTCCTGCTGCGGCGCGATGATAAATGGTGGCTGCGATCAGAGGTCAGCAGGCAGCTATGGGCTGTGTTACTCCTCAACACACACAAATACTTCTCTGTTTACAGCATCCAATGTTGAAACTTTGCACGTGCTGCTGTCCCGAGTCCTCCCCAGCCACAGGTCTGAGTGGTTGATGGTGACCGAGGGCTGGCGGGCAGCAGCCCATGCATTTGGGGCTCAGGGGCATTGATCAGCGTGGCTGTCCAGCACAGAGCCAGGAGGCTTTGTAAAGAGCCTATTTGTCACCAGTGGAGGCTGTGAAATAAAGCACCAAGCCCCCATTCCACATGTTCCGGGCATTGTGTCCCTCCATGCACCCTTAGCAGCAGAGGCTGTCATGAGGACCGAGCCTCAGGGTGCTCCCCTGCAGGGTGATGGGGGCTGAGCAATGGCTGGTCCCAAAGGGAACGGGAAATGAGTCTGGAGGGGCTGCCAGGGGCAGCAGTGATGTCTTTGGAAAGAGATGGGATTGGGTTGGGTTCATTGATAGTTGTGGACTTGGACGGTGCTCCTTTAACGCTGCCTGTTAAAGGTCATTCCACTTGGTCCAGAGCTTGATTTCCCAAAGATGGAGCATCAATGTCTTCACAGCAGAGAATGGGCAATAATGCAGAGTTTGGCCACTGTGGCCGAGCCTGGCGCCTGTTGCTGTGATCAGTGCCTGTGGCCAGTGCCCTGGGCAGAAAGGTCCTTCCTGGTCGCCAGGATGTGGGGGACACTCAGCCCCCCGGCAGGCTGTGGGGTGGGAGACGCAGTCGGAGGTTGTGCAATGCCGCCTGGGCGTAGCTCGATGTGTACCTGGGGCTGCCAGGAAACGGTGAGTGGCATATTTCCTGTTTGCGAGCTGGTGGTTGTGTTTGTTGCTTGTGATTTGTGTCATGCTGAATTTGGATGGAAATCGGGATTTGGTTAGAAATGCACACAAACAACCTCTTAAAGTGGTCGGGGTTTTTTTTTGGAGTACAGTGCCTTTTTCAAAAGCACTCAGAACATGGGGAAGGAGTTTGCCAACACAGACTTCGCCTTAACTCCAGATTTAAGATGTATCGAGTTTATTGAAAGACTCCAACAACAGCAACAAGGACAAACACTGACGGGGAGAGGGTTGTCTCCTCAGTCCTGGGGAGTCACATGGGACCCCCCGTCCGTGCTCTCCCTGCAGTGCTTCTCAAGCCAGCACTGACTTTGGGCAATGTGTGGGTTGCGGGAAGCACCAGGTGGTTTCTCAGTGTTGGTTTGGGTCACTTTCCCCCCGTTTCAGGACTAACCCTTCTTTGTTCTCCCCTAGGAAGCTGCACAGTGGGATGAAGACATACGGATGCGAGCTGTGCGGGAAGCGGTTCCTGGACAGCTTGCGGCTACGAATGCACTTACTGGCTCACTCAGGTGGGTTGGGGAAGGGGTGCTGGGCTGGGGATGGGGGGCTGCTCTGTGTGTCCACCCCGGGATGCTGTGGCCGCCCAGCTCACACGTCTCCTCTACAGCAGACACGTGCAGAGCCGGCTGCACCCTTCCCCGGGCAGCACGTTGCAAACTTGTTCTCCAGTGCCCAGTAATTTGATTTATTTAAATTTTCTTTTTTGGAGTTTGTTTTCAATTCCTTAATTGTGGAAATATTTTCCAGACTAAGGAGCTCAGAATAACAAACTCTACATGCCACGCAGCTGCTCGTGGTCAGCCCCGCTCATAGCGTGAGCATTGCTTCCACCTCGGGCTCCGGCCGCAGGTTCGTTAGCAAAACTGCAGAATTAGGCATTCTCTGACTAATGAATCCAAGTAGCAGGTTCACGGGCTGCAGGGCCTTTAATTAAATAGATAGGGGAGGGCTGGAGCGCTGCACTGGAGGGAAGATTTGTGCTCTGCAAGTCCCTGTCAGCTGATGTTTCCCTTGGGGGTACAGTCCTGGCACAGCTGGGGGTCTGATGTGGACAACTGGAGACAGCCAGGGGACCCCTGGACTCAGGAGCCCTTGTTTCTCCTGCTCCAAGGACAGACCTCTGGGGGTTGGCAGGTACTGTAGCCACAGATCTGTTTGCACATAGCCTGGCAGGGAAGCTGAATTATATTTTAAATGCTTTTATACACTTTTATCTATTTTTCAACCTGTTTTCACTTTTTTTTTCCCCACTGCCTCTTGTTCCTGGGGTAGGGGGGCANTGAATTCCAGTGCTGTTATTTATTAAAGCAGGAGACCTTTGCACCTCTTCCCTCGCCTCCCCCCTGCCACCAGCTCTGGACGCAGCGAGGTTGTGCTGGAGCAGTGGTGCAGGGCTTGTTTTCAGCTCTGAAGGCAGCTTTGCCTCCACACCAATGGACCGTGTGTTTACCTGGGAGTTTGCAGTGGGATGGCTTGTGCCCCCTGGCACCCTTCTCCAGCCCCAGTGCCAAAGGGTTTAAGGGGGTTAACGTCTGCAGCTTCCCCATCCAAGTGTTGATGGGTTATGGTAAAGGTTCCTATTGAGGGCCTGGTTGGGGACCAGCTCTGGGGGGCTGTGGTGCTCTGTGGCAGGGTGGGCTGGGCGCACAGTGCTGTTGTGCCACAGCCTCGCAGGTGCAGGGTAAATACTCGGCCCCATGTTGGCTCTCAGTATAAAGTGTAAATGTAAAGCTTTTAATGCCATGCAAAGTCCTTCCCTACCTGCTGCCCTCTCTGCTGGCAGGCAAGCTCTCAGAGACCTCTAAGGCTGATGAAGAGAGTTGCTCCTCTCTCAGAAAAGCAAATTGTCTGGGAAGGCAAGGTGGGAGACCCAGCTTGTCGGTTCTGTGGTTCAGAGCACCATTGGTTTGACCAGGGAGGCTGATCCCAGCACTGCTGCTCCCTCAGTTGTATTCTCTCCGGAGCTGATGCTCAGTGGGTGCTCATTCTCAGCCTGGGATGCCGGTTACTCAGCACCTGCTGTGAGCTGGGTTTGTTCCCCAGGATCAGGAGGAAGGGGGGTTTCTGCCTGTCCCCGCTTGCTTTGCCTCTCAATCCAGCAGAAATGGCTGCTGTGGAGATGGCTGTGCACTCCTTCTCCAGTCTGGGCTGGGAACAGTGTGAATAGCCGATAGTGTGCAGGGATGCTCATGGGCAGCATGGGCAATGTACAGGCAGCAGCCCTGCAGGCCCCTGCCCTGTTGCTTCACACCCTTCTTCCCCACCCAAATATGGTCCTTCATCATCAGGAGAGGCAGAAGAAAGCCCCAAGGTCCTGTTGGGTTATGGACAAGCTGTCCAGGGAGCAGGGGTTACTGCGGGAGTGAGGTCCAACGTGGTGGTAGGGATGGCACCTCAGACAGAAGGGAAGGGCACATCCCACCCTTGCCTCTCTCTGCCCGGTGGAAGGAGAGGGGGCTCATCCCAGGCCATTCACCTCCACCGAGCACCGCCCCCTCTGCCCCGGTGCCGGCGGTGCCCCGCGCGGGCGGGGTGTGCGGGGCGGCCGTGGGGTGAGCGCGGCNGAATTATATTTTAAATGCTTTTATACACTTTTATCTATTTTTCAACCTGTTTTCACTTTTTTTTTCCCCACTGCCTCTTGTTCCTGGGGTAGGGGGGCACTCCATCTGGCCGGGCGCTGCTTTCTGGTTTTTGGGTCAATAGACCCAGCCCTGACCCCATCCCCATCCCACCATAATGTGGCCAGGCACCAGCTCCTCAGCGTGTGCGCAGGCAGCAGCAGGTTGCTGGAGGAGGTCCCTGGGATGCTGGTCCCCCTGAGTGCTGGAGTTAAGGATGCTGGTTCCCTCCAGGACTGGGGTTAAGGATGCCGTTCTCCCCCCAGCACTGGCGCACACGGCTTGTGTTTGTTATGGTCGCGCTGGCTCACAGCCTGTCCCTGGCAGGCAGCCAGCTTTGTGGGTACAGTATGTACAGTGAACGCTGAGCCAAGCTTGTCATCGCACAGGATTAAA
>VZRS01006550.1:52381-79488 GCA_013398055.1 Ifrita kowaldi
CCGGCTGGCCGGCGTCCCGCGCTCCGTCCCGGGTGATGTCAGCGGCCTGCCGGCAGGTCTGGATGTTCTGCCAGCGTTCCCGCGTTTATGATCATCCGCAGATGTGCATCCAAGAACACACTGTACCCACAGCAGAAATTAATGCAGGCTTGACTGCCGGCCAAGCCGCGTACACGGGGGAGAGGAAGAAAGAAAACAAAAACTGTTTAATGCTGTTTATAAATTATACACTGGCTGATGAAAAATACATTTCTCCTAGCCCCCCTCACCCCCCCATCCTCTCTGCCTCAAGAGCCTGAGCTGAGACCAGAAAAATATGGTTTGCTTTTTAGCTCCTGTTTTGGCTGCGTTCCTGGACCTGGCCACTGGGTTGAAGCCAGCTTCTTGCTTCTCCCCGCCCTCACCTGATGAAATATGTTTATTTTTCACCCACTGTCTCTCACCGCTCCCTTGGTTTGGCCGCCCCTTGTTATTGACATTATTGAGATTATTGACATTATTGACATTATTGAAGGCAGCGTGCCAGGACCCCTCACACATGCCCAAAGCATTCGATGTCCATCCATCCGTCTTGTTCCCTCACAATGTCTGTGGCCATCGCCACCCACTCGATTTCTGCTGGAGGGGTGAAACTTCCCAAACTTCCCCCAAGGTTGCGGTGCTGGAGACCCCCCTCCACTGGGCTGGGGGTAAATGGGGCAGGACCCCCCCCTCTGTGCCCACCCCTGCCCGTGCGCTCGCCAGCCATTTACGCAGCTTTTGTGTTGTTTTTAATACCGCTAATGTTTATCATTTGCCCAACAGGCTTGACAGATTTTGTTTCCTGTCGAGCGGCGGCGGTGGCGAAGCCCCCCCGGTTGCCAAGGAGCCGCCTCCCCGCACCGTCACGGGCTGATTTGGTATTCCGCGCGGCGCCCCGCCGCATTTCTGTATGCAAGACAAAGTGTTTTGATGGAGGACGATTGCAGGAGTGTCTGGAGGCTGTTTGGAGTTTTATGGGCTGTGCAGTACGCGCCGTGCTCGCTCGCCGCGCGGGGCTGCTGGGGATGGGGTCTGTCATTTTTTCCCTGTGGAGAGGATGCTGCTGGAAAGAGTGGCACTGGCAGGGGCAGCAGGAAAGGGGGTTATGTAAAAACCTGCCAGTTTGGGATCCCAAGTTAAAAATCTGCATTTTGATCATTATTTTTGAAGTTAAAATACCCCCTGCTCCACCAGTCCCTGTGTGGTGCAGGAATTGGTGGCACTGCCTGGCCAAGGTTGGGTGATGGCGTTGCCACTGACCACCACCTCACCCACCCCCCAGTCCCTGCTCCATCACTCCAGGTGCTTTCCCAACGCTCTCCAGGGCAGCTCTTGAGATGCTGCCACAGCATCCTTCTCAGACCAGTCTCCGGCACTCCAGCTCAGGGTCCCTCCTCACTCTGTGATGCCCACACCTTGCTTTTTCTTCTATTCATTATTGCCTTTCCAAGGCACTTTGGGAAGCAGGAGCTGAAGCTGACTCTCCAGGCCTGCTCTGCAGCTCCGTCTTTTTTCAGCCCTTCTCGGGTTTCTCCACAGTATTTTTTTAGCACAGGATTTTCACGACTTGTCTCTTCCACTTGGGTGAAACAGGGGAGAAGAGAAATAATAATAGTAGTAATAATAATAATAGTAATAATAATAATAATAATAGCAATAATAAAAATCCAAAAGCGGCTTGATATGGGCAAAAGAAGAAAACAAGAGAATGGGGTAGAGAACAGGCTAAATTTAAAATTGTAATTGGCTGACTTCCACAGGCTTGCGGGTGTTTTAATGACTCATAATAACTTCATTTAAAACCAGCTGAGCAGAAAATAGATTGGAGAGGAGCCTCAGGCCATTATGGATTTGTTTTTTTTTTTTTTTAAAGTTTTTTTTTGCGGCGCCANCTCTGTTTTCGGCAGCCAGGAAGGCACTCGCAGAGGGCTCGGCTGCTGCGCTCCCCGAGTTGGTGGTCTGCCCGGCAGAGATTGTATAGAAGCTGGGCTGGCTCTTCTCTTTTTTTCCATTTTTTTTTCACTGATTAAAAATAGATGCCTTGAGGTATTATTTTAGCATCACTGTGGTTTGGTGATTTTTTCTTTGCACTTCTGATGTGGTAAACGGAACATAAATAAAATTGTTTTTGAAATTACTGAATTAATTAGGTAGTAAAGCAACGGCAGTGCATAAATTTTCTTGCCAATTTTTTTTAATCCATATTTCCCCCCACACATCTCTATCTTCTCACCAATTACAGCCTGTTAATAATATATAATCCCAAATTTTTATTAATCCCTTCTGCTGAGGGAGGGGATGTCACATTCTACTGACAGGGCCATTGTGCCGAAACAGCAGCAGGGAAGGCTGGATCCTCCCCCACCACTCTCCTCACCAATTTCCGATCTTTCTCCTCCCTCAGCCATCTTCCTCCTCCTCCAGAGGATGCTGGCAGCCCCTCTTTTTCCTTTATTCCTTCTCTTTTCCTGAGCTAGAGTTCAGAGTGCCTCTTCCATAGCCCCACGGAAGTTTCTCCTCCACTTAATAAAGTAATTAAGTGATGGGCATTGGGAGGGATTGTTGGGATAAAGGTGGCTGAAACAAGATGAGCTCTGTCGTCCAACCCACCGAGCTAAGCCTGGCTGGTTGGGAGGGAGCTGCAGCCCCCGCCTGTGTCATGATCCATGGGGCATCCCGCTCCCAAGATCCATCGTACACCCCAGCAGCCTGTTCCCTCACGTTTCTTGGAGGGGAAATTAAGTAATAGAATCATAGAGCCATTAAGGTTCGAAAAGACCTCCAAGATCGTGAAGTCCAACCTGAGTTCTGCCCCTTCTTGTGGCATTGCTGGGGGTACTGCAGACCTGGGCAGCTCCAACCTTACTTGGGGGGCAGATGGGGTGGCAATGACTGCGCAGATTGCGCAGGATGGAACAAGCAGCGGCTCCTCACCCGTTTGCACCAGGGACCTTTATTAGGCAGGGGTTTTAAATTTGCTGGTGCGGATATAAATGTACGGCAAGGGGGTTGGTGTCAACAGCAAGGCTCGCGCCGAAACACGGCCAATACTTGGCAGCATGCGGCATCCCCTCCCATCCCATCGATAAGATCATCTGGAGATATCTATATATTGTAGGCGATACGAGGCACTGGCTAAATATACCCTGCCCAAACCTGCGCGTGCGTTCAGAGAGGCTGATGGTTTCTGTTCAAAGCAGGGAGAAAGGCAAGGGGGGAGAAGAGAGCCCTGCCATGAGCTCCGCTTTCCAACGTGTCCTGCTCCCTTTCATAACAAACAGCAAGCCATGGTGGTTTTTTTTCAGAGCCCTGTTATAATAAGCTCAGATGTTGGATGACATTTTCCCGGTGACTCACATAGTAAAATTAACCTTGAACTATTTACATATTCAATCGCCGCCCTCCTCCTCCTCCCCCTCCCCGCCGGCGTGTGTACATTACAGGAATTCTGGCTCTGTATCAGTTTTTGTTTTGCTGATGAGAAAAGAAAAAAAAAAAAAAAGAAAAAAATTCCCCCCGCCTGGAGTACACATCTACTTGAGGGAAAGAACACGCAGTCCTGGCCTTTGGAAATTGGCAGGCGGCGTGCTGTTCCCGCGCTGATAAGAGGTACTGTAAATAAAACTGTACGGCAGCGCCTGCTGTAAATGCCCCGCGTCTGTACTCATTGTTCTGACAGCTCCGGCTTTTTTTGGGTCCGCTGTTTTGGTACACACTGTGCTTCCTTATGTAAGCCAGTGCGCCCGGCTCCTCCCTGCGTTCACCCTGTTTATTTTCGCCTCGCCAGGAATTTTTCCTCCCCCCCCTCCGCCCGCCCCCCAGCCAGATGCTGGCTGCCTTCGCCTCGCCTGGCTGTGCCTTCCTGCGTCTCTGCGACCCCTCTGGCCACAGCTTGCGGAGGGCACTGGCACGTCTCTCCTCCCCACTAATCCCATGTGGAAATGGGGGAAGTAAAAGTAAACCCCGTATTTAGCAGGACCCTGCTGTGTCTCAGCCAGCGGGTGCAGCAAGCCCCTCCAAGCACGGAATGCCCGGTATTGCCGGTGCACGGCCGCGGGGAGGGGGCAACACTCCAGCAGCCTCCCTGCCCGGGGAGAACCTGTTGCTGCCGCAGTTGTTGTATCCTCACAGATCATGGGTTGCCATATCCTCATGGATCACACTTTGCTGCGGTGGGGCCGGCGGAGCTTTGAGTGGCGATGGAGAGCCATTGCCTTGGCAACTGCCGGCTGCGCGTTGCCCGCACCGTGTGCCGAGCGGAGGGCAGCCCGCGCTGCTGCCCTGTCGATCCGGCCCCTCGCCGCCCCGGCAGCTTCTCCGCGTCCCGGCACCGTCATGGACACACTCTTCTCCCTGCTGCACCTGGAGGGGAGACCTCCGGCAGTACCCGCATCCCAGGGATGCCCCACATCCCTGATGGCATCCCGGGCACGGGGTCCCCTGGCCGGTGGCAGGTGCGAGGGAGCCACCCTGGAGCACCCCAAAGTTTGGGTGTGTTCGCCCCTTTGGAGCCGCCGACAGCCCAGGTGCACTCGGGTTGTTTTGAATGCAAACTTGACATCGCAGCGAGGGCGGCGGCGAACAACATATGCACAGTAAACAGGCAGACTGTCATATTGATTAACAGATGAGACCTCTATTATCGATCAGCTCTTGGCGAGAAAATTTATCACTTTTAATTTCGCCGCTGCCAAATATTTCTGCCTGCAAGCCAGCCGTTACCGAGACAATTTAAAGGCAAAGGAATTCTCTTTTCAACGTGTCTCGTGATACCTCTCTCCCTATTGCCTTCTCTGCCCACCTTTCCTCAAATCCCACCCTGACCGTGGGACAGAGGGCTCAATGGGGTAGGAAGGAGGGGGGAGAGGCAGTGTGGACCCCTGCAAATGGGCGGCACAGCATTCTGCAGAGCAGTGCCCCCGCCTTGAATGCTGCTCTGTCACATTCAACTCCTCACAAGAGATGAATCAAACCTTGAAATAGGGCCGTGGCTTTGTCCCGCAATGCTGTTGGATATGGCGTGTCGTTAATCTGGTTTCATCTGAAGTTACTTGTCTGCTGCTGGGTATCCTGGGTTTTTCCTCACCCAAACCAGCAGCACATGTTGATAGTAATTTTCTAAGAATTGCCCTCAATCCCACATCTCTTTCCAATAGTCAAAGATGCCTCTGAGCTTCTCGCTCAGTTGCCCCATTCCAGCCACATCCCTGATCAGGTGCATCTTTGGGTACCGGCAGCAGCAGCCACAGTGGGAAGGGACAGGAAACCAATTGCAGTTGGATAAGTTACAGTGCTAATGAAATGCATTGATATTTAATGATTTAAAAAATAATAATAATCTTTTCCTGGCAAGCAGCTCTGTATTTTTCTGTGATGTGCAAGGAATGGGAGCACAGGGCTGAATGAGGCACTGCTTTTTCTGGCTGCACAGGGGACATTAAACATGAAACCCCTCCATGGCTCTGGTCCTGCAGTATTAATGGCAGCAGCAGTGTCCATGTGCACATTCAGGTGTGGATCTTTCTGTCCCTCGAATAACCCTCCTCTCCCTTTTCTCTCCCCAGCGGGTGCCAAAGCCCTGGTCTGCGATCAGTGCGGCGCCCAGTTCTCGAAGGAAGATGCGCTGGAGACGCACCGGCAGACGCACACCGGTACGTGGCCCTCCCTTCCACTCTTCGCTTAGGCACAGGATTTAATGTTTGGGCTGCCTTTGTCACCCTTTGCCCAACAGAGAGCTGGACCCTCTGCAGTTCCTGCATCTCTGCTGCCCAGGCAGCTCCAGTTCCTCTTAGACTAAAGCACAGGTTTAGGCACCAGTTGGTGCAGCACTGTTACACCATTGCTCAGCATTAACGTGGGAAACAATGGTAGAATAAACATGAGGTCCTTTGTCCCCTTTGCAAGCAAAGCTTGTCCCTGTCCAAACACCTCCCAGAAGTTAGTTTCTGCCATGTTTCTGCTCTGGCACTTCCCAGCCCTTCAGTGGTGCCATCATCAGGAGCACAAGGATCTCTTTAAGCCTCTTGCAAAGGCTGCCATGCCTAGGAAAGGTTTGCTTGGGGGAAATCACAGCTGGGCAGTCCCAGGTGGAGCCCTTCACCCTCCAAATCTAGACTGGAACAGGACAGAGCGCCTGTGCTATATCAGGAGCGGTTTAACCGAGCACAGGTTCGTCTTTCAGTGCTGAAAGCCCTGATAAATGCCACTGGCAGTGAGTTTGTGCTCAGGGCTGGCATAGAGAACCTGGCCAGCTTCATGCTGGGGATGTGAGGATCGATGCAAAGTGCTGTGTCACCGGGCAGGAACGGCTCTGGCTGTCACCCGGTCATGGAGCTGTGCTGGCCAAGCACCCATCCATAAATCCTAAAGTACTTGCCCTCCCTGTCCATAGCCATACAACTGCAAGCTGGGTTTTGCCATTCCAGGTCTGTTTGGAAACCCTGTATGCTGTAGGCTGAGGAGAAGGGCTGTGGAGGGGCAGCCAGCACAATGAGGGACTGGCTGCACAGGGCTGAACGACCCAAGCCCAGGCAGGAAGTTCAAAGTGGCCAAGCAAAGAGCAGCTAGTTCCCCCTTTCCTTCTGTTTCCCAGACCTGTTGAGCATCCTGGGGTGACCAGTGGGAGCCCATCTGTGGAGCTCAATGATGCCTGCACCCAAAATCATCCTGCAGATGCAGAGCAGTTTGGCTCACAACCCTGACAATCCTGTAGGGATTAAACCCCCTTTGGCTGGTGAATCCTTGGGCTGGACTGTGCCAAAGCTCAAAGGGCAACGGGCAACCAGAGCGGGGGGACATGGTGACCCAAGAGGAGCTTGTCATCACCACCTCCAGCTGTAAACATGGCAGAGAGGGGCTGGGTGGCCAGGGCAGCCAAAATGAATCGCTTCCTCTCCTCTGCTGGCATGGAAAGCATCCCTTCCCTGCCTTGCTATGATTAACCCCCCTTCCCAAATAACAGCATCTCCCAGAATGTGTTTTGGGCATCTTCCCTTCACCCTTAGCTGCAGGTTGGCTGGCAAAAGTCCTTCCAGCTTTCCAGGTAAAAGAAATGCATAACCCCTTTTGGTAGAGAGGCAGGTAGAGGCCTTCAGGGATGGCATCAAAAGCTGAGCAGGGTGTCTGGTACAGGCTGATCAAATCCACCCACATTACTCAAAAACAGTGTTCAGAGGAGATGTGGGACCTCTCCATAAGAGCTTTGTGCAGGAGATGAATGGTTCTTGGGGTTTCCTTTCAGCATATGGCGCTATTTCTGAAGTGGGACCCCCTTTATGTTATTTCTTTTCCCACTGCCCTCCCTGCTGCTTCAAATGACAGTAACACAGAGCCAGGCTGTTGTACATGTGCTGCATCAAGCACTGCTCATCTCTACAGCAGAAAACTAACACCTCACTTCCTGAGGCAAGGCAAAAAACAAGAATAAATACAAAAAAATAGTTCCTGCTTGTAAGCACAGCGCTGGCAGTACTGCGTGCAGCCCCATCGACACGGGGCCGAGACGCCCTCTCCGGGTGTGTGCTGTCCTTGGCCCCCGTCCCGCCGCAATAGGAAAAGCAGCAACTGTTTTGGCTCATCTGCCAGCAGCACAAGCTTGGTGCTGGGAGGGAGAGCATGGAAAATTCCTTACCCTTCTCCTCAAATGTAGAGGGAAAACCAGAATGCATTGAGATGGCAGCCTGAGTACCCCCAGGCAGCACCGCTGGGAGTCAGGATGTGCACACAAGCGGTGTTCGTGCTAACAGGTTTTGGGCTCGTGCCAACGTTTATAAATATCAGAGGTGACTCGTCTCGAGTTTCCTCCCGTGTGCCAAGGCAGTTAGCGCACGGCAGCCGGTGTCAGTCGGCGGGACAGCACAGATTTACTCCTGACCCAATTTCACGTGGGCATGATTGACACCTAATATAGAGCAAGTTTGCTTCGGCAAGTAGTTGGCTTTTTGATTTGTGGGGTTGGCGTGCCCCTGGCCGTGCTGCCAAGGATGCGCAGAACCCTTCACTCTCCCTTGCCCACATCCCCTGTGAGCATTCTCTTCCTACATACCATCCTCGCATCCCTCATACCCCTCTTATCCTCTGCCCTGAGACACCAGCAGCAGAAAAGAGTTAATGAAACCAACGTGTAACTGAAAATTGAAAAGCTCTATATCTTCCCCCCTTTTCTTCCCCCCCGTTTTTTTTCTTTTGCTGGGATGTTGGTAGCGTTTTGATTTAATAGTTGGCCAAACACAAGGGTCTATTTTATTCAGAGTTTACAGGCCTCAGGGCTGTTATTCCTCCAAATTTAATAGCATTGAAATTGCAGGGTTGGCGATAATTTGCCTATCACTTTCTGCTCTCCCATTGATGTTTATTGTCAGCGGGATGGAATCTCAATCCGATTCACTTAGATAACATGTCTGTTAAACATTTAGATAATTGTGCCATCATTAACTTGTCACATTATTTTAGAGATTCAAAACAGTTGTGCAGTATAAGCGGAGGTACAAAGGGAGAAAGATCTGGTGTGTGAGAGCAGGAACCCGGGAGCAGAGGTGGCAGGATGCCCCTGCGCTGGGTCCCGTGGCAAGTGTTGCTCAACGACCACACAGGGATTTTTTAAAATTTTTAAATTATTTTTGTGTTATATGCCAGAGCTCTCGGTGTTTTTCCATGGAAGAGCATCCCAGCAACCCTGTTACTGGCTTGGGTTTGCCAAGGGATGCGTGGGAGCCTGGAGGAGGTGGAGGGGGCATTGCGCCGGAGCTGCGCTGTCACACAGGCACACACCGCCCCTGTTCTTGGCAAATGTACACTGAGTCCAATTTATTACATATTTGTCTTAATCTCCTCACATTTGCTTTGCTTTCTCTGCCTCAAAATGGTTCCAGCCCAAAACCTGGCAGTGGTGCTGCAGATGTATGGCACACTGCTTCTTCCAGTGTGGAAATCACAGATTTTGAGCAAGTGGAATGTAACATGTGAGTTTGGTGATGTGAGCTATAAATCACACTGAAACACAAATTCTGTTTGCCTCACACTCAGGGTGGCTCTGCAATTAATGGTCAGGCCAGCGCTCCGCTAGGATGCTGGTGTGACTCTGCTGGCGGCTGGGGCTTGTCTCAGTGGTGCCACTGGCCACCATCAGCCATCTGCAATGTCCCTGCTCCAACAGCAGATTTGGAAGACGCTGTTTGTGGCTTGTCCTGCTGCATCCTCTTCCACAGCTTGATCAGAGCAGTGCCTGGCACAAGCAGCCGGCACAAGCAGTTGGCACACTTCCTTACCAAAACCAACCTGATGTCTTTCTGGGCTGCCTGTGACTTTCTGTTACCGTTTCACAGGACTCAGGAGGGTTTTCCGAGAGCAGCCCAACGAGGCTTTGGGGGGAGATACCTCCAGATCGTGCTTTTCTCCATAGCTAGAGATAATGCACGGTAGTATTAAGTACGCTTAGAGGTAATTATCCCTCCCGTGCTTGCCTCGGCTCCGCAGTCCTGCGGGGGGAGGGAGCGCCAGCGATGCTGTGCTGTGATGGACAGTTGGTGCTTCGCAGATTTTCTGTTGGGTGCAAGAGTGGATTTTGGATGCTCAGGTGCCGGCCCCAGCTCACAGAGGGTCTGGGGGCAGTGGGTCCTAGGGGCACAGCACAGAGCCCCTTTGTCTGACAGTAATGTCCTGTGACAGCGCTTGAAATCTGAGTCCTGGCGTGCATTCCTGCAGCCGGGAATCTCCCTGCCTCCCAAACCACGGCTGCTTCTGCCACCTTGACAGCAAATGGCAGCAAGAATTCCCTGTGCTTCTTGGTGCACACATGAGGAAATGTGATGAGGCCAGTCGTCATGCAAGCTGGTGGGTTCACCAAAACAAGCGAGGAGATGGGAGCGTGGCAGAGCCGTGCAGCCACGATGGCATCGGGGCCAATGGTCCGCCTTTAATTTTCCTGTGCAAATACTATTTAAACTGCGATGAGAAAAGCCCTCTCGCTAAGCTACGGAGAAATCTTTCTTGTCCTTTAATTCTCGATGAAGGGGATTAGTGTGAACATATTTAACCTCTGACCCGTGGACAAAAGCATTATCAAATTTAGTTGCCAAGTGGCTCCCCATTTAACCGAACCAGCGCGGTATCACAGCAAGTTTTTTCCCTTCCCTCTCTTGAGAGCTTTAACATCCTTTGTTGCCCTGGAGCACCAGAGGGACTCAGCAGCCTTCCTCTGCTGGCATTCAGGGTGCTGGTCAGAGCCCCATAAGGGAACACAGCATGACACGGTAGTCACTGCTAGAACCCACAAAGGCTTCACAAAGCCAGCCCCCCAGAAAGCAAAGCCTTCTGTAAATGGGGCTGTTTTCTCCCTGGTTTCTGCATGCCCAACTCAGTGCTGGCCACGTGCTGGCCTGTGGTGGCACGGAGGATGCTTGGCCATCTCTCCAGAGCACAAAGAGATGTCTCTGTCCCCCTTTGCTCTGGAGCACAAGGGATAGGCTATGGCAAGCTTGAGGATGCTTGGCATTTCCATGCTGGGCTTTATAAAAGAGGGATGAAACACGGTCTCAGAGGCGGCCGGGGTCTCCTGGTCCAGCAGAGGAATGCCGAGAGGGGCCTCCCGTCAGGAGCCGGTGTCCGTTTACAGTGCATCTCTCATAAACCCGGCGGCGGGGGCGAGGGCAGGGGGACCGGCCCTCCTGGTATGTGATTGATTATCTGGTATTTATGCCATTGAGGACTTTTCAGCGGCTCGGGGTCAGGGGGTCATCTCATGTGTCTTGCTGCAAATCCGCTTCCTTTTGTACAGTGCGGGCTGGGTGAGCAGACACACAAAAACAGCTTTTTCTTTTCCTTGGGAAAAAGGGGAGGGGGGCGGGCTGGTGTCAATGAATTTTTTTTTTCAGCCTTTCCTGAATAGTGTCCTTTTTAATTCCAAAGAACTTTTAATTAAAAGTAGCAGGAAAGTTCATCTCGACAAGGTTTAACTTACCTTAGCAGTTACTTTTGTCCCCCAGGATTCGCGTCTCCCCGCTGTACAAAAACCCCCCAACAACTGGGGGCCAGGCTGCACTCGGTGCCGCTCCACATCTCCCCGGCTTTGCCGAGGGGGCCTTTTCATCTTTTCTCTTTTTTTAATGATGGGGGTGCAGGAATAATAAGCAGATGCTGCGAGTCCCGGCTTTGTGCCTCACGGCAGCCGGTCACTCCACTGGCCAGGCTCTGCCAGGCAGCTGCCTCAGCGCCAAAAAGGTCATTTTGTTGAATGGGGTGTGAACCAGGGCTTCACGACAGCTCCGGGGGACTGGAGGATGCCAGAATGGTGCCACCCTGGACAGGAGAGATGCATGAGTGAATGGACTGGCAATGCGCAGGTGGTGCTCTGTGCTGGGTGGGATGATGGCAGTGGTGATGGTGATAGTGGTATCCCATGGGAAGACCCCTCGGTCTCCTCACCAAAGCTTTTCGTTGGGAAATGGAGCACTTTCTAGCACATCAGTTGAACCACGGTTTAGAAGCAGTGGGGAAAATACGCTGGGTTTTTAGCAGAAAGTCAAATTGTTTTTTCAGCTGGTTTCAGTCCAAATTCCAACTGGGAAGAGGAAATCTGGGAAGCTGGTGCGGTGATGACAAGTAAGTGTGTAGATGGCAGCTTCCCATCTGATGCAACGGCCAGAAATGCCACCATGATTTGTCACTGGTTGCCTGAGAGAAACTGGTCCTCAGGAAGGGCGGAGGTGGTCCTGCAGTGCACAGCTTCCCTGGGAATGGCAGAGGTGAATCTGGCATTCTCCAGAATGGTGTCAGCTTAGGGGAAAGCAGCACAAAAGGGAAGTGTTACACATAGATGTTCAGATACCAGATTACTGCATTTTGGCCAGGTGATGTGTTTTGCCAGGAAAGGGGGCAGTTTTCCATCAGTACCTTTAGGGCTGAAACAGCTGAGTGACGGTTTTTGCCAAGGATGGTCATGAGTGAGGCTGCCTGAATGGGTTTAATATGTATTGATATATTTTGACAGTTATTCAGTACAATAAAAAGGCTTTGAGGGTTACAGCTTTGCAGGGAGGATGTGCCTCCAGCTTCAGCCAGAAGGCTTTAGGGACTGCAAACGGCTTTAAACAACTGTTTGGCCTGAAAAAATGGAAGTTGGGCTGGAGGGCACAGCGCACCATAGGTGTGAAGTGTCTGCAGTGTAATCCCAGGCTAGAAGTATTAAAAGATTAGGAACCTCCCACCTCCCCCAGCCAGGAGGTGGAAATGCAATAAAAAGGACTTGCCCTTAAAAACTCCCTCTGCCAGGTTTGCGTAGCACTCAGTTTCTTCAGGAAGAGGAGGAAAGCCTGCTCAGGCTGTGTCAGTGTGGGCTGGGATGATGCTGAGCACGTCCCTTCCTTCCAAAGCCTGGGGACCACATTCAGGGAGCAGACCAGGGAGCAGAGGTGGCACTTCCCAGTGCTGGAAGAAGGGGTCAGGCATGCAGTGCTCCAGGGTGGCTTGTTCTGGGGACAGAGGTGTGTCTGGACCAAGAGCATCCCTCACAGGCCCGGAGCTGCCCATATCCCTTGGATTGCATCTCCATGGTGGGCTCAGCATCCTGCCCTAGAGATGGGGGACACATTGCGGTCCCCCACGACAGCTGATCCCACACCCACCCAAAAACGCGTTTCCCGTTGAATTCCCTGTTTGGGCCCACAGGCAGCCGCGGAGCTTCACCCAGCGCGGGTCCAGCTGCCGCCCTGATTGACGCAAAGCCAGTCTATAAATAAAGTCTTTCTCTCCTCTCATAAAGACTTTGCGGTTTAGTTTGCTTTCAAGGTCAAGATCAGACCTTTCTAAATAAACACATATCAAAGGATCATTAGCGGAGCAGCACTGTTAAATTGAGATATTAACTTCTGTCAGCCGCGCGTTTCCTTTTTGTTCTGTAACTCGCGACTGCAGCGGGTTTTTATTATTTTGGCCCTAGGCGGTAGCATCTGGCTTCTGTAGAGACTGTAAAAATTAAAAAGCAACACAAATCATTGCGAGAGAAAAGCAGTAAATTCAATGATAAGAATTTAAAATTAAAATGTTTCAGCGCTTTTATATTCTGCAAAACATGAAACGAATGAGTTGTGTGCCTGTTGCCATAAAGCCACCGCCGCTAATCGTCGCCAGGCTCCTTCCCTCCCCGCACGTGCCCTCGTAATCGCTCTGCCTGAGCAGTCACAGGAAACATGGTGAGGGAAGGTGATGATGATGGCAGTGGTGACAGTGATGGAGATGGAGGGTGGTGGGGAAGGCACAAGGTGCCACCAGCTGGGCATGGGGGAGCAATGGGCCGCCAAAAGGGAGGTGAGAAGGGGATGCTCTTGTACCACCATACTCAAGGGAAGACGGAGAGGTCAAGCTGTGAGGGTGTGACTAATGAGCCAGGTCACCAGGATATGGGACCACATTGTCCCCCAGGTCCAGATGGCCCCTGGAATAAATCACCCCCAGCAGGCATGAGCTGCCCGTGCCAGAGCTGCAGCTCAGGGCCTGACGCCCATTGCCCAGGCTGCAGCGGGCACCAGCATCCCATACATGCTCCATGTGCATTCTGCCCCAGGCAAGGGGGAGAGCAGGAGCGTGGCTGGGTGGGAAGCAGCCCTGTGCATCGCTGCAGGAGCAAAAAATGAGGCATTTAGTTTGGGGGGTTTGTTAATCCCCTGTGCTTGCAAGGTCAATGTTGTACAACTGCTCTGAAACACCGGAGTTTTCCTTGGCATTTGTAAAAGGGTGAGGTGGCACGGAGGCAGCAGGCAGTGCCAGAAGCTTGCCCTGCCCTCCTGTTGCAGCCAGAGTGTCCCCATCCAGCCCAGGAGGAAAACCATCAGGGGCAGGAGAGCAGGCGGCGTCAGCTGCTTTTTAAGAATTAATTTTCCATAGTCAGTTAAAGTTGGGAAGAAAGCTAGGCTATCTCTAAGTAAATAATAATAATCAAACAAATGCCCCCTTGGGAGAAGTTGCCTTCCATAAAGATGTTAATTAGCACAGACGCTGAGCTGTGGAGTCCGAAGGCAGCCTCTGAAACTGGGATGATTTGGTGACTGGCACAAAATGCGTGCATTTCCTGTGTTTATCTTACAGGGGTTTCCCCCCTTTCTCCACTGAACCATGAAGGTTGTAGGGGCTGTTTGGCTCAGCACAGTAATGAGTGCCACCATCACCCCTCAATAGCACCAGACAGAGCAGGTGGCTGCGCGTGACACGGCTCTGCATGACACCCCTGCATCCAGGCAGGCATCTGCAGGTGTTGTGTCCCAACAGCAGCATTCAGGGAGGGCTCCTTTGCACCTGCCTGTGGGTCCCCAGGCCTGTGCTGGTGCCTGCTCTTCTGCCTGTCCTTCATCACCCATCTTCCCCCTCAACTCGATGACAGCAGGATGTGCCACCACCAGTGTCCCCAGGGTCCCCTGTGTCAAGCTGAGCCGGGCGCCTTCAGGCCGTCCTTCAGGCTAGCTGTGCCTGGGTTTGGGTGCTGGAGCTGTGACAGGGATGCTCCAGGCAATGTGCCCCTTGCCAGCACTGTTGCCTCTCCCAACCTTCTTGTGGGCAGGGCTGGAAGGGAGGGTTCTCTGCCACTCTTTGGCCACCATTGCCAATGGCACCTTCCTCCCCAGTGCTGCTGTTCCTGCACTCTAGGGCCTGCAGCTTCCCCTGTAGCAGCAGTCAGCAGTGTTGGGTGGGAGGTGGAGGCTGGTAGAGAGCCTTTGACATGCTAACAAAAATTGTCAAATGTCCCTGAAATCTCATCTCAGGAGAGCCAACAGCCCTTGGGCTTCTGCTTTGCATGGCCAGGATGTTTTGGAGCCATTCACGTTAGTTGTAAGGACAGCAGCAGTGTCAGGTCTACTCTGGCACATGCATCATGTAAGAGATGATGCTAAACATGAAGAGTGAAGGAGGAGGGAGCCTTGTGGGAGACCCTGAATTAGCAGGACATGAGCCGAGGGTTTGGGGGTTTTAGGGTGTGTGCATGAGGCAGCAACAGGCTCTTTGATATGAGCATGCTCGTGCCCATGGTAATGCTGGAGCCTTCCTGGTGTGCCTTTCTACAGCCTTTCATTGTGTGTTCCTGATTATTGCAACAGCAGATGGATCTGCCTCATTTTTCAAGTCTGATAACATGGCTCTGAGGACAGGCAGGGAAACATGGCAGCGTTATGAAGTGGACTCAGGGAGGGGCAGTTTGGTTTGCAACATCCCGACGTTGGCGCCGCGTGCCTGGGGACTGCCAGCCCCGTGCTGCCACCGTGCTGGGGCTCAACGGGGATTGCTTCACCAGCATGGTGGCACCGCTCCCTTTCTCCCCCCTCCCCTGCTGCCACCGCATCCCCGAGTCACCCCATTCCCAGCCACACAGCAGGTCTGGGCTTGGCGGTGCTGCTGGGGGCTCTGGGGGGCCGGCAGGCTGGCACACGCACGCGTGCTCTAGCATGGGGGGAAAAACTTGAAGTCAAATGTCTGAAAGTCAGATCCCTTTTTAGTATGAATTTGCTGTATCTCATTCTAAGCACTAATTCCAATTTAATTGCAAGTGGCCTGAAGCCTCTTCAATAGGAGTAACAAATGGTTTGATTTTGTAAACTTCATCAGACTGCATTTTAAATGCGACACACTAGCCCGGCTCGAATGCCAATGAAGCACTGAAGTAGCTCTCTGTTTACTAATTATCCGTTTTTACTTCAAGCCACGCTGGCTGGCTTGTCTGATTAAATCGGATTTGTGGGATAGAGAACAGCTAGCAGAGTTTTCTCTATAGTAAACGAGATTGAAACTATGGCCCGCCTGGCTGCACACTGTAAATTATATTTCCTTTTAAAGGGGACGTGTCGCCTTTCTCCTGCGGCGCACCTCCCGCATCCATAACTCCACCAGAGCCCAGTGCCGAGGGAGACCCACCCCACCCTGCCTCTCTCACCCGTCGCCACGCCGGTTTTTAGTTTAATTCCTGCTCTGGCAGAGGCAGCGGGTGGGGGGCGGTGCCGCACTCGACGCCGCGGTGCTGCAGCATCCCTCGCTGTGACTCGGACGGGGCGCGCTGTTACACGTCGCATCTTGCTCGTCATCACGTCCCTGGTGATTGCGCTGCTTTGGGATCAAGCTGCTGGAGAACAGGGACGTGCATCTCCAGGCTTGCAGCCATTGGGTTTTCCCTCCCTCCATCAAGCATCCCTCCCCTAAAACTCAGTTTTGGGACCACCTCCTAGTTAAAAAGGCCCCGCGAGCTGTGGCCAACGTGCTTACCAAAAGAGTATCTAACACCCAAATCACTCTGGCTTCCACCTCAGAACCCTGCTAACAGCTGCCCCACTAGTGGCTTTCAGCTGCTGGCACAGCACTGGGTCTGGCAGGGACACAGAAACCGGGCACAGTGGGCAAAGGTGGCAGCTGAACGCAGCGTGCGGGGCTGTGCTTAAACCTCCCCAGTTGCTAAGAATCCAATTCTGCGAGCTTGACCTATGCCGCCCCCTCCCTCAGTATCTATCTTTGAGCCCGGGGGCTTTTATATTTTAATTTGCTTTTGAACGTCCTGCAAAATTAATGGCGTGCTCGGGGCCATTGTGCAGTGTACAGTAGAGGGAAGGGCCATCGGCGCCCGCCGAGAGCAAGCGCGTTTCCCGGGGAATGAATTGCTCGCCCGCCTTCACCCCTTTTAATTGTTGACAGTAAAAAGCATTTAAATGCTGCTTAATTTGTAATCATCTTCCTGCAAAAAGGGGAGAAACCATTAAAATGTCAGGGAAATGAATAAATCCGTCTCTCACTGATTCGGGGTGGCAGCATTTCTTTATCAGGGGTGATTTTTCTTCCGATGGCTGAGGGCTGGCTCGGGGCTTCAGTGGCTGGAGCCCAGGGATGCGTTCACGACAGCACACAGGGACGAGTCCTGTGTCGCCCAGTGTGGCACCCTCTCAAGAGTTTTGCCATTTTTTCCCGCTTCCCATCCTCTCTCCAAAGGTGTGACATAGTTGACACGTCGCTTAAAAAAAAAATCAAACAACTTGAAGGCTGGCAGTGGGACGGTACCCAGCAGACCCCCGGCGTGGTGCCTGCCACATCCCTTGGCTGCTGGACAATGTCATCTGGGGAGCCTCAGGGCTGGAAACAAGCGGTGCCTGGGCTCCGTGCTCCATGTGCCACTGCTGGGCTCAATGCTGGGGTGCAGGGCCGTCTCCCACATCCTCCACCTCTGTGCCCGGCCAGTGTCAGCCTTTGTGTCACGCAGATGCTCTGCTCTCGGGGCACAATTGGAACCCGGTGCCTCCACAGGCCGTGCCGGTACACGTTGACTTCCCAATCTGGGATATTTATTTACTGATGCATTGCTTGGGAGGGGGAAAAAAAAAAAAAAANNNNAAAAAAAAAAAAAAAAAAAAAAAGATAAATTAAATACTGCCTTTTGCAGGTCCCAGGAAGCAGTACCTGGGGGATGCCCAGCTCCAGCAACCAGCCCCGTCCCCCCCTGCATGCACGAGGCAGCTCGTCTCCATCACTGCGGCTGCTGGAGTCAGCCCATTTTTTTTTTTTCAAGCGGGGGCCAATTAGTTTCACAAATGAGGGCCCTACGGTGCCAGGGAGGATTTGTTACGGCCCCGCGCGCCGGCCCGGCGGCATTGTCCTGCCCTCCGCCCCCACGGGAGCCCATTGTCCCCGGCCCCAGCGGGGGCTGCTGGCGGCAGATTTATCGGGGCCGGCGTCCCGCCGGCCAGGGCCTCCGCTCCGCAGCTGGCCGCGGCGCTGGGGGCTCAGCCCCGGGGACCTTTGACCCGTCCTGCTGTCACCGCCGGGGCCGCTGAGGGCCGCGGGGCCACATACCTCTTGGGATTTGCTTCGCGCTGCCCGTTCGGGGCTGCCTGCTTTTTTTTTTTATTTTTTTTTTTTTGTCTCAGGAGCGTTTTGTCCGCAGCTGCGTGGGGGGCACATGAGCCTGCAACCCCCCTGGGTAAATCCCTGCAGAGGGGGAAAGGCAGCTCCCGTGCGGGGCCACCTCTCTTGCTGCTTTTATTCCCGTTTCACTGGGGATTTTTTTCAGATTTCGGAGCATTTTTGGGTAGCCCAGTGCAAGGCTGGGATTGAGCATCCCCCCAGGCAGCTCCTGCATCCCCAGCAGGACAGAGCTGGCCGCGGCATACCACCACACCTGGGTGGGTGATGGCGCAATGCCAGAGCAGGTGACAGTGTGAACCCAGACGCTCTCTGGGATTCCTGTTGCCAATGGTTCCCAAGCTGGAGGTGTGGGTCTGCCCAGGAGCATCCTTCCCTGTCACCTGCCTGCATGCCGGGCAGGACCATGATGCTGACAGTGCCGCTGCCCACCATGTCCCTGCCCTGGGGTGCTGTGGTCCTGGTAGTCTCCCCAGGGTTGGTTTTGGCAGTGTGGCCCTCCGCCCCTGCTGTTCCCGAAGGCTGCATGGATCTGTTGGTTACCTTGAACATCTTGTGCTGCTAATGAATTGCTAATACAATTTTCTAGCTAATTTTATTTCCATAGTCCTCACATTTTAATGTCTCCAAAAAGCGAGCATTTATTTGCTTAATCTCCCTGCGTAATACAATTTGCAGTGACTCACAGTTCTGAACAATCAGCTATGCATAAGCAAAACCAAACTGTTCAACGGCACAGAGGTCTGAGATGTTTATGGACAGGGTACAAGCACCTGGGTTGGGGTTTTGTCCCTGTTCTGTTGCTGCAGCCAGGTTTGTACCCATGAGTGATGGTATGGAGCCTGGATCTGAGTTGGGGCTTGGGGTCGCGCAAGGAGTGGGCACATCGCCCTCTCGCATCCTGCCTCCTGATCCCCAGGGCAGCTTCGTGGGGCACTTCTTGGGATCTCCTTTCCCCTGGGCATCACAAGATATGAGCTCAGCAGCTGTCAGAGGTGTGTGGGGATGCAGTGATCACTCAACAGCTGCCTTGTGTTTGGGCATCCCTCGGCATTGCCAGGGCTCCCAGCTGCCTCCAGTGCAATAACAGCCTCTTGTCCTCTTCAGCTGTTACCCTTGGAGGGCCAGTGTCAGCAGGGTCAGGGTGGCCAGGGTCCTGCTGTTGGGACTTCCAATGACACCCAGAGCCCTGCAGTTCTTGGGGTCCCTTCTGCTGCCAGAGCATCCCTGCTGCCTTGTGGGAGTAGGCACCCCTACACAGTGGGGTGATGGGACAGCGGGCTGGGGGTCCCGGGTGCCAGGCAGTGCCTAAGCAGGGTCCCTCCCTCTCCCACAGGTACAGACATGGCTGTTTTCTGCCTGCTGTGCGGCAAGCGGTTCCAGACGCAGAGCGCCCTGCAGCAGCACATGGAGGTGCACGCCGGGGTGCGCAGCTACATCTGCAGCGAGTGCAACCGCACCTTCCCCAGCCACACCGCACTCAAGAGGCACCTGCGCTCCCACACAGGTACGGCGGCACCACCATGGGGACTCGGGGCTGGGGCAGCTGGGACGTGCTCCTTCCCCGTAAAAAAGAAATAGGGGGAAGAAAGGTGATTTGTGTTAAAAGTGTGGAGGTGACTGAAGTGGCTTGGATTTGAAAAACAAAACAGAAGAAAAAAAGCTGCGTGTAATAAGTTGATCTGGCCTGAGGTGGCACGTGACCTTCGTAGGGGGTGTGCGATCATATCTGCCTCATCAGCTTACGGCGGTAGATGCACATAATCAGCTGGTGCTCGGCCCTAATGGGATTAGGGCGACCTGCGCTACGTGTAGCTGGTGCTGCCGTGGCCCCACTGGGGCAGGGCTTGGCTGCAGCATTGCCGGGCGGGAGAGCACGGCTTGGCCGCCTTACGCTGTGTCCTCAAAGCGCCCGTGCCATGTCCTCAGCTCCTCCGATGGCATCCCTGGGCAGCTCTGTGGTCCCGGCCACACCATCACCACCATCATTAGGGGCCAGTCACAAAACACCCCAGGATGATTCTTGGGGGATGAGCAGGGTTGTGCAGGATCACGGCCAGTGCCACGACTCCTCACAGCTGCCTGGGTGAAGCATTCCTCACCCATCCTTTGCCCACGCAAGTGGGAGGCTCATGCGCCCTCCTTGACAGCACTGCTGTTGCTGACAGGGAACAGAACGTGTGCTGAGCCAGGATGCCCCTTCTTTCTCTTGTCAGGCAGGGGGCACGCACACAATCTCCCAGAGGGATGTAAAGGTGGCTGCTGGGGGTTGTGCGGGTGGTGTCGCAGAGGGTCATTCTGTCCAACCTGTGACTGGCAGCTGCCAGACCCACACATGGGCTAGGGGTCCCGATGTGGGAAATGGGAATCCTGTGTTGATGATAAGCATGTTAATGCTGAGTGCTGGAGCTATTTATAGCCAGTAATCCGGTGACCTGGGCTGCGGGTCGGGCTGCGCGTGTCCCAGCCCAACCTCTGCTGCTTTAGTAGCTCCCGGCTGTGAAAAAACACTGGGATCATCGGTGCTTTAGGAGCATTTAATCGTGCCATGTGGTGCCATCCTGCACAGCTTCAGGATGCTCCCTCTTCTCCCAGGGCCAGGGTGCTCCGTGGGCTCAGACTCCCCTGAAAAGTGGGCGGGTGGAAATCCTGGCTGCCTCTGGCTGCAAAATTGCTGTCTTTGACTGTAGGATCAAAAGCCAAAGTGGCAGTTTGGAACGGGGAGGGAAAAGTCAACAGCAGCCCACAGGCACCTCCTGCATTGCCTTTGGAGGGGAGCTCCGAACTGCATCCCGAGCATCCTCCTCCCCCCAGGTGCCCAGGCAGCAGCTGTGGGAGGAGGCGAGGGGCCGCAGGGCTGGGCTGCAGCAAATGGGGAGAGAGTAAAATACCATTTTAAAGAGGAAGCGAAAGCACAGGCATGTGAGTATATAACGAGAAGGACAATTTATGCCCAGGCACGAGTGCAGTTTGACACGGGGATAATGAAAAAACGTAGGTCATTGTGGATGACTTAAGCCTTCACAGCTGAAGAAAATGTATGAAATGCGGGGAACATTACACGCTTGGCAGCTCCGCACATCTGCAGCAGGACAAGTGAAATACAGTTCACCATTCTTTACCATAAACTGTGCTTGTAGGATATGCGGCACAGAGAAATTGTAATTACAGTGACAAGACAAATCAGTAATATTTAAATATTCATGAACAAAGTCTCGGACGATCAATCTATCTTTATTGTCCTTGCCTTCGCGGCTGTAATAAATAAGTAGCTGGAGCCCTCACCTTTCCTTCAAATCATTCTGCCTTTGGTGCCGAACCAGAGTTCATTTATCAGCCGCCTGGTCTGGAGTGCGGGAGATGCCCAGGGCTGGGTCTGTGCCAGTGCTGCTGGGTGAAAAACCTGGGAATTGGTGGCGGGTGGGTTGCAGCACACTCCAGTCTCTCTACCATGCCGTGGACCTGAGCACCCCCTCTGTACGGGCATGAAAGGACCAGCACACCGCACTGGGGAGACGGGGGTGCTCTCTCCTCAGGATGGCACTGGTTGCTGGGGGTAAAAAGGCATGGGAGCTGGTTTTGGTGTGACAGAGCGGTCACAGCAGCCCCGACCCCAACGTGTGCTTGCAGGTGACCACCCCTACGAGTGCGAGTTCTGCGGCAGCTGCTTCCGGGACGAGAGCACACTGAAGGGCCACAAGCGCATCCACACCGGTGAGAAGCCCTATGAGTGCAACGGCTGTGGCAAGAAGTTCAGCCTCAAGCACCAGCTGGAGACCCACTACCGGGTCCACACAGGTACATGCTGGGGTGTCTGTGGTGAGGCTGGCAATGCCAGACAGGTCCCCCAGCAGAAATGCTGGCACGTGGAGCAGGGCGGCAGCCAGGGATAACGAACCCCCGGGTGCGCCGGCACGTAACTATTGTAAATAGGGGATCAATAGTCACATCGGTTCTGCTGTTCATTACTTGGTTATCGGCTGTGCCCGCCGCAGCAGCATCGATGCTGGGCAGTTGATTAGCACCTGGAGCCCCCACTGACACCCCTGTATCCCCATTTCCCACAGGCGAGAAGCCATTTGAGTGCAAGCTGTGCCACCAGCGCTCCCGGGACTACTCGGCCATGATCAAACACCTTCGGACCCACAATGGCGCTTCCCCCTACCAGTGCACCATCTGCCTGGAGTACTGCCCCAGCCTCTCCGCCATGCAGAAGCACATGAAGGGCCACAAACCAGAGGAGATCCCCACTGACTGGCGGATAGAGAAGACCTATCTCTACCTCTGCTATGTCTAAGGGAGGAGGCACAGGGGCAGCAGGGCCAAGTGGCCAAGTGACTGGGCAAAAAAATCCCACCAAACCCGCAGCATCCATGGCCTTGTTTGTTTTCAGTTCTCATTCGTTTCTTCTCGCCGGAAGGATCCTGCAGCTCATGCCGGAGCGAGGGATGCACCAGCCCCTTCCCCAGCCCCATCCACACTGCTGTCCCAGCTGCTCATGCGCCTGCTGCCCTCGCACCCTTGCTGCAGGGCAGATTTCACCCTTTGCAACCCCCGGCCAGCCCCTCCATCACCCTTGGCATTGGCCACTGGTGCTGCTGGGAAGAGCATGTAGTAAAGAGGCACTTCCCTGAAAGTGCAAGTACACCAGTGCTCTGGGAAGGCTTTAATTCCTGGTGTCCTCTGTCACTGCGTAAACCCTGCCATGGATGCCCTGCAGAAGACCTGAGCTCCCATGGGGGGCTTGGGCCCCATTCTGGCAGGTTCTCATGCTCCCCAGCTGTGGCATCGCAGGCAGGAGAGCACAGTGCCCTGTGAGCCACAAGTGCTTTGGCAAGAGAGTCCTGGGGGGATCCTGGCCAGAGGAGGTGTTTGGGGCAGGGAGCTGGCTGTGAGCTAGGCTGCCTTGAGGTGTCACCTGGTGTCCAGGTGGGGTCAAGGGGCACAGGAGGCTGCTGCCCTCCCCATGACCAAAGACCTCTCTATGCATTTCTCCCTCCTTCCCTGCCTTCCCAGGGCAAGTGTGAAGCCCCCCATGGGGAGATGCAGTTGGTTTGCTGATGTGCAGTCAGTGCCAGTGTTGGGGTTGTTAGTATGTGGCATCACTCCAAATGCAGGGATCCTCTTTTCTTCTGCTGATTTGGGGCACCTGGAAGGTGCCAAATGTGGGGTTTTTGCCCAGCCCTCAGCCGCAGGAGCCCGCAAGCAAGGGGTGCCCAGTGGCAGGCAGCTTTGCTCGCCACTTTTTTTGCTTTTTTTTGGGATTTTTTGAACTTTCTTTTGGAATATTTCCACGTTTAGCACATTTTACTTGAAATTACCTCGTTTTTTTGTGACCTCATGAGCTTTTATTGATTTGGGAGGGACAGGGGGCGGCATGGCTGGGGCAGCGTGGCTGGGGTGCACCAGCCACGTGCCCAGCATTGGTGGTGGAGAGGTGGTGGGGCAGTGGTGTCCCTGCCAGCCTCCTGTTGTGCATTATCCTTACCAAAACTGGTATTTTTTGCCTGGCCCCATGGGGCTGGGGGTGTTGGTTCTGAAGCTACCTCTTGTGTTTGTTTTTGTTGTGTTTCTCCTGCGCAGCCGCGGGCTTGGTGGTTCCATCCCGCGGCTCTTTTTTTGTCGTTTTGCTGCGTTTGGGTGAAAAGGGGGGGAAGAGGAGTTGGGGGGAGTGGGACAGTGTCTGGATACAGTTTGGAGGGACACTGATGACCCCTCTGGGTTTGGGGTGCCCGTCCCACCTCTCCTGGTGCCAAGCAGGGATACGGCTGTGGGAGCAGCATCCTCCCTTGCGCCCCAGTCCGGCTTTGCACGTGCGTGTACCTCTGCGCGTGGGACCGTTGCTGCTCTGCGCAGGGTGGACACCGCTGCTGTACAATCCGGGATGTGACTGTGGAGAACGGCTCATTTAATTGTTGTGCCTAAGAAAAAAACGAAAAAATATTAAAAAGAGTAAACAGTTCTTTCACACAGAAAGTTGCTGCAATTTCTGGCATGTGCATGGCAGGCCCCCCGTGGTGTCCTGGCACTGCCAGACGCGGGTGCCATGGTGCCATGGAGCACATGGCTGAGCTCATGTGGCTCTTTTTTTTTTTGCTTTAACCTCCCCTTCCATTCCACCATCCCTCTCCCTCAGAGACGCAGCCCCCACTGCAGCAGTGTTGGGGTCAGCATTGGAATGATGCTGCCGTATCCTGGGCGCACGTCCCTGCACTGTTTGCTGTGGCACAGCCCCCGCCACCCCTCCATATATATATATAAGTATATATATGTGTGTATCATAGCAGTGAGGACCAAGCGCCGCACGGGGCCCCGTGGTCCCGGGCTCCCTCTCCCCTGGCTTGTTGTCAGTGTCGTGAGCGCCCGCCTGCCCGTCCCGTTGCTCTGTGTTGCCGCTCGTGGTTCGGGTCCGTCGCTGTCCTCGTTCCGTCTACCTCAGCACCTCTCTGAGCCCGGGCGCAGAAGGTGCCCAAGTTCCCCTTTGGTTTTCTCAGAGTATCTATCAGCTCCTATTTTTTGTATGACTTTTCCTGTCTCCCCTTGCCGTTCGCTCCCCTGCGGTTCTGCTTGCAAGTCCTCTCTCTGTCCTCTAGCCACAGATGCCGTTAGCTAAAAGTTTCCTGAAAAATAAAGAAAAAGACAAAAAAAAAAAAAACCAGTTGTGGTGTCTCCTAGTTGCAGCTCTCCGCATCTGCCTTCGTCCTGTGTAGATTCAGATGCGTTTCTTTGTAAGACTTCAGTGTTTCTGACAGAGGAAAAAAAAAAAGACAAAAAAAAGAGAATATACTGCTGCAGGTTTTTTTCTCTCCATGTGTCACTAAGTGAAGTTCGTGCCTTCTATAGCAAAGAGAATATTTTTTACATCCTACTAACGGTAGATTTTTTTGTAGTAAACATTTTTTGTATTTTTATTTATAAGTCTCATAAGGAAAATAGCAATGTTCAGTTGTATACCTTGAATCTGCAGTTAGAAAACAAAAAAACTACCAATAAAGTTAATTCCGTTGTCTCGGCCTGCTGTCTCCCATTCCTGTGCCTGCCGAGAGGAGGAGGAGGAGGAGGAGGAGGAGGAAGGATGCATCCCACCAGCTTGGGGTGAGCCGTGGGGGTACCCACGGTGGTGAGTTTGGGGGTGCCTGTTCTGAGGTGGAATTGTGGAGGTCCTGTCCCTAAACCAACCCCGGTGGGCAGGAGGTCTCCCTGGACTGTCAGCATCCCCGTGGACAGGGACCATCCACAGCACGCTGCCTGCGCTGCTGCCTGCCCGTGTGGCTCACCAGGGAGCGGAGCAAGTTTGCCTCAATGAAAGTGAACTCGTTCATTTAAACCTGCCTGCAGAGCCGTCCGGCCCCCTGCTGCGTTAATTATCCTGTAGTTCCCGACTGATTGCTGTACACTAAGCTTAAGCCCTCCTTTATTTATTTACTGACTACATTAACGGCAGCGCCTGCTCTCCTTTTGTGCTGTGGCAAACCGCACAACACCGCACGCCGCAGCCGGGCCAAGTGGGTGCTGCCAGCACCACCCAGCCGTGCCTGTGCCCGACGGGTGCTGCTCACCACCGGCCTTGGCCTTGTGATGCTATTAGACATTTGTTACAGCACAGTTGGAGTCACCAAGTCCAGAGCATAATTTAGTTTTTCCCAGGGATGGATGGCATGTGCCAGTGTCAAGGCCAGGCTTATCCCCTGCCCCAGCATGTCCCAGCAGGTGTGAGGGGCTGCGTGTCCATTCCAAGGTCCTGATGGTGGTCCTGCCTCCCCCAGTCCACCCCAACACAGCTCTTCCAGGAAGGCTTTGGGCAAGTGGTGAGGAACTTTGGTCCAGGTTGGGGCAAGCAGAGGCGGTCCTGCTGTGAGCAACCTGCGGGCTGCAGCGCCCCAGGAGAAGGGGGGGCAAAGCCCCTTGCCGGCGTTCAGCCTGGCACAAAGGCGTTGTTATAATAACGGGGAAATCGCGGTAGGACCGGGCCTTTGTGTGCACACTCGCACAGCAGCTGGGAGCGATTATGCTGCAACAATGTTCTGTTCCATCAACATTATGTCCTCATTAAACCTTTATTAGGAGATTAGATTCAGATTTATTGATTTTTTTTTTTTTAAAGAGGAAAATCCAAGCTCCTCTCAAAGAGATGCCTGGAACTTTTTACCACATGCAGCACTTCCCAAAGTAGCAAGAGGGCAAAGGGAGAATCAATCTTTCCTCCAGCATGGGCAACCTGTCCTTCCAGGGGAAAGGACCGCTGAGCTGCTTGAGGAGGTTAGGTTGGGTGCATGATGGCTTCCTAGCAGAGGGAGGACAAGGACAAGGACCAAAACGTTCCAGCAGCACAGGTGAGAATCTTGCAGTGCAGCCCTGGGGGACATCGGGGTCACGGTGGGCAGGAGAGGGATGGCAAGGCTGGCTCGGGAGTCTTGCTGCCCAGTCCCCTCGTCAAAGACATGGGCTGGGCGGCATCGCACACCCAGGTCAATGGCCCCATTGGATTTGTCTGTTGGAGCGTTTGATGTTACATGAAGGCAGCTCATTCCAGAGGGTGTTAATTGCCTGCTGCACTGATCAGGTCTGTAGCACCATCGATCTCGGCAGGATCAATGGGCTGATTTAGTGTCTCACGAACTCTTTAACTGGACACCTCATCAATAGGCAGCCACTTACAGACCATCAGCGCATTAGTGCAGGCCGGCGCTGGCAGGAGCCCACTCCACCCGTCCTCAGCCCCCGTCACTCAGAGGTAAGTTTTCCTGCAGGTGATGGCTCTGGGATGGTGAGCAGGAGTCTTGTTCTGGGGCTGGTGCATTTGAGAGCGGATGTGTGAGAGCCAGGTGGTGTCGACCCACCTGTCCCCCATCACCTGCAGGCCCACTATATGCAGAGATGCTCCTAGAGCACGGGATGGGCCCTTGCAGCATCTGCAGCACTTTCCTCTGCTCTTCACCTCGTGCCTCTGCCCTGGCAGGGGCAGATCGACAGCAGGAGCTGGGGACCTACCGCAGCTGTGATGGCATCTGTCCCAGTACCGCGTGCTCACGGAATCAGTCCCGTTGCCATCCCGGTTTGGCCGCGGCCTGACACTGGGTCTCTCCCAGTTTGCTGAAACTGCTGAGCACAACCATGGTGGGGATCTGCTGGACAAGCGTGCCCGGGGGCCCGGGATAGGGAAGAAAGGCAGCAGCCGGGGTGAGGGGTAGGGGAGCCGAGGACAG
>VZRS01006551.1:0-50352 GCA_013398055.1 Ifrita kowaldi
TTATCTCAACCCACCAGTTTTCCCACTCTCATCCTTCTAACCCTCCCCCTCCCCCCGTCTCACCAGGGGGAGGAGTGAAGGGCTGAGCTGCTGCCTGGGGCTAAAGCATGAGAAGGCTACGCGTGTGTGTCCCTGGCTAGAAAATATGATGGTAAGAAGTACACTTTAATCATGATCCAAACAATGCCTCAACAGACAAGTTACCTGCCATAATAAACCTCATGCTAAAGACAAAACTGAAAGTAAACGCAGAGCCAGAGCCGGCCAAGTAACTCTGGGTACCATCTTTGCACAAGGCAGGACATGTGAAGGTGGGAACAAGTTCAAAGTTTGGGCAACAGCTTTGGTAAAATACTTGCTTCATTGGAAGTTTGTAAGACAGACAAGACAACTAAAGTTGAGGTGGAGAAAAGCAACAAACTGCTCTGAATATTCAGGAGGTGATGGCTGGAGGACAAACCTCTGCAGAAGCTACAGAATATTACTGTGAGCACATGAAGATGAGTTGCATGAAATACAGCAGTAGCACAAAGGAACCAAAGGCTGTAAAAGATGAATAAAGAAGCAGCAGCAGAATTTACACTGTCTGAAGTAGTCAATATACTTATTCCAGTTTCTGTTAGGTTTGTGTATTGCTCATTTTTTCAGGCATCACACTTGTTTAGAAATTCTTATTTGCATATGAGCATCCTGCATATGGATATTTCTTTTGATTACAATCAAAATGGATTATAATCAGAATAAATAACCATAATAGTCAGTTTAGTGGGTATTACTGTTAGGGACATCATAGCCTTTACTGAGTGGTAACGCAGAAATTCATCATCTCTGGAAGTCTGCAGAGGCTTCAAAGATATGAACAGAATTTTCTTGTTCAGGCAGAACCACTGAGGAAAAAGTGTGACTTTAGTTTACTAGCTTACAGCATGGATGACATAATACACTATACATTTTTTTGTCTGAACTATGGTTGATGAGGTATCTGGAGCCCTATCTGGACTGGTGGGCACTTGGGGCATTCCTCTCACCTGCAAATAGCAATTCTGTTGATGGCAATTCCAAGGAAAGCTTGCAGATGGTTTCTTCATTGTAAAAATATATAAATTCTAACACTGAAAAGAAAATGGTAGTTTACACACCAAACTTACTTACTTTGGCAGTTTACGAAATCTGTTTTTTCCCTACCTTTACAGTGAAATCAGAAATGACACCTGCGCTGATCTCCTGTGCTGGGCAGGGTAACCACAGACACCCATAGCAGGAAGCATGGCATTCCCAACTCTTGCTGAGAAGGAAGCTTGAATAGTAATAACTCTTCTAGCTCCTTGATGATACATCTATCACTCTATTTTTCAAAGGAGAACCTAGTCTGACACTTGCAGTGATGGAAGAGTAGGTTCTGGCAACCCTCTCGTCCTTCAGGAGCAAAGGAAAGCCTCTAGACTTGGTACAGGCTT
This sequence comes from Ifrita kowaldi, assembly GCA_013398055.1. Taxonomy (NCBI): domain Eukaryota; kingdom Metazoa; phylum Chordata; class Aves; order Passeriformes; family Cinclosomatidae; genus Ifrita; species Ifrita kowaldi. Next base: position 1,458 of record VZRS01006551.1, read on the forward strand.
AAGGCATTCACTATTTCCAGTAGGGTTTAGATGAACAGAATGACTGCATCAGAATTAAAGGCTGAGTGTGGGAATTCAAAAAGTCTGTAGACTTGTAAACTGCTTTTGCTGAATCTCCACGGCAATATTGCTCCAGCAGGAAAAGCAGAACTGTAATCATAACCACACTTTAAAGTCTGGGGGAGATGGGAGGTGGAAGAGCACGGGGTGACTCAGCACCCATTGTGAAATACTGATTCATGAATCACCAGAATCACCCACATGTTGGCATAAACAGGTAACAGGGAAAACATTAGTGCAGCTGTAACTAACGAGACAAGCTTTTTTGCAGTGTAGGTGCTCTCCACTGAGCTGTGCAAGAATCAGCCAATTCCATTCATTTCAACAAGGGTTTAAAACTGTTTATTCCCATCTTCCTTTAAAGAGTTTCTTTGAAGGGAATCCAGGAACATGCAGTTTAACTACCTGCACACTTACTACTCATATATTTATGTCATTACCTCAAGTTCACCCATGTAACAGCAGCAGCTCCAGCAGAATTCTCACACTGCCCAGGAAGCTGCTGCAGCGGCCCCATCTGCTTTGCTGAACAGGCACATCCTTGCCCTCTCCCACCCCTCCCACTCGTATGTTCTGACCAGGAGATTTTGCCTAAAAATCCTTCTTTCTGTGCAGGTGCCATGAGGTACACATCGTGTGAAGGTCCAAAGACAGCTGTGTGGCAGGTCAACTTTATCTTCTGCAGGGGAAGGGCATGTGCCTCACATAAGTAAATCCTGTTTGTGCACACAACTCCTTGTGTTTGTCTGAACAAAAGAGTGGATCATCTACCTTATTTTTCATACTACCACCTCAGTCAACATTAACCCTACTAGGAAAAGCCAACCAGTTTGTCTTGGGGAAGAGTTTCCTGGCATAACCAAGCATAAATTACTTATTTCTGACAAGGAAGTCACTAGATCCCATACTTACCTCTGTGAGGAACCAGGCTGGGGACAGAGTTTGAATTAACTCATATTTTCCTTGATGTTATTTTAATGTTTTCTTTACCGAGGAGCATCAGCCCCTCCCAGATTCTCATCTACACTGTCAATGGAAAATCAGACCCATATTCTTCCTGCATTTTACTCCTTTGCTTTCTGCAAAGTTTCAATTACAAGTTACAGGAACAACACACTTCTGAGAAGAGTACACAGGTAACTGTTTGCTAACAAAGATGGCTAGTTTTCCTTTAACCTCCAAAGTGTGACCTCAATGATAAACTTGTGTGCCAAGCAGTATTAGGGTATTTCTTGGGAGGATGTCTCCTGATGTGGCCAGGCAGGACACAACACTCCAGGACAAAAGAACATGAGTTAACGTGGCTGCCCAAAGTAGGGACACCATAGAGCAAGATGTATTTCCTCACTGTTAATCCCGTATTTGTCTTTTAGTATATTCAAGAAATTAATTCAGTAAAGCTGGGAAAGCTTTTCAAAGATGTACATGGCAGTCTTCTGTTCCCTCAGCATTTGGATTAAAAACCAGACCCAAAACCAGCAAACCTTTTCATGTCCAAACTCTTGAATGACTAATGAAGCAGGGGAGGTTTATTACCACCACTCTGGAGGTTCTGCTGTTCTTCACCTTTTGTACTGATTTAAATAATGCTTCTCCATTATGGCTGCTTCCAAAACCTTTCAACTTAAAGCATTCAAGGAAAAAAATCAGTTTGTTTCAAAGCCATATTTTAGTATTTCCCAACCAGCTAAGATTCCTGCCCAGCTGCATGTGCAGTCACAAAACAACACTGCGAACAATCTGCTCAAATATCCATGTAAAGAACCGAGACATCCTGCTCTTCTTAAGCTCTGTGTTTTAATTCTCCCTAATATCTCACACGTCTCCGAGCTATCACACATGGCTTCGGAGAAATGTTGTTAACTACCACATGGATTCATAAAACATCCTGGTCTGGGATTCTTTGAAATGGAATCCTCAGCACATCAACTCATGGACATCGTTGGTAACATTTGTTCAAGGAGTGTTCAACTAATTTAGACAGAAAAATCCCCTGAAGGTTTCTTTGACTGTGAAATGTTAGTCATAAAAATCAAGTGGAGAGGGAGGAGCCAGAGCCTTGCATGTCTTTAAGTCAAGGCAGATCCCTGCCAGTACACACAATTTAAGGCAGTGTAAACAGTGCAGATCTAAACACAATCTCCTTTTTGTGACAATGCACAAACCTGCACTGAAGTTCTTCCTGAATTAACCAGGAAGAAACCATTACAGCCATCAGTCCTCACTATTATACACTGCACAAACATAAATGTTGATGACATAACCAAGTTTAGAACAAACCACAGATCAGTTTAGAAGGGTTGTTCTAAAGGCAGAAACAAAAAACTTTTGTAAACAAATTCAGGACTACACTGACTTGTACCTTCTTTCCCCTTATCCAATGTCAAGTTGTCAGGGACTGACCACTGAGAGGTTCCATAGCAGAATCAGAAGTTGGGCTTTGCTCCAAATGCAGTAAGCATGAAGAGCAATGAGGCCACTCTGCCTCATTAGTGTGGTACCTGGCAATGCCTACCTAAGTGCCAGGGAGCACTATTCCACCACTGGTGCCTGCCACCAGGAAGGAATACACCCAAACTCCAACATCACCAGGCACAGTAGAGAGAAAACACCACTAATAGAGCTCATGGTCGTTAAAGAGGTCTGTTTATTTGCTGCAGGGTCCAACACTTTCTTTCACTGCTGCCATAAGCAAAGCCAGCTTTATTTCTGGTGCACAACATTCTCCTTGCTCTTTGTTCAAATGGCTCAGTACAGTGCCAGCACAATTTTCAACCCATCACCTTTTAAGCAACACCGATGATCGATGAGGCAAATAAAACCCAAACCATGCAACATGTGTTAGGCTGATAAAATTAGGCTGAGAATATTTATATATTTACACAGAGAACGTTCAACATTGCAACCTGCTTGCAGACTTGTATTATCTTGACCAAGTATCCAAACAGCTACATTCTGGTGTAAAATACTCTTTTGTTTAAGGTTTGGTGTAAAAGTTACTTACTTCACAATGCCTTTGACTGGATTCTACTGCACCTATTTTTGACACAGAATTTCTACACACCAGCATCACACACTTTCAGTCATACCTGGCAGAATGTGTAAGGCATTTGCAGACATCTGATTGCTGTGACCACAAGAAATCCACTTTCTAGAGCTTTTAGCCATGACCTTTGGAAACCACGAGAGTCTTTCAAACACAAAGGGTGAGTCCGTAAGAGAGACACTGTTCTTCCAAGAACTATAAACTTGTCATTTCTTGACACTGCTACACACAACACAGATAGAATTTAAGACTAATAAATTATTTTCCTAAATAAAAATTTGTTCTTAAACCCCACTGGATAACAACAGGGCTTAGGCACTTCTGAAGATTTTATCTGTCTTTAATATGGAAGCTTCAGACTACAAAACACAAGGACAAGCAATCATTTCGAAAAGGAAAAAAATAATGACTGGCAAGAAGCAGGTCAATAGTCTAAGAGTGTAATCTATTTCCCTGGACTCTACATCCATACAGAACTTCAGCGACCAGATGGGATTCTGTACATGAGGGTCTGCTGGAAGAAATCTGTCTGCAGAGCCAAGGATTTCACTGTCTAAATTATGAACATACTTTGGGAAAAACACATTACTGTGAAAAGCCACCTCTGCAAATAATTCTCTTTTCTGGAAAGCACAACGTGTCCAGAAATAGAAAACTGAGTAACAGCAATCCAGAGTCCAACATGCCCAAGCCTTGTAAACAATGAAGATCAGGAGAATAAAAAGAGCAGGAACAGGGACCAACACAAACTGGATTAGCCAAGACAGGTGAAAGACTCATAGAGATTCTAAAAGCATCTTCTTTTAAAAGGAGATTTGGAATCCACCTTGTCCTGGTTGGCAGTAAGAGAACATAATTTCACGTACATGGTGGTCTCTAAGGCAGAGCAATAATCAGCTAACAAAAAATCATTGATTTAAGAGCTTTCTTAAAAAAAACCCAAGCTTTTTATACTGGTAAAATTGATAGCAGTGAAAAACTTGTTATGGGTGAAAAGATTCACATCCTTGTATTTGATAATTTGATATCTATCAATATACAATATCTATGAAGAGCTCAAATGGTAAGCCTTGATCTCCAGAGGCAGATCAATGGGCAGAAGGATGCAAGGAGTTAACTGAGCAATGAGGTATGGCGGAATTCCCAAAACAAATAAAGCTGTTCTGCAAAGTTTCCCGAATTTGTTAACCGAGCTGCATCTTCAAACATCAGCATAACTGATGAAAGCCACTGTGCTCCAACAGTTAAGACACTGATGGCCAAACAGCCTTCAAGGCATTGCAGGACACGCCAGCTCCCTCTGCAGCAATGGCCAACAGGGGCTGAATCCAGTTTACTGCTTAGGAGCTACAGAACTAAACCCCCTCCAAATTAATAGGGTGAGAGGTTCTTACTAACATTCACTTTTCTTTTTTGATGTAGTGCAATAGAATGCTAAGGGACCAGCTGTGCCATCCTGACCCAAACAAAACTTTGATCAAATTCCCTGTCAATATGTCCACACAACCACAACCAATTATAATGTTCAGGGTTTGTTTAAAAGCAGAACAAAATGTGGAATTTGATAACAGAAAGTGGGAACCACTGGCTACACATAAGAAGTCCAAGATAGTTGTTTAAAGAAGGAATAACTGAGAATCTGCCACATCTTTGTTTCCAAAAAGCACTATTGACATTCAGTAGACTTTTTGACCTCTATTTTCCATGGATGTCCATGAGGGCATACTTGTAGTCCTTTTCTACTAGAAAAGGAGAGTCTTCAACATACCTATAGCATATCCCACTAGCAAGATACAAGAAATAAATTTACTTTTTTTAAGACATTACAGCCCTTCACACACTAGACATCAAAATCCAACCACATACATGTAACAAAGCAGATGATACCTCCTGAACAACAGATGTAGGATCTAAACTGTACCTTCTGTAGCACTGCTTTTAAACTAATGCACTAGCCTAGAACCATTCCTCATTTGCTCTGAAATCTTACACAGCAAGATTTTCTCAGTCTTTCAAATCACACAAAATCAAGCCACCTAAACATAATACACAACACCAAGGGAGCATTACAAATTCCTGTCCACTGAGAAGTGTTCAGGCACCTACCACTGAGGGTCCTACCTGGATACACTTCATTTTTACATTGTTCCTTCGGCTGCCTGACTGAAAGGTATATCTATTGTCATGATCAGTACAAATATGAACCCTCTCTCCCTTCCCTCTGCAACGAACATTTAAAGGAAAACCAAGCACTGATTTGCCCAGTCCAGCAGTATGAAAGCACAGAGTAAGGAGCACATTGAGAAGCTTGTTTTCTAGCTCAGGAGTGGTTTAATTCTCAGCATGGGCAAGGAGAGAATATTGGTACCTACTGATGTCAGGCACACTACCTGGGGATCTCAGGTATCCACCCAGGCTGCCTGGCAAGTTCCTTGAGAGGGCACTTCAGCTGCTGAGTGACGACTCCACCCCTCCCCCAGCTCAGGGAGAAAGCCTGGGGCAACCAGGTTAGATGGTGGAAATACTCTCACATACACACAGACCACTGGCAACATTCCAAGGTTGCAGCATGAAAAGTGGGTGTGCTGGTAATGACAAAGGGAACGTTTTTCTAATGCCTTGCAACATATTTGAAGCCAACTGAAAACTAGTCAGCTGTCTCTGTCATACACTCATGCTGCCGGTGTAAGAAAGGCCACCACGCTGTGCTAAAGTGACAGCTTCCAGGCCTGGCCTCTAATACTGACAGACCTCCTTACCATGCTGGAGTCATCAAGTTGGGCTGAAAGGCAAATTTGGTCTGCCTTTATGCTGAAGTAGAGCTATTTCCATGGAATCTAGCCTGAGGAAAAAAAGCAGAAAGTCCTATTTGAGAGGTTAAGTCAAGATGCTACTGTGAGAGTAACAACAAAGCACTTGGGAAAGACCAGGTATGAGGGAGACAAAGGTCCAGGCTCAGAGCACATGCCACACCATCAGGTTTAGGTGCTCAGAGTCTGAAAAGTGACAAAAATGGCATCTTTGTTCTCACTCTGTGTGGGCGCCGGAGTCTCACATGCCCCAAGAGACACGCCACCCCTCCCACTGCTGTGCGGTCCTAAATAAACCCAAGTACGTACTGGCTCTCACATCAAAACAGTCAGTCAGAGCACAGTAACCTCAGCATTCAATCGTTTTGTTTTCAAATGTCAAGGACAGCAGTTTTGCTGTTTAGAGAGAGCTGCACTTCATGTGTAAACATAAGGCTGTTTTCCTGAGAGCTCCTGACACACCATTTTCAGACCTCCCACTATGCAATTTTTAGTCACTTTTCAGAACAGAATTATGTTTCCATCTTTTGTATTTCAAGAAAGCTCTCTGTGCTTCAGCATGTAACAACCAAAGATGGAAAATCCAGGCAAGCTGCCTGACCATAAAGCAGCTCCCATGCCCTCCTTGGCTACAAAGGGTACTGCAAGGACGACTCTACAAACTCTCAAGTCCAGTGCATGCAGGAGGATGGGTTACTGGTAAGGTTTTAGGCCTTTGGAGACCGATTACAGCCTCCCATTTTTTCACTTTAGACTCAAACTGGTATTGACTCAGCTGAGAGAAAGATAAGCAGCATTAGTACTGGAGATGAACCTCGGCTTTACTATAGCAGCACATTTCAGTCTTCTTTTCACTGGCTTGTTTTCTTAGCCAGTCCTTGAGGATGAAAATGTTGCTGTTCTTTGGTAGATACAGAAATCTGTCAGCAGAGTTCACCTGTCCTAACACTGACAGACGAAAAATGGGAACATTTTCAGCCTCTTTTAAGCTCTGACCTGACCTGCTGCACAAATCAAAAGAGTGATGTATCTTTTTCCTTTTCTTCCCTTAGCAGGAAGTTGCTCTCTCCCCCACTCCACTCCACACACACACACGCACGCACGTGCTCGCACATGGCTGATGAGACGAGGAGAGGGTATGGCCAGAGTCTATGGAGCGATGTCCAATAGCACATCATTATGAAATTCTCAGAATGTTTCTCCCAAAGAATATAAAGTTTAACACATTCTGTACATATTGTTGGCTTCTTAGTTAAAAAGTAAACACAGCAGCAAACTGTCCATAAAGTGTTGACTCAGCCCCTTCTCATTTTATCTTGATGAAAGTCCTCTTCCAGTCAGAAACACTCCAGTGATGTGGGCATTCGGTGTGTGACAGCAGAGGAAGGAAGAAAGAGGCACTTTTGATCGGCTGGTATTCCTGGACTTCCCTTTTTCCTGCGGAGGTCTATATTCCTGACGCTAGATGGTAGTGTTAGCACGGAAAACCGCTGTGGATAGGCACTTGGCAACAAGGCTCCAAGGCAGTGCCCGCTCTCTGCTATGTCATCAGGATTGGTTTCTGCCGCACTTCCAGGATATCTGGGCATGGGAGAGAAACAAAGAGACACAGCCAACTTAAGAGGCTCCTGAAAGCAGCCACAGGACCAGGAAGCATGGAGAACTGGAGACATAAGCATGGACTGCAGCACAGCCCAACAGGAATCTAAAACATGATGAATATGCAGCTTTGTCTGTTAAAATCTGAGTTAACCAGGATGCAGCTGGGAAGAACTGAGAGATGAGAAACTGCAAATATATCCCATCATGTGGAGAGGACAACCGATCTACAATCATTTATACTGGGATGAAGCAACATATGCTAGACAGGGAGTGGCAATATTTTCCAGGGAAACAAATATAAGTGCCATTAACAAGAGATGCCAAGCGGTTTCCCATTCTTGAAGGGAGAAATGCAACATCCCCAAGCCCCTTAAGGAGACTTCTGTGAGTACAAGTAATTCACCTCTTTCATCCATTCTATAGCCCAAAGCCTACATTCCTGCACTCAAAAAGCTGCCACAAAAAAACCACTCCTCTTTTTGGCTTCGCAACTCCGTATTGTCCAAGTGGGACAGACTATGAACCTGTAAAACTTCTGTTGTGATCACGGGCATCTTTCTAAATCTGGGCAGTAAAACCAACATGGCAAGGCCCTATGCAGAAATATCTGGAAACTGGGCTGCTATGTTCTTTTCTAGGCTACACAAAGAACAAGGAACATGGAAAAAGGGAGCACACAATTAAAAGGCTGATCAAACACAACTGCACGAAGAGGACGACATGAGCAAAAATTGATCCCCAGCTCCATAGGTCTCCAACCACACCCGTAAAGAACTAAACACAGTGGAGGGAGTCCAGTGAAGGGCCACAGAGATGACGAAGGGACTGGATCATCTGACATTATGAGCAGAAGGTGACAGAAGTGTGATTATCCAACATGGACAGAAGGGTCAGAGTGAAGTCTTATCAATAAACTCAAGACATTTTAAAAAGTATTTTGATCACTATCACTGGGATTTTAATATCTTAGCACAGGTTTCCTGAACTACCCAAGAGAAATGAGCACCTTTCCCACTTCACCCTGCCCCACATGTAATGCTCCTCCTTCCTGGAAAGCGGCCACTGGCACAAATATATTGATTACAAAAAGGCCTTGGAAGCAGGGCCTACACAATGTGCCAAGCTAAAACAAATATGGGTAGTGAAAAACTGCAGATGAAAATTCTGCCTTACAGCCCAGAAATTTCATGCTCTCTTTCTGTGTATCTCGATATATACCCCAATTCCTACAACCATATGTTCAACACATTAAGTCTCAGAAAGGATGTTCAAACTCAAAGCCAGTATTTGAGCATGGAGGCATTTGTGCCATCCTCTTGAGCAGGTATTAAATGCCAGCAGAAACAACACATCTTCTGTGAACTCCAAAATGCCTGTGGTGAGAGAGTGAGTGAGCTTGGTAACTCCAGCTAACTTTTTCTAAGACTATCAACACAATGATCATAAGGAATAATTCCATCTTTTGCTGAAATGTTCAAAATCCATCCTTAATTACAAATGATCAACTTTTTACTGGAATCTGTAATTTCTTCTAAATTGAAATCAATTCCTATTTACAGCAGCATTACAGAGAAATACTCGTTCCTCTGTCTTACCAGCAGAACCCCCCAACATTGTAGGCTGTGCACAATGCATGTCAAAATTCACCTGTTAAAATTCGATGCAATGGCAAAGTGATGTATGTTAAGTGTGCATAGAGTAGAAAGTTTTCATCTGTTCTGTTCAGCTTCAGCCACGAGCCCACCAGTGAGCGTCCTGTTCCAGACAGGGACCGCGACCGGAGATTTGTTGCGTTGTGAAGATCTGCAAAGGCAGGAAGATACAGCAAGTCTCAAGGGATTGTACTTTATTGGAACACTTCCGAAACTCAAAAGAAGAGGAAAGCCTCCTACTCATTGTTTAGAGACAAATCACATGCAGGACACTATCATAACTGCTTTTTTAAAACCAGACAGACCTTGCCTAGCACAGAGTCCACCATTTACACTGAAGCTAATAAATGGTAGCAGCACCAGCTGGAAACAACAGACAGTCAGGAGAGGGCTTGTGCTACCACACTGCACCAGCAGAACCCTAACTAGCCTTCCCTCATACACAAAATCATAGAATAGCTGTAAGATTAAGTACTTACTCATGCAGAAGTTCACCCGAGTAACAAAATAGAAATTGTTTCTTTTGAAGAAAATTGACATCTAGCAGACATGGAGAGATTCAGCATTAATACCACAGTTTCCTGCATACCTCCATGCACACCCTGAGCCACACCTAGGACCCTTCAGCTGAGCCATTGTTCTCAGAATTAGTTTAGATGTCCCCAGGTAACTTTTAAAACAAAAAGATACTGAGTCCCCTGTAGGCCAGAGGAATTTTTTATAGGTGCAGGTCCCTACCACAGCCATTTTTGAGTGCTGCATTTTTGAAACGTTTTTACATCTTTGCTCTAATGCCTTGTAAAATTCAGCCCTGTCCCACAATCCTAAAAGCAGATGTTGAAGTCAACATATAGATTCTGAACCAGAGTGACCCAAGCTCTGGGACTGAAAGCAGATCCTGATCCAAACAAAAAGTAAAAGTCATGGTGGCAGCTACTATAGAAAGATGCATAACAATCTGGGAGGAAAAAAACTGTGAAAATCTTTCCCTCCTTCCCTATACATGTGTATATGTATAGTCAAGCTGTCTATTCCCTCTTCCCAAGCATAACCATTATGCCAGGAGCACTGTGGTGATCAGAGCAGAAGAAGCTGACTCTGGTAGCTGCAATAAACACAACTCTCCTGGTGTATCATGCTTGCACACAGCAAAGCTACCGACGTGGGCCTTGATGGGCTGTTTCTGTTCACCCCAGGTCTGTCTGCACTGGGGCAACTCTGCAGCAGCACTGGCTGTACCAAGGACACTGCTGATCTTTACACAATCCACATCTTTTCCTCCACCCACAAAGCCAAGATGCACCCAAATCTCTGCTCCTATCTCTGCATCTTCTGCATCTGCATCTGGCTTTTTCATGACAAAATAAGAAGGTTTCACCACTGCAGCTCCTGAGCAAACACTGGTAGGACACTCAGGTTTCTGAAATTTGTAAAAATTCTCGATTTAGTTACTATTTCTTGTAGAAAACTCATCTTTGAATAAATCAAACTTGCTAGCATAAGCTGTTAAAATGTTCCTCTTTTTGTTTTTCAGATAAGGAACAATAAGGTCAAAACACTTAGAAACCATTTCTTGGTATTTTACATGAATGCTATAAAATAACTGAAAAATCTACAATTTGTTTACTTCCATAAATATATTAGAAAGAAAAGGATATGAAAATAAAAAGAATGTCCATCATTATGATTGAACACTCTAGGATCAGACCCTGCAAGACAACCCTGAGCAGGCACTGCATCACCCATGAGGGCTGCCAGAGAAACACCTTGAACCTTGTTCTCTCCTGGGCAACCTCCCAAATAAAGATACCAAAACCAGGACTGCATGTGGAGAAAGCTGCCCTTCTCCCCACCCTACTGTGTGCCTAGTAAAACATACTTAAACACATCGCATTTCAAATAACATAGATTCTGATTAGGCAAATTAAGGAAAAAGAGATGAGCGAAGATTTTTACTGATAGAACCCTGAATCAGCTACCATCAGGTTTTTTTTAAACAGCCACAGAATTGGCATTAAACATTATCACTTCAGTTTGTTTTTTAATCTGCAATTCTTTAGTAGCTAAGGTGGTCTAGTACTGCTGATAGGCAATATCTTTGCTACTTCAAACAGAACTTGTAATCTGGAAATTACCTTTGTGTTTATCTGTTAGAATGCCAACAGACAGATTCGTTGACCGAATTGTTTTTAAACATATGAAAAGCAGTTTGGACATTGACAATTTTGAGTTTCCCGCCTCACGAGACTGTGATGTGATTGGGATTTATACACTATATTCTGAGTCAGGCTTCATCTTGCCAGTTGTTTCCTGCTGAGTAACTAGAATTTAAAGGAAGAGTTCCACAAGGCATTAAACTATTATACAAACTCATTAGGTTTTCTCTTTATAGAGCTCAGAACCGATTCAAAGCCAGTTGAAGTAAATGCCTTTTCACCAGCATTAACCAACTCTGGATCAAATCGGAATTCAAAGAACTTGTTGCTGAGAACATGCCCTACCCCACTATACCTGGAGAAGTGCCCCCAGAGAGTGTGACATCTTGGAAAGGGGGAGGATTTCAGCTGCTCCAGTTTCTCTCAAATGGATCCATATAAAAGAAATAAGTTTTAACATATTCAGGAGTTGTGGGCTGCAGCCTTCAAAAAGATACTTAAGCCTGTGAAAAATCTCATTTTCAGAGAGGCACTGGCTGTATGTGGAACTCTCGTTTTTCCACCCTGCAAACCTTCCTGAAAACCCCGCACTGGGATCCCTTTCCACAGCTCTGTGCCCTCTCCAGACAAGTCTGTTTAGCTGTCAATACTTCTCTCACCTCCACCATCATCATCTCTGAAGAACTCCTCACTGTCGTTTGCTGAATGGGACTTTTTCATCTCAGCAATTCGATTTCGGGGCACTTTTCTCTTGAGGGATGGGGAGAAGAAGGATGGGCGGTTGTTACGTTCTGGGGTTGGTGGTGTGCTGAAAGAAGTAACCTGAAAAGGAAGTAGAAGAAATGCTGGAGAAAGTCTTGGTTTTCCCTCCACGTGCCACAAGGCGGTCACGTGTGAAAAACAGAATGATGACAGTTATCTAGATCTGTTTTTTCAAAGTGACTAGAGAATTTCAACTGAACAATCATTTCAGCTTCAAGATGCTCATCAAGGGGAAAATATTACGGTATATCACAACCCTCAACTTTTACATGAATAATGGAAAACCTCTCTCCCCTGATAATCACTTTTAACAAGGATTTACAGTCATAACGGCACAAAATTAATAATTTAGGCAGCAAGAATGTCAATCTTATTTTGGCATATTGAAATTCAGGAGACTTAATATGCTGAGAACATATTGTATTGAACACACTCAAATTGTGCACCTTCATTTCTTTGGCACGCACAAGGCAGCAGTTTCCCTATTGGGAAGGCTGTCCCATGGGATCTCTGTGGAAGGTCAATGTCCCTGGGGAGCAGGGTCACAAATTCCTGAGCACAACACACTGATGCAGAAAGGAAGTCAATGTTCTCTTCTACGTGTGTCATGTTTCAATACTGGAAGGAAAAAATGAAGCTGTGGTGCCTCAGATGATTTGGTTAGTCCAAGTGATGACAAATACATGGATGGAACTGTCTGTGGTGAAACTCAAGTTAGGGAAAAAACTGTGGAGACACCCTTCTTTCAGAGCAGTAGTTGCCATTGAGTAAACTACAATTAAAGCAAGCACACCTGTTTTGGAGAGAACTGAAATGTAGTGCTGATGTACTGGCTATCATTGCAGTATTTTAACAGTTTCATTTCAGAAGGAAAAAAATAGGGATAACTACTTTGCAAATGGATGTGAGTAACTTTTATCATGTCTTTTCTTCTTCACACAGTCAATTTAACAACCCCTTAACTCTCCCTGAGCTGGCACCTGACACTGCTCATGTCTGTCCAAAGGAATGCAGAGGGAGGTGACATGGAGTGACAACGGCAGCCAAGCCAGGTTGATGTTACACTGCAGAAACTCTCCATGTTGTCCCTCTATCACTAATGTTAAAAAAATAAAAGAAAGGGATTGTAACACCCAACTGATCCACTCCCCAGCACACTTCATTTCTAATTTGTGCTTGCCTCTGCTTTTAATTTTGGAGTCATTTCATATCACACTGTGGGGGGAATCAGAAACAGACATATCACCATTAAAACCATTAGCAAAAAGCAGTGGTAACACATTATCAAATATAATTTGACATTTTCCAGCTGACACTGGAAGCCTTCGAGACAAAAGACCATGTTGTCCCTCCAGGCCTGATTGCTTCAGGCTGTATTTCTGTGGTGGAGAGCAGGAACATCCAGTTAATGAGTTCTGTGCTGGTAGCTCATGTTGCCTTTTACCAAGTCAGAAATCAAAACCACACTGCCTGCATGGAGACCTCTAGAAGCAGTTCTGCAGATTTTTAAATGATGCAGGTTAGCCACACTACACAGAAAACCATGCTAGATTCCATCAGGTACTGACCCAGCCCAGGTCTGTGCAGATATTTTGAAGACATGTTGCCTAATCCCCATCAACCAGGTAAAACGTCTTAATGGAAAATAAAGCTCAGGATTGCATAAAGGCCAAATCAGCATCTATGGTCTGATTCTATTGGCATTTTACTGCACTTGCATTAAAATTAAGCATATGTATGAGTATGTTCTTTGTTTAGCATTATACAGGCTTTGCGTTGGCAGTATTCCTCAGTGGAAAAACCTAACAGCACCATTTCCTGTGAGGTTTAGCAAGCAACCTATATAATACACAAATTCCACGTTTCTAGGTAAATCCCATTTCACATAGAAGTGGAATCTACTTTTTTTTATAGAAAATAGGCAGAATCATCGGTTTCCTTGGCATCAAGATTGCTGTTGTTTCAACAAAACACTCCTCCAGAAGTATGAATCATCCAGTCATGTCTGTATTCAGCATTTGCTCAGGGGAAACTGCATTTAAAAAATCCATCTCATATACTGAGTGCAACCAAATTACACAAAGGCAAACCTAAGTGCAGAACCTCGATGTGACTTAAACCCAGCTTCAGTCTGCCTCCTGCCTTTGGAAAAAAGCGTATTCATGCTCCACCTTCAGAAAGTATTTCTGTCTGCTACTTACTCTCTCATGCACTGGGGAGTCTGGATTTGAATCTTCTTCTGTCCCATACGGTGAAGTGTCACCAGTGGAAACTCTACTCACTGCCATCTCCGCATGTCCTTTTCCCTGCGGTCCTTTCATTCGGACAAACTCCATGTTGTTGTATTTATAAAAGCCAAAAGACATTCTTTGAGCCATCTTAGCTGCAACACTCACCTATTATGCATCAAGACAGGAGAGAAAAACATGTAACAACAGCTCTACAACTTGAAAATAACATCCTCTGAAAGCAGTTATCTAAGAAAAAGTCAGAACCATAGTGGATAATGATTCCTAAGAAACATTTTAAGCCACAATCTGAAGTGACCTCCAAAACGAAAGTAATTTTACAGAGACAAAAACAGGTTCTGAGAAGAACCAATTCCTTCAACCATCCAAAAGGCAGAGTTACCAAAGGCACACTGAGAGAAAACCAAAAGTTTTTATCCAGGCCCACAACACTGTGGCACAGGAGAGCACAGGAGAGCAGGTATGTGCACAACTCAGTGCAGCATGTGCTGGGACACTCGCTTGAGTCCAAAAAGCAATAGACACACACACACAAGATGCCTCAAACCAGAAAAGCACACCCCACAACTGGGTCACTACTTGGTGCCAAGTAATTTCTGACATTTTTATGTCCATACTGTCAAGGCCAAAATATAAGGAACCAGCCCCATGCACAACTAACATGCACTGCATGGCTCACCAAGACACCCTGACAACTTTAAACCCCTTAAACAGACACAGGGGCTCCATTTCCAGTCAGCAGAACTGAACTGAGAAGTGAACTGAGAACTGAAAAAAGGAACAGACCAATATGAAAACAGTCAAGGTTTTGCTAAGTGAAGTAAGTAGGATTTATCCATAAGTTTAAGTGATTTATTGCAATTTTCATCAGTTTATGAAAAGGCCAAGATGCTCATCAGCTTGTATTGTACTGAGAATTACAGAATCCTAGAATAATTTAGGTTGGAAACAACCTTTAAGATCATTAAGTCCAACCACTAACCAAACACTGCCAAGTCCACCACTAAATCATGTCCTTAAGTGTCACATCTACACATGTTAAATATCTCAAGGGTTGAGGATTCCACCACTTCCCTGGACAGCCTGTTCCAGTGCTTGAAAACCCTTCCAGTAAAGGAATTTTTCCTAGTATTCAGTCTTCCCTGAAACAACTGAAATTAAGTAATCTTCAAAAGCATAGAGATTACTCCTGTTCTGTAAAAAGAATGGTAAAATTTCAAGTTTTGCCTCTGGCCATAATGAATATTTGAAGAGTTAACAATTTTACTTCTTCTAACAAAACAATGTCAAGTAGCTGTGTGGTCAATCAGGACATTCCTAGGCTATGTGGTGACTTTACCACATCAAATCTTATCTTTCCACAGCAGGGCTTTCTTTTTATGTTGTCCTCAGTGATTCTGCATTCCCACTTATTTTAATATCCCAGCTGCTGGTCGTGTAAGGCCACAAGATGACGGTGGGAGAGGAACAATTTTTGTTTCGTGTTCTCTCAGAAACCTGCAGGAAGGGTGTAACGGCTCACATTTAAAACAGGGAGAAGGGAAATTATTCAGCATCTCTCCTGACAAGGGTAGAAACAAAGAGAACTTTACAGATACAGTAGCTATTGTGGGAATTTCTTCTGTTTGTTTCTAAAAATCTCTCAAGATTGTCTTCATAATAAACCATTTGAGAAGTTTATTGACTCTTGATTTCAGCACTAAGTACTGAATTTGAAGGTGAAAGTGCTGGTATTTCATGTTCCTGTAGAAAGCAGAGAAAGCCTCTCTCAGTGGCAGTGAGACTACAGGGGTCTTTTGAAAACAGCCATGAGTGCAAAATACAATGAAGAAAAATACACTTTATCGCAAGGTAGTTATCAGAGTTTAAGATCTCCCATGAAATCATACCTTCTCTGAATACAGAAATATCTATGAGCTTCCAAGAAAATGAAGGGGCTCCAAGAACTGTTGTTCAGGTCCATCCCAGTGTCACACTCTTGACTACTTATCCCTACCTCCCCTCCTTTTGGCAAACAGCAGAGGAATATATCCCAGTCTGAATGCCCTCAGCTATCTGAGCCAAAACCAGTAGCTTTCAGCTAACTTTCAGAGCCAAAAAAGACAGACTATGATGCAGCTGATCTGATAGGACAAAAAGCTGACAGCCTCAGCCACCAAGAAAATCTAGTCAGAGCACCATTGATGCAAAGGACATGGTCTTTCAGAAGCTCCTTACCCTGTTGTCATAGACCTTCTTGAGTGCTTCATAGCGGATGGAGCCCTGGAAAATCACCCCTTGGAAGGTGTTGCTTTTATCACTGGCCACCAGCTCCACACAGACCATTTCTCCTTCTCCCACAGTCATGTCACTGAAAACCTGCCAAAAATGCAAGATGGAACACTTTGATGCAAACTGCAGTTGTTCAAATTGAAATACATTCAGATTCCCATGGCTGTCCTTACACCCAAGGAAGTTTCAACATAAATTGAAAAGGAGCAGAATGTTCCACCCCAGCCTTTCAAAAAAACAGACTCCAGGCAGTGCATACTGCAAATCACATGTTGAGATGAGCAGCTCTCACATTAGCCTTTCATGCTTCAGCCCATCATAGATACTGATGCCTAAATACAGCCTTAAGATCAGATTTCAAATATTAAAGAGCGAGGAAGGTAAATAAAATAAAATAAAATAAAATAAAATAAAATAAAATAAAATAAAATAAAATAAAATCTANACAGACTCCAGGCAGTGCATACTGCAAATCACATGTTGAGATGAGCAGCTCTCACATTAGCCTTTCATGCTTCAGCCCATCATAGATACTGATGCCTAAATACAGCCTTAAGATCAGATTTCAAATATTAAAGAGCGAGGAAGGTAAATAAAATAAAATAAAATAAAATAAAATAAAATAAAATAAAATAAAATAAAATAAAATCTATCAGAAGATAAACCTCAACTAGCCAAGAACATTTGTTCAAAAGGTACAAGAAAACAGCTAATCAGGACCTAGGACTAGAATAGGACAAAACTTTGCTGCTGTGACAAGGAACTCACCTCTTCAAAACTGTCAATCATGAAGAATATATTGGGGTAGCTGATCTTTGACTCCTCTCCTTTACTGTCCATTGGGTGTTTGCTTGGAGATGCAAACACTTGCTGAGAAAGATGCAGAAAAAGATACCTCTTCTCAGTTAAATGTGCTTGGGACACACAAAACACAACGCAAGTAATTACAAAACATCTCAGGCTGGCACTGCTCACTTACACTAGAGATGCTGGACAACCTGCAAGCACAGCTGAGCTAGTTTCTGACTAAAGACAGATTTGCAATAACAGCACTTGAGAAATCCTTGGTTTCCACATGCAAGTAATCAAAAACCCATTGCTCCACAGTAAATGTCCCTGTGTGTACCTGACCTCTCACCACACTACAGTACACCATCCTATTTTTTCATCACCACTTTCAGGTGCCTTTATGTTGCTGCAATGTGCTGCAAAGTAAAATACCACAGTGCAAGAAAGTTGCCATGAAGCAGCTGACCCAACACCTTTACTTTAATTTGTTATTGTTTGCTTCGTACCACACTAAGATCAACCTCCCTCAGTAACAGCAGTGTGGCTGTCCTGGGGTAATTCACAATGCTATTTTATTCCATATCTATCTGCACCCAAAAACCGTTACTGTATCTTCACAACCCTACAGCCTCAGACCTTGTGTGTGTGAGGTGCTATCGCAGGCATTTTTGAAAGTGGCACGGAAGCAGTTTCTGGGCTCTTGGCTGTGTAGTATTCACTTTGCAAGCTACTTGGTCTTTGTTCAGGCAAAGGCTTTCCTTCCGTTTTTTTTTCTTTCTCTTCATTTTTCTTTCCTTGTCTAGGGGAGACTGCAGTTAGCGATTTTGGGCTGCCTTGAGGCGAATTCCACAAGGCGCCCACCTGCAGCAGCCCCGCTCCAATCCAAGCCCTTCCAGGAGAGAAGACTATGGACAGTCTCTGTTGCGGCAGCTTTGGGTTTGCAACTGTAGCTACTTGTAGAACATGCATTTTGCAATTAGCAACTGTTTCAAAGTGAACTTTGCGAACTCTGCCGACAGCCAGAAAAAAAGCGAGCTGGCTCCTGGGGCCAGGCCACGCTGCGCCAGTGCCCACAGACCGGCCCTTTCCCCCCACCCCGCACCCGGGCTGCAGAGCCCGGCAGCAGCAGCAGCAGAGCCCGCGAACGGCACGAGGAAGCGGCCGCAGACCCCACACAGGCCGGCGAGTTTCCATCTGCCTCTGGAACTGTCCTGTGGGCTCCTGCCTTCCTGGTAGGGGTTGCCACCATCTCGCCTCTTTGTTCCTGGGGACATGTGGTCACCTGGGAGGTGCCACCCTGGAAGGGAACAGTGTGACACCATCTTCCCTTTGTCCCTTGGCCGCATGGCTGCCCCCTGCAGGCGCCATTTTGGGAACAGGTATTTCTGGCATTTTGGGTCTCTCTTCGTTCCCATGGGGTTTTGAGTTTTAACAGTTTGGTATCTGGCAGTTATTTACTTTCCCCCCCTGCCTGTTGGTGTCTGTTTGTTAATAAAATGTTATTTTTTTCACTTAAATCTACTCGTATTTCATTCCTTATTGGGGGAAAGGGATTGGTTGGAATCAAGAGGGAAGTTACTCATTTCAGAGTGCCCACCTCTTTAGACTGTCTCAAACTGTTGGAAATTATACCAAGTTTAAATTTTTTTAATGTAACTTTAGTTAGGGGTTTTGTTCATCTTTGCCTCGGGGGGAAGGCAATTGAAGTTTCTTTTCAGGGGACTATTTCATCACTCGAGACCTGATGAGCTTAACATCTCAACAGACTGGGAGTAGCACAGAAGATACACAAAAAATAATGACCACCAACAACCATTAACGAATATCAACTCCAAACATCACCCCTGGCATGGTCGGAAACACCTGGTCTGGGAAAAAGAGAGATAAGGGAATGAAGAATGAGAACCTACTAACATTGAAGGCGAAGAGATTGACAACCAATAGGGAACCAAATACTAAGAACTGTGTAACTTGGGACCAATGAACATTGAACCAATTAATTTCTATGGGTTTTGACTGTAGAAGTATGTGAAAAATCTAGTAAAAATTATGTGAGAATGTTGTGGTTTAGCATAGCTTGGTTTTTAGTTAAGGAGAAATCAGTCATGACGGAATAATTTTCTCTGCACAACCCGGGCAATGTGTGGGTGAAATGATTTCTGTTGCACATCCTGGCCAGAACAACATCCTGGCCAGAATGAAGTAATGCCTCGATTCTCTAACACTAAAAATGTTGTTGGAGAGTTTTTGTTTTTCCCACAGTTTTGGTGACAAAACCAAGACAATAGGTCACAGGAGGACACGCACTTGGTTTCTCATCCGCATCTTCTGTTTCTTTCCCTATCACTGTGCTTCCTCTTACACGTTTCTCCCTCCTAAGCAGTTCCTGAACTCCTTTAGTGACTTTGTTTAAATAGCTAAAGGCTTTAGATTTTATCATTCCAAAAAGATTAACGAGCAGGTAAGGAGGGAGAAGGAATTCATACCGAGCAGCTTTCTTTCCTTCCACATTTGTTTACAAACAAAGCTTTGAATTACAGAAACCTGTCAAATCTTAGCCCACTGTGAACATGCTGAAAGCTCTGGATCTGACCAGGCTGTCAAGCTTGAGACATTCTTGCTTCAAACCATTCAACACAAAACTTAATTAAGGATAGGATATTAGATATTCATGAGAGAGTTGTTTTTTCCTTATTTGCACCTATGCAGCCTTTATGCACATTGAAATACAATTAAAACGAAAGGTTGCTTCAAGACCAGAAACAACATTAGAAAGTAACCAGACTCCTCAAAAATGCTACTTGCACCAATGCCTGAAACAAAGATGTCTTCCAGGCATCCTCATTTTTATTCCAGCCAATGAACAGCAAAACACCCATCCCAATTCATCTCCAGTTGGGCACACCTGAGGAAAATAGAGTTTGTGGAGATCTTATTGTCAAGCCAGCAGTTTGCAAAATAAAGTCAGCTTTTTTCATACTGACTTCGTGCTGTAGGCACTCACTTGTATGAGCAGAGTAGATTTGTCATAGGTCTGGAGTAGGACAACAAGTCTTAGGCCAGGAGAAGACACATTTTCTAAAGCAAGAACCGTCAGAGCAGTAATGCAGATCCAAACCGGCTGGATTTCCTTCATTTAAAACCAACAGCTCAATGGTGGACGTGACAACGAAATGCCCAACTGCAAACATGCTTTCACAGCATATGGAATTGCCTTTGCTCTCTCTATAGACCAACATGATGATGCTGAAATGTTACTGGTATGTTCTGGTAAGTTTAAATGTGGAAAAAGGGAAGACACAATTTATAAGCAGTCCCACAGTAGGAGACTCTAGAAAGGAGGAACAAAAAACTTCCTCTTCATTCTAAGTACTGCTTGCATGCAGTAAGGGCATATCCCTCATCTTCTCCTTCCTAGTTTTCAAATCTGCAAATAATATTAACAGATTTTTCTCAAAAACATTTGCAGAAGTTAACTTGGGGTGAAATTTGGACTAGCCAACAGTGAAAAAAGCAATGAGAAATAACAGGCTTAAATCAGTAGCGCAATGTGGCATCTCAACAGCACCTAGAGAAAAAATTACGTGCTTAAGCAATGTAAATCACAGAGACAACAATCAGCATTCCTAGTTTTGTTTGTAGGCAAAGTGAGAGTTCTTTTAAAGTGGTAAAACATAATTAAAAACTAAAGGGCACTGGTTTATTTAGGTAAAGCTATGCAAGTACCTGCATGAACCAAGGGAATAGAAATGCCTGGGATATACAGGCTTTTAAAGGCAACATGAGCCTTTTAGAGAAGAATTTCTGCTAACTAGGAGAAGTTGTTGCAAGATCTACTGGAAATTGAGTGGGGAAGCCTCAGGTTTCTTGTTCCTATCCCCTTTACACTTGTTATTCAGTCTCTTCCACTATGCTAAACTCTGGATTAACTGCACACTAAAGATAAATGCCTAGGGTGTGGAGATTAAAGGAACAAGCAGTTTAAGAGACAAACTAAGAATCTTGTAAAATAATAAAAATATAAATTGGTAATCGGTAAATTGTCTGCCATTTAGCAGCTCTGCGTTAGAAACTTGCCCTGAAGGCTCCTCATAACCCAGATCTCATACAATTTCAGATTTAGTCTTGGACTGGGGAACAGTTGGGAATCATATTCCTTCGTCCCCCCAGCACCTTCCCTCTCTCCCCTAAATCCACCAGGCAAAGATATACACCCTGAAGCATGCAAGGGTCTTTACAATTCTTTGAGAGGAGATATAAAGGACATTTAGATCTCACATTTAGATAACTAGGAAGAAATGTCACTATATAAAGACTTGAGATGCTTCCCAAGGATGAATCTGTCAAAGCACAGCCTGAGAATCATTGCCCCAGTTTTTAGGATTAGGTAATAACTGGATACCATCCTCTGATCCACAGCAATAAAAAGGGAAGCTCACCTGAGATTTCTTTTTGTGAATATGAATATCTCCTCCATCGGAGCGTGTGCACACAGCACAGGTCACCACATAATCCAGCTGGAACAGGGCACCATACAGAGAAATTAACACTTAGAGTTGGGAAAACAAAACATTGGTGTGCATGAAGCAGAACACATTCTGTCTCACGTTTTTTTAGCCGTCTGTCTAAAAAGTACGATATTTTGGTGTTGCCATTTTCTTTACTCTCTTTACTATACTGAACCTCCTACGATTTTCAAGCCTGTGTTTGTTCATTAACTAAGTGACACCACAAAATCTCTTGCACAGCTGCTCGTTGAGGTGCACAACCAATGGGTACGGAAAGTCCTGCCGATACAGCTTAACATGAACTTAATTTCAGATGGGGGAATAAGCAGCACACACACACCCCCACCTACACACCCCTAAGCACACTTTATGATAGAAATGGAAAAGATTTCCTCCCTTTGAACAGGGAAAAAGAGACACACTAATGAACACCAGTAACATGTTAGAGATGTCAGAAAATACTAGCACAGCCTTCCAAACAACCTGAAAAAACTTATAAGGAGCAAGTGCAATAGCTCTGGACAGCAATGCCCAGCTGTAAAAACATCTCTGAATTCTGACTGTGGCAAATGTATCCTGGTTTTATTGAGTATCAAATAAAGGCAAAAACTGCTCTCTGCAGAGATGTTCTGCAAAGAGACTTCTGGGAGGAAGGAGAGAGAATGAAAACAATTTATTTTCCAGGATGTATGCCTGAGCCAACAGTTTCCCATTCTGAGATCACAATCAGCAAAACTTTTAAGGCATCTCAAATGATTACAGTAATATTCAGCTTTCCTAAGCACCAATGTAACACACACTATAACCAAACAACCTATGAGTTAATTAAAGAAATAATTAGTTCTGCCTTCATGTTCCTACCACCAAATGTTTTATTAAAGTTCTGCTGTCAAGAGCAGTAACCCTCCAGCATAACACATGACACTGCATCTTCACTTACCACTCTTCTCTCTTAGCTGCACCAGTACTGTGAACTCTAATGGAAATGCTGCTTGTCTAAGTCTCATTCATTCTCAAAAACCATTAAAATGGATGAAGCCTTCCTTTTGCAAAACTTTGGTACAGAGCACAAAACTCAGCCCAGCTTCACTGCATACAGTTAAAGAATAATAGAAAGCTATTAGAACTCTATTGAAAAAGAATAAATATCTCAGTTTATGTTCATTTAGATTCTGAAAGGCAAAACTGCATAAATAGCCTGTGAAAATTAGATAAGCATCACTGTTACCTTCTGCAGGATGAGGTTCAAGTAGACACTCTCTTCCCAGTCAATGTCGGGGTCTCCCAGGCCAGGAAGCTTCTTAGAATCTCTCCGGTAAACTTCAACTTCAACCTGCTAAGAAAATACCACATCTCTTTGAAAACTATTACTTAGAGGTACTTATTTCCAAATATAAAACTGGTATCAGAAGCTGCACATCATGTAGCTTCCTAGTTTTCTGTCAGGATCAGATTTTGCTGATGATGCAAGGCTTTGTGTAGAAATGAACTGGGGAAACATGGGATGTGTAGGCAAACAGGGAAGAAAGGCAGGCCTGTGCAGGAGAATCTCCGTTTTGGACAGGTGCTTCATTTATTTCCTGTAACAGGTATGTTTTAGCAAAAATGAAATTAATAAAATCAGGGATGCACACACATACATATTTCTCTTAACACAATCCCTCAGAATCAAGCAGGTCACTACACTAATGCTCAAGATGGTCCATCCCGTAGCTATTGCTTATTTTCCATTGGTATCGGAGTCTCTGGGAAGACAAAGTCCAACAATTAATCACAGAATATGACAACTTGCAAGAGACCCACAAAGATCATCCAGTCCAGCTCTTGGCTCTGTACAGGATCATCCCCAAGAGTCACATCATGTGTCCCTTGGGGATGGTCCTGTGCACTCCACAGAGGATATTTTGGAAACCCCTTTGTAATAGGTTTGCATGGCCAGGCTTTGATAGCAGGGGAGCTACAGGGGTGGCTCCTGTGAGCAGCTGCCAGAAGCTTCCCTTATGTGCAGCAGAGCCAATGCCAGGGCAGCTCCAGGATGGATGTGCTGCTGGCCAAGGCTGAGCTTGTCAGTGACAGTGGCAGCACCTCAGAAATAACAGGTTTAAGAAGGGGCAGGTGGATGCCCAACAGAGGCTGTGACCCTGTGGAGAATCCGTAATGGAGCTGGTTCCTGGCAGTATCTGTGGAGAGAAGAGCCCAGGCTGGAGCAGGTTTGCTGGCAGGACTTGTGACCCTGTGGGGAACCCACACTGGAACAGCCTGTTCCTGAAGGACTGACCCTGTGGAAGGGACCCACACTGGAGCAGTTCCTGAAGGACTCTCCCATGCGAGGGACCCCACTCTAGATCAGGGAAAGAGTGCGATGAGCCCTCACACCAAGGACAAAAAAGTGGAGGCAATGGGTGAGGAACTTACCATAACCTTCATTTCCCATGATCCTGTGTCACTGGAGGTGTGAAGAGGTAGAGAAAACCAGGAAAGAAGGCCAGGAAGAAGGGAGGGGTGGGGAGAAGGTGTTTTTAAGATTTAGTTCTATTTTTCATTGGTAATAAATGGAACTAAATTCCGTAAGTTAAGACTGTTTTGCCCATGACAGTTACTGGTGAGGAATCTCTGCCTGCCCTTACCCCAACCCAGGAGCCTTTCATTGTATTTTCTCTCCTGTCCAAGTGATGGAGTGGTGTTGGTGGGCACCTGCCAGCATCAACATCCCACACCTTCTTCTAAAGGTTTCACACTGGAACTACTGATTAGATGCAACTACATACAAGATTTTCAGCTGTACTAAAAACCAAGCATATGAAAAATCCCAAATAATCTCAGAACACAGAAACAACTCTACCTAGCCTAACAAACTGAAGCAACTGAGACAAATATAAAATGATGATGTAGCACACTGAGGTAAATGTAGTTAGATATTTCCAATACAAACTAGAATAAAAATAAATAAAGCTGGAATACTAAAATATAGTGAAGACCAGAGAAACAGTAAAATTTCAGGACTGCCACTATCATCAGATACCATGAAAGCTGAACACGCTGTTCTTAACCATTAGTTTTTAAACTTAGAAATTTTTTTTTAAATGTCTATAGACTTATCATTCTTCTTTTGGTTTGTTTTTACTTCTTCCAAGATTCCCATCCATGATTTTTTATTGGCAATATAATAACACAAACTAATGACAGTTACTGCAAAAAATTAAAGATGTGAGCAGCTGAGGCAAACAATCTAATTTAAATTAATCTCCAAACAACAGTAATATTTGCACTTCTGCACCCAAAAGCACAGAAACACGACATAAACAAAAATCCAGAAATATTCTGTGAAACAATAGCCATCCTGTCTCTGAAGGAAAGATGCAGTGATAAAACAGGGTGAAGGCAGGACTGAGTAATGGCAGGGTAAAACTCCAGCCCTAAGTAACACCAGGGAAAGCAAAACCAAGTGCTCAGCAGATACCGTTTCTGTCTCTCCTGCCTCTGTATCCATGGAGCCTTTATTTTAAGCCAAGTAGTAGTTAACCACCTCATAACACTGAAGTTTAAACCTCCCCCTGCAAGTCAGCCACTAATTCTTTTCTGTTGGTGAAATTCACTCACACATTAACAACTTCTCCCCAGCAATTACAAAGCCAGTGCTCAACAACTCTTTCATGGAATGCCTCACAAGTCTGTCACAGATATTGAATGGAAAAGGGCTTTCTTCAACCTTTTTTCCCCCCAGTGCACTAATCAGAGGTAGGATTCCTTGGTGTACAACCTGTGGGTCAGGGAAGAGTGGATCTCCATGAATTACAGCTCTCCGTGGACTGGAGAACATGCTGGATTTCAGACAGCTGAGTCCTCCCAGGAAAACAAATCTGTCCCAGCCAGGCATCCAGAAGACACTGGGTGTTTTTCCAGGCCTGCTACTGACTCACTTGGCCATGCCTCATCTTTGTGCTTGGTTACCTGGCTCTAGATCAGATGTGCCCTTCTGCAAGTGTGAAAAGTTATTAATAGAAACAACTATGTAAATACGAATTATTTATTCCCAGTGAGATCCAGAAGCCAGACTAGATATTTGCTCATTGAAGTGAGTGACCGTTCTGGAGCTGAAATCCATGATGCCACCTTTGTATCAAGTTTTCACAGAGTGCCTGAGCTACAGCTGTAAAGAAGAAGGGCCTCAGCCAGGCTCATCTCCCACATGCCACGGACATTTTACCCTTTTACTTCCTCACAAAACCCAGTTAAACGACCTTTCACTAGACAGTGCCTGGGAAAATACCTTGTTTTGAGAACTCATTCCAATGATTAATCATCCTCTTGGCTCCAAGTGTGCAACTTCATTTAATTTGGCTGCTTTCCTTTTGCCAGCCTCTGGATCTTGTCATGCCAATTTATGTATTTTTATATATATCAAGAAGATCTTGAATACTCAGTTTTGAGTTTTTCGGTTTTGTGCTTTTGGGGTTTTTTTTTTTGTCATGTGTTAATCTTTGCTAATTTTTTAAATAAACCAGACAAAATACTTTTAGGAGACCTCTGTGCCTCTCATTAGGCACTGCCTCAGAACTTGTGCTCCTTTGCCACCCACTTGGTGTAACATAATGCACGTCTTAAGTTATCCACTTTCAGACAGCTGGAACATTTTTATCATAAAACATGGAAAAATCCATTTAAGACCCCAGTCTAGGTTTAAAGTTTTCATGATAGACACGGTTTACAAGAAGCGCTATTTTGTTGGCAGTGAGAAGCCAGCCAAAACAGCAGATCCTGGTTTTTCTTCTAAATAGAAGTCTAATGGAATTACAGGTCTGCTTATAATAGAACCATTTTCCAGGTTTTTTTCAGACGACATTCACTAAAAAAGAGTAAAGGGGAGAGGATTGACCATGAAAAGGGAGAGGAAAAAGACTCAGGGAACAAAATTCAAGACTTTTTCCACAAACACAAGTTCAACAAGAAAATACTTCTACTGTCCCCAGAGCCAGCTGCAATACAGAGACCAAAATTTGATTTCTAGGATCTTACATTGACAGGTTTGCTTCAAAACATCAGGAAAAATCCGCAAAAGCAAAAAGCTTCTTTCAAATGGATCCATCTGCTACGAAATCAGAATGATGCCCCAGCATGTGCTCAGGTTTGAAAAGCCCCATCACACAGCATGTCCAGCTCTCGTGGCTTCAACATTAGAAGCATCATTCTCACATTTATCCAGGTACTTCCTTTTACCTCTCTTTTCTGTAGCAGAAAAGTGTAATTTCAAAATGATGTCTTAAATTCGAACCAAATTAAATGGTCTTTCTAAATTCACCGACCAAAGGAACTAAAGTCCTTCTCTTCCATGCCTCAGATTCACCCCCAAGCAGCCCTAGTTTCTTCTGCTCTTTTCTTGCACATTATCCATCAGCCACCTGTTTTATTTCCTCACACTTTAAAAACCTCTTTTCATATTGAGTACTTTAAATGGTGTAACCTGGGTGGACGTTAACAGAGCAAACTGGTATTACCATTGCAGAGCATAATCTCCAGTTCCAGACAACACTTCTCTCGGACAACCAATACTTTGTAGCTCCACAGACACTTATTTAAGCACCTCATCACATAGCTGGGATTTCTGTGTGCCATCCAGTTCCCTCACTCAAGCAACTCAACTTAGAGCAGCAGGAAACCAGACCCCTTTGGTACCGGTACCTATGGATTGCCACAGAACGAGCCAGGCACAAGACAGCAGCTGAGCTGTTTGGCTTTCCTGTTCCATCTAAGCAGCTTTCCATGAAGCAGCAGCACCACCACAGTATGAAGCTGTTCCACAGCTTGCTGGCACAGACACACATCCCCATCCGTCCCCTCTCTGAGCAGCAGAATTGGTTCTCCAGGATCCAAGGCATCGGGAAAACCTCCCTGGGCAAGTGGATACTCAGTTGCTACCACACCAGTCTCCTATATAACTAATACAGACCACGCTTCACACAGCACAAGCTATTTAGTTATACATTCGGACTTACAAGATTACACTTTAACCAGCATAAACGCCGGGATTTTTTTTCCTTAGGGGAATGAAAGATGTCTTAAAAGAAAAAAATCATAAAAAATATGCAAGGTACAACAAAGAAGTTGTACTAAATGCTAAACACCAGCCATCAAGTCACAGCAGGACAAAACAAAACAAAACAAAATTATATTCGCATTGCAGTTATAGTTAACTTCTAATTGCATATTCCTAAGCTGGGCAGAACATTAAATTTCCTTTTCTTTCTGTATCCTTTCAACACACATATTTCAAGTAACTTGAACCACTTCATACAGCACCAGAGGTACTACTGCAGTAAGGTGGTTTATGGATGCGAAGGAGAGAGAATTCATGACTAAAGCAGATTTTTATTCAAACCACCTGGTTAGACAGCAAGAACAAACTCTGGGGCATAAGTAGTCATCTTTGGCTCCTTCTGCCACAAAACTTAATCTATTTTTCCCCAACATTCACAAAGACATCAATTCTCACCCCACACCTCAGCTCTCCAGTGCCCTTATAATGTAGTATCGCCAATGAATTCTCAAAACTCAGGGATTTCTGCAGCACCTCCGTGACTAATGTCACCAAGGCTATCACTGATAGAATGTGTTTTGGAGGTAGCTCAAGCTATAATAAGTTACTGGAATGCTTAGAAGAGTCCTAAAAAAGGGTCTGATAACCTCATATAGCAGTGTACCTCCATTGGAACACAAATGATAAAGGGCCTTCAGTTTCTTTACTTTCACCGTAGTTCCTGAACACTTCAAATCCCAGTAGGCTTGCTCCTAAAGAAGTGAACTAAAAGAATAAAATACATATACAGACCCTTATAACTTTCAAAATATTATTTTAGATAAAGATGTCAAGACCCTAAGGTTCAAAGCAGCCTCACAAATGTTCTAAGCTTATTTAATACTCTAGTAATGGGGAAAGGATGGGTTGATTTCTGCTATAAAAAAAATTGAAAAAAAAAATTAGTAAGCCACGTGACCCTGATTTAATGCAGAGCACTCTTCCTAGGCTGAACATTTCATGGTGGTTTTACCAGCAGATGCCTAGTTTGAGATTAGCAGAAGATTCAGTCTGAGCAAAAGCTACTCAGCTTTGGCTGGGTTTGTGTGCTGCGATTCCTGCTCATCTGGCTCTTGAGGAGAGGGTGCAGGTAATTCATTAAAAAAAGGAAACACTGCACACAGAGTGCCTGAAACCAGCAGCAATGCAGGTCTGTGTGACAAACACTGCAATCTTTGCAATGTCTCTCTCTAGCTGTAGCACCTCCTTCAGCTTTAGCAAGGTTGGTTGTACGGAGAATGACCTGCCAAAAGTCACCAAAACATGTCCAAACCTTCCCTGCAGCATGAAGCTTTTCTGGCAAAATCCCCCAACTCCAGACATGGTCACTCCTGGCTTCCCTCTCTATACACATCAACAGCACGATGCAATTCAGGAAAAAAAAGACAGTATCTCAGGAGATGCTTGAACCCTTTAGCACAGGAAAAGGGCGGTTTTTTCTCAGACCAAGAAACTGCCACAAATGGCATAGGGGTTGTTGGTCTAATATCCCAGGACTTGTGCTTCCTGTGTTTTAACGAGCTGGGAAGCCCCAGCATCACAGAGCTGAAAGGAATGAGGGACTTGTCTTTAGAAACAAGCCTTCTGGTAGATACAGCTAGCCTTGAGAGATAAAAGAAACGATGGGAAGGATTCCACTGATTGATGAATGGAATGGGAGAGATTTCCCTTTACAAACAAACTCCAGGTCTGCTGATAAATGAAATTGGATACTGAGAGATGAAAGAAACAATGGGAAGAACCACAAATTCCATAGGAATTAAAAGGGGGAGGGCGGGTATAAACTAGAAGGAAGGCTTACGTATTAGGCGTTTCAGGAAGTCTGTACCTCTCAAGTACCTCAGCCAATGGGGAAAGAGAGAGGGAAATGCAGCCGGGAAATTAGGATAAATAGGAGGCTGCATCCTCCAAAAATTTGGGAGACCCCAGGGGAATGCCCTGTGGCCTCTCCCTTTATTCAAATAAAGTAACAGGACTCCTCTGTCTCCTTTTTGGACATACACCTCTGGTGTTTGTGGATTAATTTTCCTGACAGAGCCATGTTCAGAGCAGGGCTTGGCTACCCAGCAGCGCTGGAGAACAAATACTCAATAGGACACAGGCTGGGCTGGCCAGTTGGCCACGAAAACCCATCTGCTCATGCATCCGTTCGCCAGCGACATCCCTGTCTCTCCTAAATGGGAAGGTAATCAAAGGAGCCTGCTATTTTCTGAAGCATGCAGAGAAGCCCTGTGGGAATGGTGCACTCCCAGTCCTGTCATGCAGGGAAGCTGATGTTACAAGTCTCCACTAGAATATTTACATCCAAGGTAATATTTAAAAGGGGACAACTGTATTCAACAATGCAACAATGTCCTAAAATGAAAAAGAAAGATTATTTCAGATGTCTACGGAGGAGTTTTCTTCTTAGGATTATGGCTACTGAGATTTTCACCAGTGGTAACAGCAGAGGACAATGCAAAGAATGCCCTCCAAGACAAAATTCCTATTCCCTTTTTCTGGATACTATCAATTATGCAGAAGTTGCACCTGATTCTCCTGGAACACATTCTGGAGCCCACATAAAGGCAGCATAATGCCCAGTAGCTATGGCAACTCGACACCCACCGTAGCTATAAAGCTGAAACAAAGCCCGCTGCAATAGAGCAACTGCAAACTATGCAAGAAGCAAAGTTCAGCTACAGACAAACCACCCGTTTTGAAAAATTTGCTTCAGTGTCAGTTACTTGAATTGTGAGCCCACAACCCCTTTGTAGAACCAAATGACCACAAACTTTTGGAACTTTTTCTTATGCTAGTGTCTTGGTTTAGAGACAAGTTTAGCAGAAGAACACTCCGGAATGAGTGTTTCCTCTAACAAAAAAAGGGGTTCCAACAATCCCTTTCTGCCAATGAGAGATTAACACAATGATGAAAGTGAAGAAAACCAACCATTTATTCACAAACACAGTGCCAATATGGCGCGGGAAAAAATGGTGAATAAATGCTAGATACTGAACTGTCGGGCCTTGCCCCTCCTCCATACACACCCACACACCAGAACAAAAAAAACCCAAAATGCCAGGGAGAGAGAAAAAAAAAACCACAATGGCTGTCATGTCTTGGGGAGGAGAAAAAGAAAGGTGTCGGCTTTTGTCTCAGGGAAGGAAAAAACCAAAGGGTTCACACAGCAGCCTGGGCAAAAATCTTTAAAAACAATCTGATGGGTGAAGATACGGGTGTTAACGTCTCTGAAATGGGTCTTAATGTCTCTACTAACTTCGGGCAGGAGGTTTGTTACAGAGCCCAGACAGCTTGGCTGCTGAAACAAACAAGGGGGTCTGCACAAGCCTGAACTTCTGAACTTTGGGGTAAAATGACAGGTTCAGGGGAGGATATGTGGTAGGCGGTTCGGGAAGGCCGTACCTTCCTAGTACCTCAGGCAATGGGGAACGGAAGAGGGCACCATGTGGCCGGGAGTTTAGGATCAAAGGAGGCTGCACCCTCCAAAATCTCGAGGGAGAAAACACCACGGGCGTGTGCCCCAGTGGATTCTCTCCCTTTATGTGAATAAAGCTGTAGGACTCCTCTGTCTCCTTTGTGGACGCTGGCTTTTCATAGTGTGATTTTCAATACACTTTCTTTCGCGGGGTCGGCTTTTCTGAGATCTGGGGGCAAGACGGTGAGGCCCCTCAGCTTCCTGGCCATCCCCTGGCTGATTCATCTCCTGTCAATTCTCCGATCTCGGACCAAAACCAAACTGAACAGTTCAGGAAAAAAACAAAGGCCGCCAAAGGATTGCTGTCGCAGTCTCCAAGGCCAAGGAAAGGAAAAAAAAACCTTCTTGCCTAAGCTAACAAAAACCCAAGCTAGCTATGGACCAAGGCAATGCCCTCGCCTGGCAGGGAGGCTTTGAAACAAGCCTGCTCCAAGAGCCCCAAGGCTCCTCCCAGCCTCGGACCCACCTTTAAGCTACAGCAATCATTTCTGGGCATAGAGCAGACGATCAGGGACTAGAAAACCACCCTAAAGCAGCTAGCCAAAAGCTCTTAGGGAGAAGCCTCACATAGCTGTGAAGGAGAGCAAAGCAGAGATTTTTTTCCTTGAACAAAACTCTGGCTAAGATACACTAAAATTCTGATCTTTCACCACTTTATTATCCCACCCTGGTACCTTCTAGGTACTGATGGTACTTAGCCTGGGGCTCTCAGAGGGAGCTGCAGCCACACACTGGATCCCTTACTGTCTCCACTGAACAACTGCAGTTGCAGTCTCAGCTTGAAACAACAAAGTCAACTCACATGTAGCCTTTATTCCTTTTGATATTCAGCCCTGCAAAGCTATTCCCATTAATCACATGGGGTTTAGTACTGCTGTAATTTCTCTAATTCCTTAAAACCTAATCTTTCTCCTGTTATTTATGTTTCTGGTTGCAGGTGGCGGCTTAATGACCTAAGACTGCCCTGGAGTTAACAATTTAGTTTACCTTAGAATGAGAAGTGCTTTGATTTGTCAAGTCCAGCCCCTAAAATTTAGGGTTAATTACACTGCTCATTATCCCGACTCTCTTAGAGAAGATGAGGTATCACTGCAAACATCTCCCAGCTTTGATTTGCTGGCACCCTCTCCTCCCACCCAAGTGTCCTTTTGGGGGAAGAACAAACACTGGTCTATGAGTAGCTCTGAACTGAATGGTGAAGTTCAAAAGTCAGATCCCATCTAGGTCTTAATGAGAACAAGAGTAAAAGGCATGCAGGGCAATCTATACCATCAGTTGGCAGCTAGAAACAGCAGCTTCCTCCATCTTCAAAGACAGAAAACTCTCCTGTAACCTTTGCCCTTCATCACTCTACAGCAAAAAACTGTTTGCCCTCCTCATTTGAGGGCACACATCAAACACAACTTTTTTAGATCCTGCACTGCCTTGAGAAGCACAAGTATGTGAAGCAACACACAAGTGTGCCTTCTGCAGTTTCCAGTCAGCAGGATTCAGGAAGGTACGTTACATCCGTAGGCAGCAGACACTGCCATGGGAGAAAGAACATCACGGAATGGTAATAAATCAGTGTGTTTCAAACCACCTCTGTTGAANAAAATCTTTAAAAACAATCTGATGGGTGAAGATACGGGTGTTAACGTCTCTGAAATGGGTCTTAATGTCTCTACTAACTTCGGGCAGGAGGTTTGTTACAGAGCCCAGACAGCTTGGCTGCTGAAACAAACAAGGGGGTCTGCACAAGCCTGAACTTCTGAACTTTGGGGTAAAATGACAGGTTCAGGGGAGGATATGTGGTAGGCGGTTCGGGAAGGCCGTACCTTCCTAATACCTCGGGCAATGGGGAAAGGAAGAGGGCACCATGTGGCCGGGAGTTTAGGATCAAAGGAGGCTGCACCCTCCAAACCCTCGAGGNACCACGGGCGTGTGCCCCAGTGGATTCTCTCCCTTTATGTGAATAAAGCTGTAGGACTCCTCTGTCTCCTTTGTGGACGCTGGCTTTTCATAGTGTGATTTTCAATACACTTTCTTTCGCGGGGTCGGCTTTTCTGAGATCTGGGGGCAAGACGGTGAGGCCCCTCAGCTTCCTGGCCATCCCCTGGCTGATTCATCTCCTGTCAATTCTCCGATCTCGGACCAAAACCAAACTGAACAGTTCAGGAAAAAAACAAAGGCCGCCAAAGGATTGCTGTCGCAGTCTCCAAGGCCAAGGAAAGGAAAAAAAAACCTTCTTGCCTAAGCTAACAAAAACCCAAGCTAGCTATGGACCAAGGCAATGCCCTCGCCTGGCAGGGAGGCTTTGAAACAAGCCTGCTCCAAGAGCCCCAAGGCTCCTCCCAGCCTCGGACCCACCTTTAAGCTACAGCAATCATTTCTGGGCATAGAGCAGACGATCAGGGACTAGAAAACCACCCTAAAGCAGCTAGCCAAAAGCTCTTAGGGAGAAGCCTCACATAGCTGTGAAGGAGAGCAAAGCAGAGATTTTTTTCCTTGAACAAAACTCTGGCTAAGATACACTAAAATTCTGATCTTTCACCACTTTATTATCCCACCCTGGTACCTTCTAGGTACTGATGGTACTTAGCCTGGGGCTCTCAGAGGGAGCTGCAGCCACACACTGGATCCCTTACTGTCTCCACTGAACAACTGCAGTTGCAGTCTCAGCTTGAAACAACAAAGTCAACTCACATGTAGCCTTTATTCCTTTTGATATTCAGCCCTGCAAAGCTATTCCCATTAATCACATGGGGTTTAGTACTGCTGTAATTTCTCTAATTCCTTAAAACCTAATCTTTCTCCTGTTATTTATGTTTCTGGTTGCAGGTGGCGGCTTAATGACCTAAGACTGCCCTGGAGTTAACAATTTAGTTTACCTTAGAATGAGAAGTGCTTTGATTTGTCAAGTCCAGCCCCTAAAATTTAGGGTTAATTACACTGCTCATTATCCCGACTCTCTTAGAGAAGATGAGGTATCACTGCAAACATCTCCCAGCTTTGATTTGCTGGCACCCTCTCCTCCCACCCAAGTGTCCTTTTGGGGGAAGAACAAACACTGGTCTATGAGTAGCTCTGAACTGAATGGTGAAGTTCAAAAGTCAGATCCCATCTAGGTCTTAATGAGAACAAGAGTAAAAGGCATGCAGGGCAATCTATACCATCAGTTGGCAGCTAGAAACAGCAGCTTCCTCCATCTTCAAAGACAGAAAACTCTCCTGTAACCTTTGCCCTTCATCACTCTACAGCAAAAAACTGTTTGCCCTCCTCATTTGAGGGCACACATCAAACACAACTTTTTTAGATCCTGCACTGCCTTGAGAAGCACAAGTATGTGAAGCAACACACAAGTGTGCCTTCTGCAGTTTCCAGTCAGCAGGATTCAGGAAGGTACGTTACATCCGTAGGCAGCAGACACTGCCATGGGAGAAAGAACATCACGGAATGGTAATAAATCAGTGTGTTTCAAACCACCTCTGTTGAATACAGAAATGCATAAACTGGGTTAATGACCAGA
Organism: Ifrita kowaldi; assembly: GCA_013398055.1. NCBI lineage: Eukaryota > Metazoa > Chordata > Aves > Passeriformes > Cinclosomatidae > Ifrita > Ifrita kowaldi. Next base: position 36,422 of record VZRS01006551.1, read on the forward strand.
AGACAGGGTGGGGAAAAACCCTGGTCCAGACATTAGACATTTAAGTTCTAATTACCAATGTTACTACAAACATGATGATGATGATTTTCCAGAGCTCCAATTCAATTGCATATTAATTTCAACACTGAACCCAGACATTCCCATACCTCTAACAAGCAAGTTGACCAGCCTGTAACCCACAGATCAAATCCACTAAGTGCTCTGATGAACCAGTGGCCTGGTGAGGCTTTCGGGGAGCTCCAAGCAGACACTTTTAGCTTTTCCAGGATGCAAGCCCAGCCTAACAGTGCTCTTCTGTCCCTCCGCTCCCCACTGACTCAGACAGATACGATGCATTTCTGATACTGAATTATTCAGCATAATTCATCAGATGGGAAAACTGGGTCTGGGCTTCTTCCCTTCCCAGTGAAGTTGCTCTCTGTAGTAGAGAACAGAGCATCTTCTTGGCCACACTCAGGGCTGCCACTTTTCAGTGCCATTCATATTAAAATCACATCTGATTCTGGCTTTCTTGTCGTCCTGTTTGACTGCTTAAGAAGAGTTCTTCAGAGACTGAAAGCAATATAAAGCAATTCATTAAAAATGCCCCTGCAGCCCACACCCCTTCCTGAGTCTGGAGTTTTGCGACTGTGATACTGTGAAAGTATTTCAGCTGTGCACTTGCTTTGCCTCAGACAGGGATTTACTCTGGAAATAGGGAAGAAGATGAGAGCATCACCACCCTGGACTGGTGTTACCCTGCCACGTGTGTCACAAGCATAGTGAAGGTCACAGACAGCCTGGATCATTCTGTGTGGAAAAGAGATGTTCCTGTCACACTCATCATATTATTTTCTTTCCTTCACTTTTTTTCCAAGCAGTCTGCCACAGCACACAGAGGAAAAGGAGATGGCCTTGATGATCTTAAAGGCCTCTTCCAACCCTGATGATTTTATAAGTGCATCATGAGCAGAGGCTCTCAGGCAGCAGCTCCTTTACACATTCAGACAGTCAAACATCAGCAAAGTAGCACGAGAAAGCACAGGGATTTCTGGCAAGGGGAACTGCAAAAGAAAGGTCAAATCTTTGCACAGAAGATACTGAGCTCCTTACAAAAAAATCAGAGTATCAATCTGATAATGCCAGGGTTCCGTTTTCATGTTTCAAAATAAAAGCACTGTGTGGATGCTGAACTCTTTGCAGGAGCCACTGTTCCTGCTCACTGCAACACCTCTACAAGTTCAGCACAATGGCAGAGCTGAGGCACAACAGCCAACTCTGTATCGACTTGCATGTGTTGCAATCATTGTTTGTTCCCACATACTACCCATGAACAAGGAGAAAATTTATTCAGCAAGAAAGATGCAATTTTTGGCCATTTGTTTCTCTTCAGCATTTGGGTGGTGGCATGGGACTGACACAAAGTATAGAATACAGCTCTTCTGGAGACATCCTGTTTGCTTGCAGTGCTGAAAAAAACCCCAACACTGCAACAGAGCCAGCAATGAAGGATTCTTAAAACTTGTATTTTTATTAGATGCTGAGTTCAGGTTGTTTAATCTTCCAGGCAGACAGACTGTGACAGTGAATTATGGATTCAGTTAGGAAAATCCTGTGATTTTCAGTGCAAGTCATGTGCCTGAAGTAATTTAGGTTTGGAAACTGACTGGTCACACCACAAGCCGTATTTGTTGAGTCACAGGTCCAGATGCACATGAACATGTAAACCATGGCTCTGTTCAGTTCTGTTTCTGAAGCTGCAGTCACAACATCAGTAGCTTAAGCTTTTTGAAGACTTAGTCCTAATGACTAACCTGTGCATTTGGCAGCAACTCTACTCCTCCACATTCATAGGATGCTGAAGAAAATAGGAACTACTCCAATATCCAGGCAAGCTCAAAACATGACCAAGGTGTCTTACATTTATCGTTTTTATTGCTTTGCCCTGTAGATAAGGCAAAAGGTGAAAAGGTACGCTGAAAGGCAGAATACAACCTGCTGGTCCATCACTGAAGTTTTATCTTCGTTTCCCAGCTGTCTGTGTAACACTATATACTTGCACCTTCTGGATTCCCAGGAGGAAGTAAAGCTGCTCTCTACAGAAAGATCAGAGATAATCAATCTTGACCTAACAGCATTTTAAAATCATAATTCCAAGTCTAACCATGTTAACCTTTCAAACCTGCAGTGTCCAAGACCCTTTGCAAGTGAGAATCAGGGCTTGATTTTCTAGTAGGTCACATCAGCTGGCATGAGAGGCAGCACCAAAGTGGCTCTTAAGTCTTGACTTAATAAACAGCGACAAGTCAAAGGAATTCCACCTTACAAAACCCTGCTAAATTCCTTAACCTTGGGAAAAGCTACACTCCATAGTGCCTTGGTCTGCACAGAATCTGACACAGGGGGTCTGTGGTTTTGCATAAAGACACCAAGAGAAGAAGTATCTTCAAAACTTGGCAAGGAAAACTTCAAGAGTGTTACTGTGACATGCCAAGGAAAGACAGAATTAAATGTACTTCTCTGGGATCCAAGAGTCTGTGTAATAGATATAGCCCAGAATTCGATATGGCAGTTCTGCCCTGGCATTCACATATTAGGAGCTTAATTGCTGTTTCATCCATCTATGCTCAGTTTAGAAATTGGTGGGAAGGAAAAGAGAAGCAAATGGAAAGTCTCTTAGACCAGACAGACTGCAAAGCAGATAATTTAAAAGGCCCTTTAAAATGAAATTTATGATGGTAGAGAAGTTTAACACCAGCACCTACTGGACATACCAAGTGGTATGATTTATTACTTTAAGCTGTCGTGACTAAGCTGCATTCAAAGCCCTTCTCATTCAGTCTCAAAACTGAGCAGAACTTCTAATCTTGATCCTATCAGGTTTTTTCTGCTTATCCTCTGTTATACTCCAACTTAAAATCAAATGTTATTGCCAACACTCTTCAGCTCCAGTAAGCACAGAAGAACCCAAACCCACAAGCAGGAACTACTTTTAATCATACAGGACAGGTACCAAAACCTGGGAACCACTGGATTCATTGACACTTGCTTCCCACTGACACGGACCATCACACCAGGGCATGGAAATGACACAAACAAACACCACCATTGTCAGCATTCAGACAAACAGCCTCTCCGCACTCAACCCCTTCTGTCGTTGTCATCAATCCGATGATTGCTGTGCTCAAAGCTGCACAGATCTTACTTTCAAGAACATAAACTAACGTTCTGAGCTGACATGGGATGAGTCACCTCTGCCAGCATTCTTCAGCCAAAACCTGCAGCAGTCAGCTAAGCACCGAGCACATACATAGCAGTGTTTGTGGAAGAACTACAATGAACTAGCTTCACTGTACACTCAGACTACAAAGTCACCCTCAATGTGGTCCATGAAGGAATCATCACCAGACCATTTGGCTCAGCCTGGCATAAAGCAGGAGCCAACAGTTCTAGTCCTAAATGTCCCCAAACAACTCTGAACTCTCCCCTCCATTTGCCTTTTCAGTCTACCCCTGGGAATCTAAATGAGAGCACAGTTTGGTGGGTGGCAGGGAGGCTTGTACTTCTGTCCAGCTTCTACAGATACCAGTCTCCATCTCCCTCCCCTTTAACAGTATGACTGGCATTTTGGCATCATTTTTCAAGAAAGAATGTCCAAAGCTACAAAGTAAATCAAAAACCCATATAGTCATAATTCAAAGTGTAGGAGTAGTTGTTTGGTGTCTCACTGCACTGGACAGGCTCAAAAATCAGATAAAAGAGGAATTGGAACTACAAAGCAGTCAAGTCAAATCAAACACGAGGACAGCCGAACAAGTACCAACGAATCACCAACTATGAAGTTTCACAAAGCAACTGAAGTACTTCAAAGTCACAGGAAAGGTTCAATTCTTAAAAGCCAAGCAAAATACAGACAGCCAAGGGAGAGTTACAAAACGCTGTGTGTGCTATAAGGCCCACTTCCCATCCCAGCTGTTACCACACATGATTCACTAATGCTGATTTTGTAGTAACCACCACTTACGAAACCTCGTCACAAATAAAAAATACTTACAGTGCTTTTGGAAAGTTTAAATAATGCTCTGAGAGCAAATACAAGGGTTTACGTTACTGTCGCCTATCCACAAGAGATTCAAACACTTTAAGCTAATGAATCAGTTAAACAGATGGATCAGGGGTCTGCAAATGGATTTAAGCAACTAGGCTGTCTCTGAGATTCACCTTCCTTGTTGAGAAGGACAAGAGGTTAAACAACCCATGCTTTTACCAGGCTGAACAAAGCCATAATCTCATTTGATGTGAAACAGGGATGCATTTACCGTCACTTAAACAACAATCAGGATGGAAGTTTCCCCCACAAGTCTTAAAGCTCCAAATACACTAGCTGAAGACTAAACCACTCATCTGATAGAGAAAGAACCATATTTTGCAATCTTCTCCTTAGTGGTTGTCACGATGGAAGTTGGAGGGCCAGGGAGAAGAGAGAAGATAATTCTGTCCATTTTCTGTATCTTCATCAAAATTGTGGGAAAACCTTCTGGAATCTTTTTCTCAAGGGAACTGACAACTGCAGTTCTTTACACTACCACATCTGAACCCAGAGAACTCTTGTATAACTGGTTACAAACACTTTCACATACACCATTTACTAATACCTGCAATTCAACAATAGTGTCAATTATTTACACGTGTCAGGAAATTAATCCCTGTCTTTTCTTCCTCCGTTTATCTTCCTGCAGCCACCAACCTTAATTCCTAATAAAACCATCCTACTTCTTGCTTCTGTTTCCCCCACCTAAAATGAGAACTGCCATGGAATGCTAAGAAGTTTCTCAGATCTCTAATGGGGAAATAAATACCTGTGCAGCAGTACTAGGATACCTGACTATGTTTCCAAGGAACAGTAGTTCTTCAGGAGGGGCGTATTGTCTTAAATGTAGACTATGAGAACACAGTAGTTTCTCCACTGTTTGTCATTGCTGTATCCCAGCTCCAGGAGGCTGCTTGTATTCTGCTACTGAGTACACCCAACAGATGTTCATTCCTGATACTCTGGTATCTCAGGCAGTTTTCTTCTAGAAATACCAGCGTGACCATCTTCCTTCTCCTTTCTTTCTGCCTTTCTACAGACTTGCACTTTGAGTGAATAAAGTATCATCACTGAAAAGCGAAACAAAAATCAGCTTCCCAAAAAAGTAGGCAAGCTTTCTGATTTTCTCAAGTCTGTGACAGTGCACCTCATTTACATTGCTGCTGATGTTACAGAATCACACAATCATTAGAGTTGGAAAAGACTTCTGGAGACCATCCAGTCCAATTCTCCTGCCAAGGCAGGGTCAACCAGAGTTCACAACCTTGACCGTGGCTCCTTATGGGTCAATTTTGTATAACACCTTGTGGTAAGCAGAACTAGAAATTCCTTATCCTTGGTCTGCAGTTCTTCAGATGTGTCAGGTACTCCACAACACCAAATGCCATGTTATCTTATGCTTCCCAAATTAAAATACATCATTACTCACCTTTTTACCCTCTGTACTCTCCCCACTGACATAGGACAGTTTCCGACGGACATAGAAGAGCATATCATCCTGCCGGGGGGCCCACTTCTCCATGAAATACGTCGAAAACATCCAAGTCCAGAACACAATACGGTCATCTTTGAAACACCCTAAGAGGTATAAAAGAAAGGAGAGATAAGAGTTGTGAATGAGGATGTCACTTTTGCTTGTGCTTAACACCAGAACTGTAGCTCTGAGTTCTTCTACGGTGCACAGCCCAGCTGTCACTTGGTCTGAGCCCACAGCCCATCTGTCACTTGGCCTGAGCCCACAGCCCATCCTGGCCCATTGTCAAGCACACCCCAGCAACCAACCTGCCCCTCTGCCCCACAAGCACAGGTAAGGGCCCAGGAGCAGACCCTGGCTCTGCCTGTGCCATGAAGAAGTGCAGGGCCAACACACTGTGGGAGAACACATCAAAGCCACACTCGAGCACTTTCCAAGACATGTGGTGACAGTACATGCTCCAGTTAATGACCTGAAGCCACGAGGTGCCAACAGGTTTCTTATGGGCTCTTGGGGATTACAGCCAATCCTTCAGGAACTAACAGCTGATGTCTTCCTTAAACTGATACACAGGAACAAGAATGTGCCTGTGCAGGAGCAACTGTAATTCACCCTCTCTGGCAAAGGAACAAAATCCAACTCAAGGAAACAATGAGTTCACAAGTCTTGAATCCCAATTACACAACAAAAAGCGGAAGGAGAAGGGCAGAAATGGGAAGAGGAAGATGCCACAAAGTCTAATTCAAGGAGACAAATGACATCAGCATCAGCAATAGCACTGCAGTTGGCCTCTGCCCAAGAAAAGGAGGCACAGCAGAGGTGACATCTCATTTTGTGAAACTCTTCAAAGCACTTAGCTGTAATAAAACAGCAAAGGGTGCTGCACCTTTTGTATTGTTAAAGATAAGAGAATACAGTACTGTGCCTGGTGATAGGGGAGCTGATTACTCCTCCAAGGAATGATTGCATCCCCTCCTCAAAGCCCTGCTGAGAGATAACTGGCTGTTACAATCAAGCTATTTTAAACATGTGAGGAGAGAAACACTAAAAAAATACCAATAATTATATTGCTGTCACACAGCAAAAACCTGAAATGGATAATGGGGATAATGGATGGTTATTATGTATAGCAAGACAGGTGGAGGTGTATGTACACACATGCAACTGCCAACCCCTCCTCCAGAACATCCACCCTTTACAGGACATCCTCAGCACATTTTCCTACTTCACTCTGCGTGCAGTATTTGCCAGACAAATCTTTCTTCCAATCTTTAATTACTGGGTTGGGCAGGAGATTAGACTTTCAAAATTTTAGGAGACAGATGTGTCACTGAAAGAAAAATATTAAGTGTCTCCAAACGAAATAAAAAAGTAATATTGAAACCACACTACAATTTCACTGATGGACCATGCACAGAATACGTTAATCAACATCAAGCAGGACAGTATTTGAAAATATGTGTATAGCTGGTATTTAAAAAAAAATGGAAAGGCTGAGGGAGAACAGAAAAAGGCAGAGGTGGATCCCAGCGCAGGTTAATTCCAGACCACACTAAAATTACTTTATTTTCATGACTGCAGTGAAGCAGTTTCAATTACTAAAGGCAGCATGGAACATAACGTGTAACCCTGAATAAAATCTGCACTAAATACTTGAGTACTTAAGGTACTTAAGTACTATCAATTTTTTTCCAGCAGACAAATGGAATCAAGCACTGGAGAGATCAGATACAGAATGCTGGGCATCTTCATCATGGGAACGTCCCCTTTGGGCACAGGTGAACAGGAGTGTGTATAGTGAACAACTACACCTGAGAGCATACCACGCAAGAGTGGATTCCACCGTGTTCAGACTCACAAAACCAGACTGAAAAAGGACAGGATTATCACCGGTCTGTATATTCACACAGGAACATCCAGAAGAGAAAAAGAACTATTCAGGTTTAAGGACAAACCTCGCTGAGACAAGGACAAATGGCTCTAAACCACCCACAGACACATATGCAGGCTGGAAATTCAAAGCTGATTCCTAAGCATTCAAGCCACGAAGTTCAGGAGCAGCCCCCTCAGCTGGAATAGTGAAGGCAAAAATCCCTGCAGCTAAGACAGAGCTCAACTTGATTAAGAAAATTCATGTGGTACCCATGACAGCTGAGGACACCATGACCCAGTCCCCCCTCTATATTTAGCAAAGAGCAGAAAATGGCATACATTCATCGTGATTCACTAATAGTCTCAAAGACACTTATTAAATCTCATGGCGTTAGAGTACCTGAATTCCCAGCCTTAATTAGATGGGGAGAGAGGAGGAAACAGAGAAAGAGGATTGCCCTGAGTTCCTCTGAAGTTCTAAGAAAGACAAAGGAAAAATGAAAAAAGAATGCACATTCTGTAAGAACCATCTCTGAAAGTGCTCTAGCGTTCAGAAATTGGTTCAAACTGCCTTGGGTTTGCTCCATAGACAAGGAAACAACTCTAGCCAAGCCACTCCTAGGTTTATAATGCAAAATCAAGTTACCTAAACCCAGCATTATGAAAAAGGGTTTATTAACCACTTCTAGATTCTGGCAGTACATGCAGAACTCTGAGAAGCTGTCCATGAGCTGCTGACACTATCAGGTGTGTTTTAGGCTATAAACCACAGGAATTATTATGCACACCTAACTATTTAGGGGTGGTTATAGCATATATATTTCAGATATATATATAGCATATACAATTCTGGGTGGCTATACCTGCAGGAGAACAGAACTGGGTAGGGTACCAGGACTTTGTGTGTGTGCTTTTCCCTCGCTGGGGAACACAGGACAAACTGATTCCATGGATTCAGCCTCAGTTTAAACAGAAAACCTGGGGACAGAAGTGCTGTGGCACTGAACCTACTTCAGCACTGGAGCACAACGCAGGGGAAACCCTAGAAACCCTTAGAGCCACACTGGATCACTGTCAATTCCAACCCCACCTGGAACTGATGAGATGTAAAACTCTTCTCCATGCTTCAGGGATGCTTGCAGATTCTGCTGTAATTAAAACCAGCCTGAGGATGCTGTAACTGTTGTGACTGCAGTGGCTAAAGGACTAACAACAGCAGTTGTGACTGCAGTGGCTAAAGAGTCAAACAACAGCAAAACAGCTGCTTTTATTCAATTCTAGTAGAAGCAGAGAGGATGTGCAACAGCACATACGAAGAATTAGCTTTCAAAATCTACTATTAAATAGCATTAACTTGCAAAGGAGACAACAACATTTTTATTTGTAACCAGAACTTCTTAAAACTTGAGAGGGAGAAAATCTATTACAATTTAAAGCCAGAAACTGTCAGATTCAGTATGTCCACTCAGGAATGCCTTCAACTATTAGATCCCCACATTACAGTAATTTTGGTCATTTACAGCATCTCACTGGAAGCCTTCCAGCTTTGCCATGAAGAAAATTGGAAACATCTATAGTTAAGAGCATGTAGCAAGTCAGCTTCCTGAAAACACTCCTCCCCTAGCAAATCCTGCTTCTAAAGGAATAAAATGGAATTAAGATTTCAGACTATAAATCTTAATAAACCAGAAGTTGGTTATATAATTATGAGACCTTTGTCATGAACAAATCCTAATTACAACAATTACTGTAATTATTCATTTACACATATTTTATCCTCATTAGAAGGAAAATTTATGCCAACTGCTATGTAATAAACGTCTTTCTTCTTACCTATTAGATTTTTATACTGAATATTCATTTCAGGGAACTGACCTCATATCCACATAGGAAATTGTGATTTTTTTTAATGCTTTCCAAAAAATCATTGGATAAAGAGAAGTGTCAGGTTATTATTTTGCTTCAAAGGAATAGAAGAAAAGACTTCTCATTCAGTGGATAATCATTTTTTCAGCATGTACCATTCAGAGCTTAGAGGAACAATAATTTCAGCTAGACAGGGTTTCTTCCTATGGTTTTATTCCTTTAGTCTGCCAGGAGATACTCCTCACTGTGAAATATTATAAAACTCATTTCATCCAACACTGCCACAGTGATCACCTGTAAAATGACCATCCTTAGATGTTTAGGGGTTAATTAAACACTAATGAAGTCTTTACAGACCCAGCATGGTGATGAAGTGAGAGTTTTAAGCAGTCCACACTGTACTTAATTTTGTTTTGAGTTTAGCCAAGTATTCTGCAAAGACAATTTGCGAAATGCTTCACGTATATTACAACTACCTCTGATGTTATAAGGCTGTAACTATGACTGCATAAAATCAGAATGGATGTTCCCTCCCTAGAGATAGTTGCCAGCTAACCAGGTCATCAGAAATGTAAAGTTCAGACTCCTTCCCATGACTATGTACAGGGACACCACTTAATCCCTTCAGCTTGACCTTGTAAAAACAGGACTCCAGTGAACTTCCAGAAGTTCAGTGGCAACCAATATTTGGAAGGCAGATGACACAGACGGAATAAGTTTTACTGGCAGAACTTTGGCTAAAACAGGAAAGGCATCATGGTAACAGCTGGGACAGGGGCAAGACAGATGCCACAGACACAACCCTCCTCTTCGCCCTAAAGTAGAGCTAACTATTCTACCCCACCAAGTGTGGCATGCACACATCTATTAATCGAAGATGACAAAGACTCAGTATTATCCCAGTCAGAAGAACTTGAGATCTCTACCTCATACGTTTATTCAGAAAACAGCTGGAGATGAACCAAGAAATCCATAAAAGGGTGTGGAACCAGGCTGCAGGGAGGCAAGGATCGATTTCAAGGAAATCCATACCTGCACACTGGGTTCCCCAGCCATGCAGTTACAAACTCAGGAAGTCTCACAGTGCTTGTGCCATCTCACCAACTTTTTGGCTGGACATAATCAAATGGTCTGGAGACAACTAGAACGGAAGAAGTTCTCTCCCTTCTCCTAGCTAAACTGAGGAAGCACTCAGCCTCCCTTCCTCCACTTGAGGGAAAATGAGCTGCTTCCCTCCTTCCTCTCCAGCTTCAGAGACTGAGGAAGCCCATGAAGGTGAGCACAGAGGAGAGCAGCAGAAAGCACCACTACAGAGAAGTAGACAATGAAGAACCTAAAGGGTTGCTGATGCTGCTCCACCCAGAAGCAGAAAAAACCCCAAACTGAATGAAAAAGAAGAAACCCTGTCACCAAAAACAGGTATCGATTGTCTATTCTTCAGCCTTCAAGTGATTTTCAACCTGCACACAACCTCCACCTCCCCCCATCTCCTTCTTCCCAAGACAAGAAGCCCCGCCAGGTCCCTCCAGACTCCCAAAGCTCCACTGGCCAGGAACTGAACAGGCATGTCCTTTCAGATCCAGGCCCCCACCTGCCACCACAGATGGGCCAGTGCTCTGCCTCACCAGACAGGAATGACACAGTGCCATATGATGCCACTGACAGCTTTTCCGGCTCTGTCACTGGCTCCTCCCAGCACTTGGCAGAGTCCCCGATGGGGGAAACATCCCAGTGCTCTGAAAAAAACTCTGAAAGAGCCACGGGAACTCCCCAAGCTTGCTGGAACAGCCTCCGGGTGCTGCTCTTTTCTTTTCCCTGATTCCTTTCCTCCTCCAGCAGCCAGTTCTCCACTCCCATTGCCCGCCAGCCAGGGCCCAGCGTGCTGCCCGAAGCTGCCCCTTGGTAACACCTAGGGGATGCCTCAGAACATGCTGTTCAATGTGACAGGGGCTGAATTGCCTCCAGTAAGACCAGATCTTCTCAAGACTCATTTTCACTGGCACTTCCCTTCAAATCCAGGCTGGGCTTGGTCCCACCACTTGCTTCTCCCAGCTCCTTCCCAAGAGGCACCTGGAAAAGCTCTGCCCTGCCTTCAGCACATGTGCTGCCACCTCCACTGTGGTGACTGAAAAGATTTATCTAGCCAGACTTCTGCCTGACAAATGTCTTTTATCAGTTATACAGCAAAGAGAAGGTAAACTTAGATCCAATAAATTCCAAGATACAATAAATCTGGACCAAAGCAACACTAAACAGGCTCTGCATAAGGCATTTCCTCCACCCATGGGGCTGTCTCATCCCAAAGTGGTGAATACCCCAGGAGGGGTCTGTACCTCAGGAGAGCACCCTTCATCTTCACCAGCCCCAATGACAATGTGCCAGGGAGTAAAGGCTTTTGGGAACTGCTGCTTACACAGGGGCTTCCTATGCAAGTGACACTGGCCACTGCCATGGCTCAGGTTCTGGGCATGGAACCCTGAGGTCACCAGCTGGCCCCTTCTACATGGCCTCTTCTTGCAGAAACCTCTGCTTCCCAGGCCCTTGCAAAGGCTCCCAAGCACACACATCTCCCACCAAAACAACCCCAGTGCCTTCTGAACCCCTGGGTCACTTCCAACCACATCTACCCGGGGAAGGGAAGTCTCAGAGACAACAGATCCCCATAACTGCCAGGAAACAGAGGCACAACCAAGGAACTCTGCTCAGCACCTCTGGCACAGGGAAGACTTGAGCTCCGCTTTACAAAACACAGAATCCACATGATAAAACAAACCCAAAGAACCCGCAAGTGCAAATGCCCATAATCCTGTCCTTCCTTGCCAGCCATGAGCCAAGGCAAGGACCTGGCAGGTGTCATCCCTTTCTCCGTGTCAGACACAGGTGATGCCCACCTCCACCTTCATGCCACTGGCACTATCCCACAGGTGCAGAAAATAAAGCTGATGAGAGATTCGGTCAAGCAGCATTACTTTCCCCTTCCATTCAGGGTCACACGGAACTTTACCACACAAATTTCCCTATGCTGTCATCCCCCAGCAAATCCTGTCTGCTGCACAGACATCACTGGCTCTTGCTATAAGCCTTTGGAAAAGCCCTTGGAAGCGACTGTGGCACTGCAGCCACAAAAGTTTGACAGGTGACTCCATTGCAGCTCCCGTAGGAGAACTGCCAAGGCACCGCTCCCCGACAGCTCAACAGCCACAGTAACTTCTTGTCTCCCATCCCCTTCCCAAAACAGCCACAGGAAGGACGCAGGAACACCAAAGTCCCTACCCCTGGCTGCGTTCCTGTACTCAAGCACTGCAGCTGGGGCTTGTGTGAATCTGCCCTGATTAACAAGAAGTTTGGCTGTAGAACCAAAATCAAATAATTAAAGACAAGGATAGCTGGTGCCAATTTAACACGTGCACAGACTTCCTACTAAATGTGATTATGGTATTTCTGTAACACCTTTCTGGGTTTTTCTACCTTCTAATTAGCCCCTGGCAAGCAAGAGGAAGAGTGCACACAGCCAGTGCCCAGAGACCAGAGCAAGGTTCTTCCACAAAGCTGCTCTCATTTGACTCAGGACAGCAGCACAGAGCAAACCTTTAGATTGTTGATCTGTCAGTTATTTCTGGTTTATTAACAGTATCTATAATGATCTATCCAATAGAGACAAAGGACAGATCTCTTTGCAGACTTTTGCAAAAAAACCCCAACTTTGTACAAAAAAAGTGGCAGTATATTTATTCCACCACCTGCTGATTTTGTACAAAAGTCTATATAGTCCAGGCACCTAATGATACATGACTCTTATCAGGTGTAACTACCTGTTATCCTGACTTCTAGAGCATGTTTTTTAAGAGGTTACCATAATTATCCTATTAAAAATTTATCACTAGAGAAGTATTTCCTATAGCTCATCCATCTCGTGGTGTCTTTTGAGTTACTTTGCTTTTTCCATTTAAATCATGTTTTTACCAGAAGTTGGTCTTGCTATCCTACAACAGTGTCTGAAACCTACAATCTGTTTCCTTGCCTTTTCCTGCAGCTCCTACTGTTTTAACCTCTCCCCCTCCTGACAGAAACTGCCTCTTCTCTGTGCATCTACAAAGAATTAAAGTCAGATCACAGCAAGATTAATGAATGTAACACCATGTAGCACCTAAAAGGACTGCTGGTCATTACTGCTGTGCCTAAGAGCACAGACAGCCCTGCAAGTCAAAGTTACAAACACTTAATGCACAGCTCATGCATTTAAGGACTTAATTTGGCCCCAATGGTACTCACAGACTTTTGGAATGGGGAGAGGAGTGCTCAGGGTGAAGAGAATCCTCAAACACAACTGCCAATTCTACAGTTTGCAGGAAAAGTTTAGGAAAGGGAAGGTGTCAGCTGGTTTTCAAAAGAAAATACAGTACTTTGAGATAAGAAAATGTGTAAGAGATGACTCTAGCTCACCTAGGAAAGGCCTTAAGGAAGAAAAAAGCAGCCAAAAGGGGTTCTGGCCTTGCAAACCTCCCCAGCTGGAGAACACAAAACAGAGGGCAAAGCACAGAGAGTAGGGCTTAACAACTCAGCGTCTGAAAGGTTTTTTTTCAACATTTATTTTAGGGCCCAAAAGTTCAATTACTTCCTCAGCAACAAACGGGAGTCGGGGGGGGGGGG
>VZRS01006551.1:50362-65933 GCA_013398055.1 Ifrita kowaldi
GGGTGGGGGCGCGGGTGGCAAGGGGTGTGAGGCACGCTACTTCTGCACACTTAAAGCATCAGAGAAAGAGACACTAATCAGAAGGAGATAAAACAGTGAGAGCAGAGTCAGACAGCTCTAACCATAGTACCTGCACATTTTGATGAAGCTCTTTCACATATTTAGACATTGAATTCAAAACGAAACATTCCCAAATGACCCAGGTTGTACAGAAGGCATGAAAACGCAAGTCAAAAAACCACCAGAAGAGGGTTGTCTGCCCCCACCACCAACTCTTTTGGTCTGAATAAGTCACTTAGCAGCCCTGCCTGACTATTCCATATGTCAGGATAAGGCAATATTGTCATCCTGTCACACAGACAGATCAGTTTAATAAATAAATACCTTCCAAATATTTCATTTGTACTTAATGAGAAACATGCTTTAAGCTATTCTTGGCCAAAAATGCTCTCAGATGTGTAGATTATGACTCTAAAGTAGTGTAAGCAGAGATGAGCCCAAGAGCATCCATGGAAACATAGGAAAGATACCAAGAACCTATTTAGACACCGATTATCAATATAAGTATCATCAAGTGTCCGGAACTACCACTCGGAGTGTCCCGACAGGACACCACAGAATTGCAGTTTAACCTCTTCCTAAACCATCTCCCCGCTAGCACTTTGATCTGCCTTGGTTAATTAAACAGTGACACAAAGAGCTTATTTTTTGTCTCTTCTGAGCTTCTTGGGATTAACACTGGGGTATTATTCTGCAGCACAATGTCTTACATTGGGTTTAATGATCAAAGTTATACATCCAGTAACTCCACAGAGTTACTAAATGATCAGCATAGAAATACCACAAAGTAGCTAAATTCAGATAATCAAAAACTGCACACTATGAAATTAAAGAAGAAATATTTTGAATTCTTTCTGTATTACACCTCATAATGAAACACTACTACAAGGCATTCCTGATGAGGAAATCCCTTGAAGAATACTTTCCTTTTAATTCCAAGGAATACAAAAACATCATGTAAGAACAGTGAGTCAAGCCCAAAGGTTGTTTATCCCAGTATTGTGCCTTAAACAGCCAGCCCTGGAGATGAACAGGGAGGAGTAGAGGATGATGTAGGGGTGTGTTACCATTCTCCTCAGTACCCTTACAGCCCTCAGCATTTCTGTGCCAGAGACCAGTGAACATGGCAGCTCGTGCTGGATGGCCATTCTAGTAACCTGTTCATCATCTCCTTGGACTCACCTAGACTTTCACAACCTACAATTTTTTGTGACCATGAATCCCACAGCTTTTACCATCCAGGAGGTGGTTTTGTTTGGTTTGGGAGTTTTTTTAGGGGCTTGGGGTTTTTTTTCCTACCAATTTCCAACTTTAAGCAATGGTTTTATTCACAGAAAGGCACAGTGAGCAATTACTGCCCACACACTGTATTCACATCATCTACTCCACAAATATCTTGTGGCACACAGGACCTGAAGCATCCCTTTTCCAGGCTGACAAGTCCTACCCTACCAGATAAGTATCCCCTGTACAAAAGTCATCCCCATAGCACCTCTACTGCCCTTCTGTGAACCTTTTCAAGTCTACAATATTAAAGATGAGCAAATGCCATGGAAACTTTCTGTGGCAAAACACCGATTTCAATCTCTTCCCTCCCAACTTCTAACACCTGACATCCTCTTTTGACTGCACTGAACAGGGGAACAATTACAGCTCCCAAGCTAGGTAATACCGACTTGCTCTGTGAAGACGATGTTTGCTAATCAGCTAAACCCAGTGGCAGAGTTCCTAATGCGACAAGTTTGGGGGCACAAACATGCCTCTCCACAAAACTACTTCCTCTTTTCCCCTGCTCTTCACATCTCATTGCAGAGCTGTAGCACAACTAAAAGGAAAAACCCTTATGCACAGAACAACAGTGCAGGTTTCAAATGTGCTCGTGCACAAGTGGACGCATTACCAGGCCTAGAAGAGGGGACATCAGAGCTTCTACAGGCAACACTTCAAACACAACCAGGTGTGAAACTGCACAGCTTTGCATTAAGAAAATCCATCCCAGAGCTCTTCACTTTGAATGCATCTTTATCAATAGCTTAAACAGGAAAGTTCAATATTTAATATGCTTTAATTTTCCAAGATTAAATTTATAAAAAACCCACTGCATCAGCAATGGAAACAATTTCACCCACCTGAGGAATACCCTTGACACTGAAAAGCAATCAACCAATACAAGTTTCTCAGTTGCCTCCCTTGCTCCTAAGATCTTGTACAGCCATTTCTGAATTCAAACAATCCTTTTCTGCTATTTTCTGTTTTACTGAATTTCACCCAAGAGAGAAGGGATTCACAGAAGGAAACCTGAGTGTGGCTTTAGGCACATCTGCAATGCACAATGAAAGGAGAACAATACACAATACAAAGAGGTTCTCGTAAGGACCAAATTGCTTTTTCTACGGCTAATTGAGCATCTCCTTATATAGAAAACAGCTAAAATCCAGTAGAACAACTCCCATGAAGAGCTGTTACCTTTTGAGAGAAGGGACACCATGGTTCAACTACCGGATTTAACAAGCATCCTCTTTCAGCTTTGGGGTTTTTCCTCTTCCTATTTTCTTACCAAACTAACATTTTCTGCCCAGTACTCATCTCACCATTCTAGATACCAATAACATGTCTTGTCTACATCCTCAACTGCTTTCTAAAGTACTTGTGGTCACTTCAGAAAACTTCAGCCTCTGCAATGCTTTTAATTCCACTTTCTGAACTTCACATATCATCTGCCACTTTGATTACCTCTACCATGTTTGTCTTCCCTTTGTTTTTTCTCATGCAGAGGAACACAGAATGACCTTGGGGAAGCCCAGCACAAGTTCATGAATTATTTAAGTTGAAGACACGTGAAGAGAGCAACTCAGCTGATCCTGCAACTCATGCTAAGGTTTACACAACAGCCATGCAGTGCCACATACTATAGTACTGTAATGCACTTAATGCTGGCCACCAAAATGCAAGGGACACACAAATTTTTGTGCAGTATTTTGAAAGCCCACTAAAAGTGACAGAGAAAGGTATAACTGAACATGCCTGAGGCTGAACACTGGCCACACAGTGCTCTGTGGCTTCAGAGCTTCCTCAAATTTGGACCCTTTGATTCCTCACATTCTGGAAAAAACCAATATTGCTTATTTGTTACTTCATTTCATGCAAGTAATGAGAATATTGAAGGAAAAGTGTTCACTTGCACAAAAGCATCAAGAAGTCTCCATGTTTGGACTCTGGGCATTGCAGTTTTCTTCTTTCCTTGGGATGGTTTCAGTGTTACTCAGAAGTGGAAGGTGGATGAGAGATTACTTTCTTTCATCCACATTTATTTCAATTCTCCATTTCCATTTTCACCTGCATTTCTTCCACAACAGCAAGTTGCTGTGTAGCATCACTGCTGAGAAGACAAACACAATCTCCCCTAGAAAAAAATTTTGTAAAATATATTCCTAAAGTTCACATATCTTCCTGCAGGTCTCTTTTTTACTGTTACATCATATGCTGAGCAAACCATCATTTCAGTTAACACTCAACATATAACCAAAGCCCACATAATTTAAAAGCATAAACTACTATGCACTATCTACAGATTTCCACTTTGAAAAAGTGGAATTCAAACAGAACTGTAATAACATGAGAAATATTTTCCAACAAGAGTAACCCTAGAAGATAAATTTAAAGAAAAATCATCAAATATCACAGGTCAGTATGAAACACCAAATAAAGACAGCATTTTACAGGCATCTGGCAGTTTACTTTGAATATTTAATCCTAGCAAGGGTCAACACAATGGAAAGGATACGGTTACCTGTTACTGAATTGCAGTACACAGAAATAATAAACCGATTTTTATCCAAGAGTTGTCAGCTACTTTGCTATACTTCAGTCTCTTACAGCATGTGGTAGTTCAGTTCCCTAGAAACTGCACCCAAACTTCTCTCAAACCATGTGCAATTCCACAAGGGACTGCAGCATCACCTCCACAGATTTTATTTACTCATTAGGGAATCACCACAGGAATCACCTTGCTATGCCTTTTATAAGGAACTACTGCAGAAAAGCTGCTGTGTTTCAGAGCTGGCCTAACTGAGGATTTAGTGCAGGTGAAAACATTCTCCTTCAATGGAGGGAACTCCACTGGATGCAGACACTTTAAACCCAGTGAAAGAAGAACAAATGGTTACACATTTCCTACTGCTGCTTCCATGATTACCCAGCAACAGTCTCAAACTTTCCAAGACCTAAATCCAATCCGGAAAGGTCACTTGGCAACTTAACAAAGCATGCTGGCACTGCTGGAGTGCAGAAACTTGTCTATAACAGTACAAATGTGTGTTTTTCACTGCTAAAATACATGCTATTTTTGTTCTCTGCCAAAGCAATCCCTCCGATCAAAGACTGCTACTTCTGTAAATTTATGACATCCAGAGTCTCTGTTTTCACACTTAACACATACTACTGTCAAAGCCCTATCTGAGAGACTACTGTGATAGATCAGGTAAAACAGGCAAATTGTCTTTTAGAAGTATTCCAGCCTTATAAAACTACCAAGACTGTGGTTATTACTGATAATTTCACGTACATACCTCCCCCAGTACCTTATCTTTGCCCAGGCTGGTAGTTAGCAACGTGCTGCCAAGGCAGAAGGAAGGAGTAGTTATCACAACAGCAGTTTGCAGAGAAGCAGAGTTATTTCCTACCCATACTTACTGTCACAGGCTGGTATTTTCCAAATTCTGTTTCTTTTCTGGTTAGAAACACCGGCAGCATCTTTCTGAGTGAGCACTTGGCAACTTTATGCTGGAAGCCATAATTTTCACTTACCTTCTACACCATAAACCCACTCACTTTTAGAAGCTGACAACCAACACTTTCACCTATCTTGCAGCCAAGATTTTAAAAAAACTTCTTTGACACTGCCATCTATCAGCTGGGCGTCCAACTTGACATGCACACGTAAGACAACCAGTCTAAAGAAGGATGTATTTCTTAAAAAAAAAAAAAAAAAAGCCCTTTAAAAATCCCGCTTCAGTTTGTTCAGGGTTGGGTTGTCCAACAGAGTGTCTTTGCCAGCAACTAGATATTTCAGCTAATTAGGCATCGCTCCCTTTAGCATTGACATTACTGTTAATGCAGGTTTCTAAGACAACAAATATAGCTGTTTAGCTAGAAATAAAAGTGAACTGCCTGCCCACTCACCTACATCCCAGTGAAATCTCCTCTTATGGCAAATGCAGGCCACTCTAAGCAAATCACAGTCATGCATGGAAGAAAAATATTTCCTCTAACAGCTGATTACTTTACTATGAAACCATCAAATGGTCAAGGAAGCACTCCCAGGCTGTCCTGCAGGCAGTGCACGTTTGGAGACCATCGATCCTCTCATCAGCACCACAGGTTTTCATGCTGCAGGCACCTTGTACATGTGAGGAAAGAGATAGTTTCTTCACAGCCCCAAGTAAAGCACAAGAATTTAATTTAGTCCACAACCAAACAATTGGAAACAAGAAAAAAACTGGCTCTCTGGGGAAATGGTCATTATTGCTTAAGGAAAGAAAGGAGAGGAGAGAAGAGAAGAAGGAATTTTAGTAACAGACGTGACATACTACCTTCAGTCAGAGAGAACCCAAAAAACTGCCCTAAAGCCAGCCCCCTACTCCTTAAGGGAGAGCAACTACTGCAAAGCTGCTGTTCTATTTCATAAACAGAGGTTTAGTCTTCCATTAATATTTTTGCTACTGAAAACATGCCATCCCTTTCCACTGGTAACCAGCATCACTGTTCCACTCTCTCCTCCATAGGGGAGACTTGCACAGCTACAAATCCCTACCGACCTGGAAGGCTTGTACATGGGTGTACTACAGCAGCCTGGCCAAGGGTACACAATACTGGGCTAAAGAGTTAAGACACTTCCAAGCTTTTCGCCTCCAGCCTGCAACACGACTATTGTTTGGCACTTCAGCTCTGCTTCTTTCACCCTCCCTCCCTCCCTGAGTCTCTCCTACCCACCACATCACCCTCAACAGGCACTCTCTCCAGGCTAAAAAGAGTTACAAAAAATGGTTTATAAGCAACCAGAGAAAGTCACAACCTTTATCTACTGAGAAATCACTTGTTCTATCTCATGACAGTTACAAGGTCTCAAGTGGGAACACGTGAGCTGAAAAAGAAAGGTCTTCCTTAGAAAATTCACCAGCACAAGCACTACAAGGCAATGTCTTTTACTGCTTTTCCCCACCACTGGGTTTACAAACACCCTCCCCATAGATGTTGATTACACAGTTCACTGCCTTTTGATGTTGCAACTACAGTTTAGAAGTAAAGAATATATAAATCTTAATATTCTTCTATTGAATCATTAAAGCACTGAAGCATAGATCCTGCATTTGAAGAGACACACCAAGGCTTTAGATACAGCCACAATAAGCCCAATTTCCCCCTATCCTTTTGTTTTCTGTAAATTTTAGGAAATGCCCTCAACCTCAGGTTTCAGAGACAGTGACAAGCAAGTACAAGGTAAGCATTACATTTTTACCTGTTGCATTCTTCACACCATTTTGCTGAAGAAACATTTGTGATTCTCTTCAAAGTTTCTTACCAGAAAAAGAGACAGAGGAAGGACATGTTTACACTTGATTTTCCCCTTTTGCCCCATTCAGAATAGAGTGAAAAATTTGAACCTGGAGTTTTCTTCACTTCTGGCAGCTATAGAAAATAACTCAAATTGGAAAGGAACTCAGAATTCAAGTTTTGACACAAAAAAAATCACAGACAACTCTGTGTTTATGTTTTTGTTAATAAAGCAGAATTTATGTTATTTACAGGCCAGGTGGTGCTCCTGGCCATGTCACAGGAAGAAACAGAAGACAGCACAGCTTCCAGGAACAGGACACTAGCCTGCTCCGAGTGCAGCTCTGACACTGCTGGCACCAGCTACAGCAGCCTCAGAGCAAAACATCAGAGTGAGCTTCAACACAGCAAGACTAAATTTTTAATCTCTTTATTTTGGAGATACCTAGAAATGTTACTTTAGAAATTAATTCAAGACAGCAAAATTGTAAAAGTGGCAAACAGCATACTCGGAATGTTACACTTTGCCTGCCTTTCCACTTTCCCATTTGAGACTCACAACCACTTTTTCCCCACTGGCTTCTAGGAGCAACTAGATGCACTCAAGTGTGGAACAAGTGCAAAAGGCATCATTCCTCCATTCAAAACTTCCGCTGTATCACAGGATTAATGCATTGTATTAGATATACACACATATGACTACTTAGATAACTGTCACCAAATGAGTTAGTCCGACAGTTGTTGGACAGAAGAAAGTAAAAAATCTCCTAAGAATTATTCTGGTCCTTTAAAGCACCTAATGCAAACCTTTAAATCTTTGTTCCTTTGTTAACTGAAAGAAAAGAAAAACCACTTATGAAGAACAATCCAGAATGAATCTGAAGAGTCACAGCAAAGAACTCAGCACAACGTAATCTACGCTTTTAATTTCAAAGATCAAAGAGGATGAAATCAGTTTCCCTTTAATCATGTAAAACATGGGCTACTAACAATTCAAACGATGCTTTGAGTAGAGTTTAGTCACCCTTGTTATGAAAAACATGGGTCATCTGTTCAGACCTTCATCATTCAGGCAGAATTGAACTACTCATTAAAAACAAACAAAAAAAAGGTACTTCAACATTCCTACAAAATATATAAAAAGCTGGAGCATCATTATTCAGATGTCACCTGGGTTTATAGAGCTTTATCTCCAAGTTGTACTGCCATGAGCTTGCTGCTTTCCTTCTGAAAGGATGAGATCAGGCAATCACTAAGCAGGAGTGACCCTCATGAAACAATAAACTCATCTCCTCAAGACCAATTACTTCAATCACACTGAACACCCTGTGTATTATTGCAGAGCACTGAGTTTTATGGAAATTTGAAATCCACCTCTCAGGGTCCTTTAAGGCAGATAAGTAAACATATCTCTTATTGGAACTGTAACACTGCTAGGCATTCAAGATCTCCTGTATCTGCTCTCCAACAACGCAGAGGGATAAATTTCCAGTGAAATCTTTTGCAGCTCTTAGCAGAATGTTATAAATCCATGTCAAAACACTTCCGTCATCTGGATGGTGTTTCGGAATCTCCAGGCAATTAAATCAAGTTCTTCATAGTGGAAAGACAGCTCAAGCTTCACTGGCATTCTAATCCACTTCTCAAGTTTCTGCTGATCACACAAAGCCCTGCAAGGCAGGACCAAGAACTCTCAACATACTTCTACCTTTTATCCAAGCTTGGCAGTTAGACATGCAAACAGAGTTTGGAGTTAAAACTACCTATGTTACTTCCAGACACAGATAATCAGAAGTAATCTATCTTCCACCTCCATGTGCTTGCTCACAGGAAACCCCACCCAAGTGTTCACCGGTATTCTACAGAAGACCCGACAGGATGCAGTACCAACAGATCGATAAAATGGGAGCAACACCTAACACATAATTCCTGACACTTGAAATCACTCTGGGCATGGAGACAGGGCAATCCCTGACATGGGACCTTTGCATGGGAACTTAGGAAGAGCTGGGTCACTGTTGAGCCATAAAGATTTTCATCAACACAAACAGCAAAACTAGGGGTAGTCTTGGCCTGACTCACTGAGCACCTCTTGCCTGAAGAGAAGGGGCAAAAAGCCCAATGATGTAATTTTCCAGAAGGAAACACGACAAAGTTCAACAGGTTAGGTCACCTCAAATGCACTTTTGCACATCCAGCACACTGTTGTATCTGGAAACAACCCAGAATGCTTGAGATGTGAAGGACTGATGATTGCCTGCCATCTGCTCAGCTTTCTGACATAGGAAAGAAAATTATGCAAAAAATATTCTGAAACACCTAATGCAGCCTCAGTACCAGCACCAGTAGCTGTTTCTGCTGTGGCAGGACAGATATGGCTCCAAAATGAATTGCTCTTCACATCACAATACATTACCTGCCTGCAAAATACTACATTCACCTAAAGGGATTTAACTAGTGGCCCCTAATGAAATATGTCCAGGGAACCCCCAGAGTAGGAAGACAAAGAATATTACTGTTCCCAGAGTTCAATTTCTGCATAGTACTAGCACACCGTCTATACTAGAGACCAGGTGAACCAAAACTTCAAAAAACAAGAACTTCAGTTTTAAAGCATTGAAATTGCAGAAAATCCTATGAATTTTCACACGTTTAATTTGTGCCTTAAACAGTAAGGATTCAGGGGAAAAAATTACTTAGGACTGTTGGTGCACCTGATTAACTTCAGCCAACAGAACTACTGCTCCAGTGTGCCCAGGTGACCACAACTCCACAGCAGCAGCAGCATGATGCTGTATCTGCTGTTCCTGTATTCTGTCTGCATTTTATCTCCTGCATAGAGAAAGGTAAATAAAACCCTCTTTATGATCACATACCCCCAAAAAAGAGCAACCTTGATTCCCTGAAATTCACTGTTTAACCCAAGGAACTGCAGACAGACCAAAACCAGCTTGTTTCTCATACTTTTGAACACTGTCTGTAGAAAGTAGCTTCACTATTCAGTGGGCTCCTGACACCATGAATTGATTTTGTGCAGACTTTCTACCTTATTGTTCACTTCCTGGTAATACTTAAAATGTCAGTGAGCTGCTACCTGATCCTACTGAGCCAGTTTACAAGGATAAGCAGATGCAACAATCTTTACTAACTATTTAACTGCAGGGTTTGGGTTTTCCAGAAATGCAGCTGGAATATAAGACACTGTGCATTTCAGCTACTGAAGAGTCTGCATCCTCTGAGCTTTTTCTGTTGATCAGCACCCTGAACACTAACAGTTAGAAGGGAGACCAACACACTTAATTCTTCAAGAAATTCCAGTTTTCATTCCTTGGAAAGAATCCAAAGAGATAGAATGTTAAATCTTTAAAAGATCCATCCTGAACCTTATAGGTGTGTCCTAATCCCTAAGACAAACCTCCCACCCATCTTAAATTCCAAAAAAGAACTCAGACTTCCAAATGGATTTACGACTTAGTACCCTACCAAAAATGTAGGGTACAGTACTAGAACAACAAAACTAAGCAGCTAAGGTTACTAGAGCTACAGTATTACGTAAACAAGAGATGGGTGTTCTCAAATACTCTGACTGTTCTCACCATCAGGCTTATGGATCCATAATCCTGCCTGGAGGGACACTCATCCCCCATAAAAAAAAAAAAAAAGAAAAAAAGGGGATCCAGCAACTTCTGCTAGCATCCAAAAATGAACAGCAGCATGCCATGCCTTAGAAACTTAATTGCTCATTTTGGTAGGGCAACAATTTTCTGCAAGGTATTTTGTGGGGATTTTTTTTTTGAGTGGTGGTGCTGGTTTTTTTTCTAGTTTTTAAAAGAAACTTGCCTCTTCAGCACCTCCAGTCTGACTTTGACAATTAGAGCATGTACACCCCCCAGGACATGAAAAATTCCACAGGGTTTCATCTCGATTAAAATGAAAGAATAAACTAATAACCCAGCTGTCAAAAAAAGATGTGAAATCTGTGATAAAAGATAGTCTGTTATATTACCAATGTGGCATGGAATATCTATCGCACTCCAGTCAGAAGCTAACCTTCACAGCCACGTGACAAATCCCTGAATACACCGGTGAGTGATGGAAAGCCTGACAGGCCATTAGTGACATCAGCATGAATAGGGTTCTAAGGAACAATCAAAACAGTATTTTAAATGAATCACCTTTAAAAGACAAACAAAACCAAACACAAAAACCCCACCCAGAAAAAGGTATTAACCCTGGAGGGCTGCAGGCCTAGAGTTTAGCCCCAGATTGCCATTCTCCATGGCCTGATCCTACAGGGACCCTCCCACTCTCGACTGCAGAAGTGACAGGATGGGATCCCAGAACACAAAGCCCTTGGACAAGAAGAAACACATCCCCTCCCCCTGGCCACAGCCACAGGATCAAAGAGTTTGCTCCACCTGTGGTTCCTCCTACACCATCCACGTGCCCAACTACACAGCAAATGTCGACATGCATTTTTTGATTGCAGAAATTTCTTCCAGACATTTTTCAATGCCAACAACAACAACATCAACAAAAAACCCCAACAAACCAAACCAGCTTTAAAATCATCTTTCACACTGGAATTTCTTTGCTATTTGCTCATCTTTCTCCAACTACAAATCTGAGGTTCAATGCCGCAGGGTATTTACCTGAGGGCAAACTGGTTAAATCACTTTGACTTCAAAGTATCTACTTTAACTCTCATTTAAGTAATCTGTTCGGATCTTGCATTGTATTTGCACTTTCTAGAACTTTTCCTGGAAAGAAATAGATTCTTCCCGGTTGCAATGTTGTGGAGGGTATTTTTGTTTTTGACTGATTAGGAAGCTACTCTATAAATACTTTTTTATTATACTATTTGTAAGCTTCTTACATTAGTATCTTTTTTTTTGCTTCAGTATTTGACTACATTTGTTAGTGAACATTTCGTATTCATTAGCTGCAAAACACTTTATAAATAGGGCAAAAGAAACAGGGTAAATAATAAGTTAAAAGTAATAAAAAATGTATTTTAAACTGGAATCAAATTGTTCTAAATTAAACAAACTCATTACAGGCCACATTACCCATAGCTGGTGAATTTGGTTGTATACATCCCTCAAGTTTTTGTTAGGACAGATGTGATTTTCATACCTTCTTGTTATTGACAGATCAAAAGTAAAAAAAGCTTCACAGCTTTTGTAGTTTCTCACCTTTGACTGCACAACTCTCTGAACTAACTCCAAGAAGAACCATGAATGAAGAACGTGTTGTGTCTGCTGGGAAGTGACTCCTGTCAAACCAGTTCTGTGCTGCAGTGAATTCTCTGCAGACACTTCCACCTACTCTGTGGATACACTTTCTTCAAAGTTACAGGTGAAAATATATCCTTCTTGAATATTATAATTTAATTAAAAGTTACTACCCTATGAAACAGGTAAGGCCTGAATCTAGTACTTTCAAATTCAAATTAACTCTCCTTTTTCATTTTAACCTCTTTTGTTTTCCAAAAATTTCTTCCCCTGTTCTTCATCCCCTTACCCACATTATGTTTCCATCACAGGGACCAGCATTTACTGTATGCCACCTCACCTTCCCTTCTCCCAGGAAGGCTGAAGAATTCTTACCAGCTCTTAATCATCAAGGCAATGTGGCCCATGAATCATGCCACAGTCTTTCTCACATGATGAGCCCCAAGGTTTGTGCACTGCTGCACAAACAAGTCCAGGCAACCCTCTGGCTTTGAGGATGAACATTCCTGCTGCTGCTGCCCCCATGCCAGGTACACCCTCATCTCCTCAACAGCCGTTCAAGTCCCAGAACAGCCCCGGGACTGCCAGGAAAGCAAGCACAAGAAACTCTCATGACAGGTAAGACTACTGGGCCTCCCTGCTGGCACCTGGAACAGGTTCCCGTTACACACCTCAGTTTTCAGCTGCTTGTTAAAGCCACGTGCTGCACTCCACAGGGCATTCACATTCTTTTCAGGATCCCTAGGACTTCTCCATTTTTCACCCACTACATGTCTCCATACTGACCAGCCACAGTTCAAGAGATTTGGATCTACCTATTTATTTTTTCTTACTCATTCTAAGTTCTAGTACGACTAAAGTCACACCTCCACCCAAACCCACTCTACTACTCTAAAAGCAGGGCAAAGTCTCCCTGAAAGACAGAAGGACAAGGAAATTAAGCATATGAAAATGTTACACAGTAGTATCAGGAACCACCAAAAATAAAACATTCCTAGTTCAGGGCTTTGGCCAAAAGGTAACTTCAGAGCCTTACATGCAGCCTGGCTGAGGAGACACACAGCACATCTGTCATTCCCTCAGGAGGAGAAATATTTTGCCAGAGAAATGTTGTAACCAACAGGATTTCAGAGGGAGCTTAGTGCACAACACCACAGCAGTACTGTACAACTGGGTGACACGAATATCCAGCCAAGAATTCTTGGAGAGACATCACCCTTCCCAGCTTGGTAAATAATGACATGAGTCATTATTTTTAAGTGCTACCTTTTGTACATTACACAAACAGGACACTACAGAAAATTCCCACCACACAAGGGGATTTACAGTTTTGAACAAAGCCTGTCCAAATGCTTATGTGACATTCTTGAAACAAAGCAACTCCTCTCACCAAACCTCAGCATCAGCAAAAACAGCAATTTCCTCCTCTTTGGGCTCACTTCTAGGAAATACACAGAAGGAGAGAGGATGGCCAAGCTATGACCCAGTGAGTCCCATTTTATTGTTGAGGGATTAGCAGCACCCAGGGAAAAGCCTCTGTTGGAGTTTTTGCCAGCTGATTCAAAGAGAACTGAAAAACAACAGGTTTCACCTACTGATACAGCTCAAAAGGATATGGCCATTACAAAAAACCCCACCATGAACATAAAACCAGCTGTGGGTGTGCAGGTCCTGAAGCCCCACAGGTGATGTGCCACCTAGGCACAAAAGGCAGACAAAATCTCTGTGTTAACCACTTGAACCCAGACAAGACTATGACTACTTTCATGACTTCTGAACTTGAGGAAAATCCTTTACACCTGCTGTGCTGCCAGAGCCCAGCATACTCCAGAACAGCCCGGGCTATTCCAACTGTGTTGCATGCCTTGCAACAGCATTTGCTAGTACAGAGCAGACACACTTAAGTTTAAACCACAGAATTACACCTTGGGTTCATCTACAGTTTCTACTGAGCACCACTCCAAAAGCTCAGTATTCTTCCTAAGGGAGGTATTCAAACAATTTACTAACCTGGCAACAAATCACAGCATAGGGGAAAGAGCTCTCATTAACTGGAAATGACAACATTATGGATCAGGGAACATGCAGCACACTGCAAAATGCACAGCTCCACACAGGGATAGACATACATGGCCAAGTCTCCACAGCCACAAGCAGCCCCTCAGTGCCACTAGCTAAGCAGCTCTCCCGAAGCTTTCCTTTCAAGTCTTCACCTGGTAGAACAGAGGTACACTGTCCTATTCCTTGTGTGACTATTGCAAAGCTACTCAGCAGGACTTCCCGTGATGGGTTATTGTGGATGTGTGTTCAAACACAAGCAGAGAGGAAGCATCTGCATGGTCTTACCAGCTACCACAGTTTCTCCCTTTTCAGCAAAAGAAAGTGATGGTGGTATTTCTCTTCCCGGGAGTCTTTATCTCACATTCAAACGAGATAGCCAAACAGGACCTGACAGAAGCTTTCCAATGAATGCAGTCTCACAGGCATTTAGATTTTGTGGGATTTCCCCCGTTTTGTTTACAATTTCTTTGTCACAACATTTTACTTACTTCATTAGGCCCTGTAACATTTCAACACCACATTATAGCCCAGAGAGCCAATTCCATTAGAAAAAGGCATAAAGAACGAAGAATCATTTCTCTTTGTTCACACAAAATTTCACTCTGTGGTAAAGCAAAAGGAAAGAACAGAGAGCCCACTCCTTCCCAGGAGACCACAGCAAGCACTGGCAGACAAACTCATGCATAAAGGCAGAGAACCAGAGATTCCCCATGTCAATCCACACCTCACAGCCTGTAAGACCTGAATAAGAACTTATTCTGAGCTTTTAACAAAGACTCTAAAATGGAAGAGACTTTTGGGGCCTTATAAATGAGCTGGGGAGGGAGGAGTCATTAATAAAGGCACCATGGAAGAAACAAGTGTTGCACATCACTTTTCATCATTTCAAGCTCTGCCCCTGCAAGAACTTCAGGATATTCACCCCCTTAGAACACAGGTCCAGTCCTGGCTATACACGAAAGCTTTGAATAAGGTAGACAGAAATTCTGGATGTGAAGAACAATTTCCATGATCTCTACTGCTGCATATAAAAATTAGTAATTTCTATTCATTAGTCTGGCCAGAAGAGTTTCCTGATGTGAACAATTTTGGTTAAGGAGCTGCCATACCATTCTGTTGCCTAAAGTCGACTGAATTTCAACCTGAAACTTCTGTTTTACAGTACGTAAGCTTTGCCAAAAGCTAAAGACGTGCCATGTGAAATCCGCATCAACCAAGATGAACATAAACAAGACAGAAAGCTAAAGAAATCCTCCACGGTTTAAAAATTTACCTGACCTGCAAGGGCCACAACATTCTGTGCTTACTAGACCATGGCAAGCGGCGTGAAGTCATTTAAACAGAGAAGGGAGGTGTCAGACTCAGAATCTCTAGAGAGCGTCTGAGAGCCACATAAGAGCAAGCATTGACAAGAGGCATCAAAAATCGGTTCTGTTTCCATCCCAAAACACACGATACGTAGTCGACTCTTTAAAAACACAATATGGGCTGATGTGCGCGGTGCATTTTTCTCCAAGGGCGTTTCAGACAATAGCGCAGGTGATGAGCCCGAGAGGCGCCCGGGGGCTCGGGAAGGCAGGAGGGCCCGTCCCCGTGCCGGCGGAACACAACAGGTGTTGTTGTTGACAGCGAACCGGGCGCGGTGCCGGGCCGGGGCTGCCGCT
>VZRS01006551.1:66131-91541 GCA_013398055.1 Ifrita kowaldi
ACCCGGGCGCGGTGCGGGGCCGGGGCTGCCGCTCCCTCCCGGGGCTCCCGGCGCCGGGGCCGCTCCCCGCCCGCCCCGCCCGACTCACCGAGGCCGCTGATGTCGTGCCGGAGGCCGGCGCGGCTCCGCTCCTCCGCTATCGCCCGCAGCATGTGCCGCAGGGAGCGGTCGGGCTCGCCGTCCGCCTCCCCGTCCCTCCGGGCACAGGCCATGCTGCCGCCGCGGCCGCCGATGAGCTCATGTCAGGCCGCCGCGGAGGCGGCACCCGGCGCTCCCAACACGGGAATGACCAGGAGCCCTCCTGATCCCGCTGCCCCGGCCGCTTCCCCCTCGGGAAGTTTCCCGGGCGTCGCCGCCGGCCCCTTCCCGGGACACCGCGATCGCTCCCACCGACGCTGCCCGGCCACACTCCACCGCTTCCTGCTACTGCGGCCGCCGGGCGGGACCAGCAGGGCCGCGATCCGCCCGGACACGCCCACAGGGCGGATCTGCCACCGACCGTCATCCCGGGCAGCCCATCCTGCATCCCTGACATCAACCAGCATCCCGGGGAACCCATCCTGCATCCCTGGCAATCCATCCTGCATTCCTGACATCAACCAGCATCCCGGGAAACCCACATAGTCCTGCATCCCTGACATCTAATGACTGTTTCCCGTCAGGCTTTCTGGACACCTTCTTCACTATTCTTCCTTCTCACTATGTCCCACAGATTTGTCTACTGTCACTGCAGGCAAATCTCTCCTGCCCACCGATGTCATAGATGAGCTGCTGCTTCCTTCTTGCTCTTCTGCTCCCGTGTGCCCCCTATAGGGACAAAACCCAACCTAAGGTGTCCGCTGAAGTCTCTACCGAGATCTGAGTCACCTCTTCCTTAGCATTAGCACCTCTTGTTGTGTAAATCAGGAATGGGTGATCTCAGGGAATAACCCACGTTGTGCTGCAGAGATTGAATCCTACGTCCTCCTGCAACTGCTGGTGGTTGTCCACAGCAAATTCCAACAATGGCTAAAACTTCCTCAGAAATTTAGGATTTTCTAAGCCACAGTCGGAGAGCAATACCACCACCTGCTCAGTTCTCCCGCAAACAATTCACTCAACATTTTCTTTGTTTATAGTATTGCTTTAGGCTCTTCTTAGATCCTAAAAATACTGTAAAGGCCTAGACAGACTATTCTTTTCTCTGAAGCCCCATTTGAGAGTTGGCAGACCTTGCAAGTGGTGGTGGGGGGAAGCAAAAGGGTCAGAGGACTTCGAACATGAATTGACAGCGTTTGAGAGTTGGGCTTATTGCTAGAGCATAATAAGAAAGAAAAGTTTTCAAATATTGCATGTCCATTCTCCACAATGGCATACATTCACCCTGCGTTACCAATTTCAGTTTCATGTCAGCCTTTGACACCAATAAACTAACAATCAGACACCTACTGAATGCAATTTAGAGTCATGCACTCATTTCCTGTGACACCAATATAGATGAATATTTTCTATGGAAGGCCCTTCTACTGAATTGGACAGAGGAGGGAAATTTGAAATTGATGTAGCATTTTGCTTGTAAAATGTCTAGCTCTTTCACAAAGCAGTAGAAAATAGGGACATACAATCTCAGGACTTAAGCACCTCTTCCCTTGTTAAATCTCATAGTTCTCTTCCTTGGAGAGAATGAAGGTTTGCAGTCACATGCTAGCCCTGTAAATGAATTACTTGTCCCATGGGGAAGAGCAGCAGAAGACTGTCCTGTACCGTTACCCTCCAAGTTATTCCCGACATTGTCAGGAGGAATGACTCTCTCTGCTGCCAGAGGAGCAACAATCTCACTTCCCTCACACCATGCTGTACTCACTAAGGATTAGATGTCTTTCCCCTGAAGATTGCTGCTGGATCGCAACAGCACTGTCACGTTGGGGGCACACGGGAACACTTGTGTCACCAGCCAGTAGACAACCCTGCAGCAGTTTCTCCAGAGTCTCCAGGAGTTCAGCCTCTCTGCTGTGCCCTGAACACTATCCCTAAAGTTCCAGCCACCCTGTTTTAAAAAAGCAGTCAAGGAAACCTGCTGCTGCCCTGTCCAGGTCTTTTCTAAAATGAAAAGGTATTTCTGCTCCTTCTTAACTCCCCACCCTGCCTTCTGCTTTCTCTGGCTTCTATCAAAACATACCCACGGAAAAAAAATGCAGATGTTTTCCTTCCTCTAGGCTTCCCTAGCGAAACATACCTCCTAGTAGATCATAGCACTTGACCAGAAAACAGAGGAATAAAGTTTGTTTCCTTAAATGGATTATTGATTAAGCACCCTTAGGATGAGTTTGAATCCTAGAATGCTAATTGATTTTGGTTTTTAAAGACCCCACAGTACATTGTAAAACAAGAAACCACTCTTTCTAGCCAAACTCTTGACAGAGAGGGGGCTTTGTATCTGATCTTTATATATCCGTCCTAAAGATCTTCTTCAGCAATACTTAGCACAATGTTATCACTATAACAGGCACCAGGAGCACTATCTGACCATGCATGCTCTCACTGAACTCAGTTGTGCGCAAAATTCTCTTACAAATGGGTAATGGGTGTTATGGTCCTGAGGGCTCTAAAAAGCCGTAATGGCCCTGATCAGCCTCACCTGGCGCCTCCTTTCCCCGTCCCCACCCCGGGCTGGGGTCTCTATTTAAGCTCAGCCCTGAGGCCCTTTGCAAGGTGTGGTGGTTTCTGGGTGTGGCTCAGTTGTGGCTGCTGTTCCTCTGGTCCCTGAGCTGCAGGCTGCTTGCTCAGTTTAGCCCCAGACCTGCCTCCAGGCTCTGGAGGTACCTTTGGACCTGAACTCTGGTTTACCCTGTTCCCTCACTGAGGTTCTGTTATGCTGAGCTGTGGACCACAAAGGCCTTGCCAACCTGCAAAGTGTCTCCTCAGGGAGGTTTTAAACTACACAGTGCCCTAATGATAGATTCTTGTGCTCTCTTATATAATAATGCACTTCATGTCCTGATGTAAAATATGCATATTGATCAACAAGAGGGATAGGCTGTGGGGCAGAGGCTGGGCTGGATTCATCTTTGTAACTTAGGATGTGTGTTCTACACAGCAGAAAGGTAAATACAAAAGCTTTAGGCTAATTAAAAATATCTAACTGGCTTAATGTTGTGGGGTGTATCTTTTGTGCTAGTCAATAACAATCACCTTTGCTATGCAAAATCGTGTAAGTTACTCATATGAGGCTGTATTTTCTTACTATGCTTATTCTAGTAGTAGCTAATAGTGATAGCCTGCAGTGTGTGCTAATAAGACCACATGGGGTGTGAACATCTAATGGTGAAAATGAGTTTGCAAGTTAGCAAATATGGGCTTATTGAAGGCATTTGAGTGTCTGTCTAATGGCTGAGTCCTAGATTACACATATCTGACAGTCCTGACCCTGGCAGACCTGTGTGGCTACTTACAGCCCGTCAGAGACCAGCATTACCTGAGTGCTCCAAGTGCATAAGCTATTGCAGGAATGGACTTTGTAACTCTGAAGCTTTGGAAGTTCTATTCAACCCATTATAAACATGCAAAATACCCCATTCTTCTCATGTCTTCCTTTACTGATAAAAAGAAATTAAGATTAATAACAGCTATATGTAGCTACTGGATGTTATATCTAGCTTATCATCACAGGGCATGAAATGCAGTTTTTTGAGGAAGAGATTAAGCAATTTAAAAATTCTAATCCTATTTCAGTCTTAAATTGGGATATTGCCATCTTTGGCAGTCTGCTGTTCTGCTGAGAGCATGCCTATGGGTCAGTGTCTGTCCAGGCAGTTTATATGCAAAAAAGAATTCTGCAATCTTTACTTAATTGCCTCCCTAACAGCATTAAGGCATTCTGACTTAGGACATGGCAGTTTGGGGCCTCCCATTATAAACTGTCTTAAATTGGCCAGTTTGAAAGATAACTCAAAGTTACTTCTTCGTGTTGAACACGAGCCTGATTTTGCTCCCAAGATCAAACGTACAAGTTACTGAAAGTTTTATCTACAGAATGTTACAAGATCTTTTTTCAGCTAAAATAATTCTTTGGCGTTAGACCTCTGAATGCACAGCAGAATACTTAAGGTCATGCAATTTTGAAGTTAGAGGTGTTCTATGTGTTTAGTTTTCTTTTGCCCTTCCCCCTTTCTTTGTACTGCTCTTGTTACCCCTGCTCCTACTTTCATCTGTTAATTGCCATGGGTTATGCTGAATGGAAGCCAGAGATGCTCAGCCTTGCACTGTACGAGTAGAAACACGTCTGAACTTGTATGTAGAGCTTTCAGCCCAGTCTGATCCCTCTCCTCTTCAGTCAAAATCACTGAGCCTTCTGCATCTGAGCCTTTTATCCCAGGTTGTTCCTGTGCTGTTCCTGAGATGATAATTATCTCAACAGGAGTGACAGAGGAACCATAGTCTTTGTGATAAGACTTCTGAGATTTATAAGCCACTCACACAGAATCCATGTTTCCTTGTTTTTCTCGAGCTGTATTTGTACTTGTACCCAGAAACCCCTCATCACTTATGAACCCACGCCAAGCTCTTCACCAGCTCAGCAAATCTGAAATCCACGCAGGAACTATTTTTTCACATAACTAAGCTCTTGGATAAGAGGAAATGGGGCAGTCCCTTGACAAAGGCAAGCTCCTTGCAGGAAAGAAGTCCCTGTCGGGCTAAGTAGGGCTTTCCATTCAAGGCATGGGATTCTGCTGAAAAAACTGAACTGGCTGGAAGTCACCTCAGAGAGCAGAGGTAATCAGGAGCTTGCACAGGCCAAGTATCTACTGAGAAGTCTGTCTCAGAGAGTGACACAGCATTGTCCATGGGAATCTTGCTTGATGCCAGTATATTGCTAAATTCCTTGACATGTTACCTTACCCATGTCTCACCTTTATGTGCCTGCACTCTTCAGCCTCTGTGCGTTACAGGCTTTGAATTCAGAGGTAGCAATTGCTGAAGAAACATTCACCACCTCTTGGACACAGGATTTCAGAACTGTGAGCGTGTAAGTCTGCTTAAGTATTATCTGTGTCCTTTGAGAGGACAAATCTGGTGGAAGAGAATTGGGTGGTGAGGCCACAGGGGCTCAGTGAGGCGAGCCAGGGCTGGGAGGTGACCTTGTGTCACACTGAGCTGCTGCTGCCGGGAAAGTGCGTGTTTGCCGTCCATGTCAGGTGGTGCTCAAGGCTTGAGCAAGGCCTGTCTGTAACCACAAAGAACAGGTTTCAGCCTGCCTTACAGAGAAATTTAAATCCCAACAGGCAATAAGAGAGGGTATAAAAACCCCACTTTTCCAGAGAAGTGGTCAAATAATGCAAAGTTTATAAAGAATGCAGTGATTAAGTCCTTAATTCTTTTGGGAAAAGTTATGTGATAACTTTCTAAAAATAAACTGACTTTTTGGAAGTAATTTCTAAATAATTATGTTATAATTTGGAAATTAGTTTTTCTTAACTCCTGAATCAGTGTGTCCACCTCTGGAAGTATAGGGGCAAAATCAAATCTGAGTATAAGTAACAATTATATGAATGCAACTAGTAATGATGTAGGTTTGGGGGTTTTTTTAGAAATGTCTAACCAATAGAAATATCTAGGTATTTTAGAAATATGTAACCGAAAGGGTGTTTGAAAAGTTAACAATTTTGGCACTAGTGCAATTTTATTTTACTGGTTTTAGTGTCATATTAATTACGCTATATTGTATAATTATGTTAGTATTTCAGTATTAATGAACATCAGTTAATATTTTTAATAACAGGGAAGATAAGAAAGAATCTGTGAGCAGAGAGCAAAAGAAATTGCTCATTCCACAAGATCTGCTTTTATCTGGGTTGCTCTAATAAATGACTCAAGCAGCTGCTCCAGATAAAGAACTCAGTGTGGCAGGTTTTTTTAGATTCATACTTACTTAAACAAACATTCAGTAGGTCAACTACACTCAAGACAATTCAGGTAATCTTTGGAGCTCTGAGCAGCCTGTTCTAGTGGAAAGTGTCCCTGCCCATGGCAGGGGATTGAAATGAGATGAACTTTAAGGTCCTTCCAAGTCAAACCAGTCTGTGATTCTGTGATCTTCAACAATTTACCTCTAGAACAAAGATTTTTCTCTACAGATTACCTCGTTGAACTCTGTTCTGACATGCTCTCTCATATAATAAAAATACTTTTTCACCTTTTCAAAATATTTTGTTGCTCATACCAATATATACAATAAATACATGAATTAGGGAAATCAAGTTTCCCACTAGAGAAATGCTTTCAACATAAAAAAAAAGTATTTTCAGGACGATTTTGAGTGGAATTTGGCCTTACTGACTCAATCATGAAAAAGGAAGAGGTCGGTGGGTGTCAACAAGGTCAGGAGTTCATCTTGAAGGGTTTTTTTTATCAGCTCAATAATTTTTTTTCAACCTCTGTAGAATGTAGACAGTAAACATGTCTTACAAAGGCATCAACTAATTCTCATGTGCAAGAAGAGAAGATGTGTTCAAGTCGTAAAGCAAACAAAGGAAGTTGAAGGTTTCAAGTACTATTTATGTTTAAATGAAAGTATATGAAATGTTGCCTTTTTCTCTCGAGAAAAACACAATAACCTCCTTTGGTCAGAGGTAGGGAGAAAGAAAACCTGTGAAACAGGAATTTCATTCTGAAGATGGTTCTCTAAATTTTACGGTGTGTTGGTTTGGAGGATCTGAGTTGTGATGACATGCACATTCCTGCGTACTAGCTCAGGGTGAGGTAGCCATCCTTTCTGCACACTATCTGAGGCATTAAGGTCAGTCAGTTGTCTCCATGAGATCTTCCTTTTCCACCAGTGGTGAACTGAGCAAATGCAACTAGCTAGGGTAGCTTAAACTACAAAAATGGTCTCAATTATTTTGTGGTTTGTAAAGCATTTATTAGTGCCCGAAGTGATTACTACACCTTCAACAAATGCTTTTATAAATCATGTGATCTGCTATTCTTGCAAAAAAAGATAGAAATTATACCAGTATGTATTAAACAGGTACCCATCTAATGAGTTCACAACAATTTATGATCGCTTCAAATAAACCTTTTTCTTATCCAGTTGAATTACAAACAGTTAACTCCTAAGCTTCAGACCGTATATCTTGACAGTCACACATTGCACTTTTTGTGTATTATACAGTGTTTTATGCACAGAAATGCCTGGAAAATATGTCTTGTATCTAAATCACCTGTGCTTCTGACAATGAACATATATTTACTAAAATTAAGCAAGTTCATCCTAACAAGATGAAACATAAGAAATAGATAAGTCAGATTTAAATCCTGGTAAGGCCTGGATATTTCCAGAAGTCTTGGAAGGGTGTTGTGTTTCTGTATTTTGACACTGTATCCTGTTAAAGACAATTTATATATGTGTAAATCTTAACTGGGCTTGTGGCATCCTCTAACAATGCCTAAAGAATTCCCCAAACGGTACTTTATAGGGCTTGTGTGTGTTAGAAGTAAGTTTCTGTACTGCTTGTAGGCAAGCTTACTCTGTGCTGTAAGGCATTTGGGTCCCACCAGGAGGAAAAAGTAAGACATTTGAAGGCTTGAGGTGCTCAGTGCTATTCCTGTTAGTGGCAGGTAGTTCCCTGGCAGGTTGCACACTCCCACACTGTCCTGGGGGATGTTGATCACACTGGTGCAGGCAGAGCAGGAAGAGATGAAGTCTTAAGCCAGTCAATTTCTGGGTGTACCCAGGCACAGCACTCCTTCAAGTAGTGCTGTTCTTCCTTAGCCAAATATTTTAGACTATAGACTATAAAAAGTGCTCCCCAGACCAGCTCAAAAGGTAGAGACATCTGTTAGATTTAGGGAGCTTATTATGTGCTTATCTCAGGCAGAAGGCTATGAGATTTCCTTTCTTCATGCAATTCAATGAAAAAGAGGCAACTAAGGATCTTCAGGAGGTGGGATGTGTCTTTCCACTGAAGAAAGGCTGTTCTTAGCATACTTACAATAAATAAGCGGAAGAACATCAATTTGAATTTCACAGTTCTAATGGCTTATAGAATACTGAGGATTACTTGATTCCATGAATTTAGGCAGAAACTTTTCACTCTTGAAACATGAATTTGGTTACTAAGGCCAAAAGAAATGCTGTATTGTAAACATCTCTTCCTTCTTCACAGCTGTCTCTGTCAATCCACCCAAAGCATGGTTGTAGGAAAATCCTTTCTCTAGTCAGTTTCCATGTCAGGAGTGCCAAGGGATGCTTTCATGCCTGCTCTGAGCTGAAGCGCACACCAATACATACGCCTCATCCTGCCTGCTTATGGGGACTGTTGAAGCTTTATGAACATCAAATGCCAAATTCAGAGAATTATTTCCTGCATCTTACCAATTCTTTGTGGAAACATCAAGGGTGAAAAGCAATTTCCTGTAAGGAAGATCTAAGGTCTCTATGTGAAAGCGCCAAGTCCCTGCAGATCAGGGGTTTCACATACTGTATCTCTGAGCCAGGCACAATCAAGTAAATAGGAAGACTTGGGAGGTAATAAGCGAGCGTTCCCTGTCTGTCCATGAATGTTTGGCTGTGTGTTAGCTCTGACAAGTGCTTTCATTCAGCAGTGTCATGGACAGCTGCCAGAGCTTCTCTTGATGAGCCAGTTTGATGTCACGCTTTGTTCCAAAGGCCTGCTTGTATTGCGTGTTCAGGGGAAATACACCTGTAAGGCTTTGCAGGGGGTAGAAAGGGAAAATTCTACTTGGGAAGACCATATTCTTTTTGGGCAGTATGAAAAAAATAAGGGTAATCTTTTCCAATGAAACTAAAGGAAAAATGCCATGCAATAACTTTGAATCCTACAGTATCCCACACATGCTATATCTAGAGGCTCTAAATTATGCTAGGTCTGATTACTATGCCTGGGCAAAAGAAGAGAGTCCTTGTCTTGAAGAGATTTAACACCGTAGTTATTGCTTATGAACAAAGTTTTAGAAATTAGATGTCAGAAGTCTTTCAAAAATCACATATGACAGCAGTCAGATAAAGAAATTGTTATAACAAAAGCATCACAAACTGTCAGGTCCTTTCTTGTATGTCACCTTGGATGTCACCTGACATTTCACCATCATAAAAATCTGCTTTCCATATAGCTGGTTGCGAGACTCATTCCTTATTTTGTTTCCTTTTCCCCATTTTTTCCCATTCTGCAACCTTTCTGTCAAACCTAGATGAATCCTGCAATCCATGAGGAAAAGGAACCCTGTTTACAGCTCAGGCTGCTGAACTTCGGAATGTTTTTAGCGTATCTCTACAAGCAAACCAAGCGTACCTGTGACTGGCCCTGGACAGTGGCATTGCCTGGGGCTGTTGTGACCCAGGGGCAGGACCCGGCACTCGGCCCTGTCGACCCTCAGTCCATGTGCCTCAGTCCATGGATCCAGCCTGTCCAGGTCCCTCTGCAGAGCCTTCCTGCTCTCCAGCAGATCTACACTCCCACATAACTTTGTGTCATCCACAAATTTATTAAGGGTGCACTTGATCTGGACATCCAGATCATCAATAAAATATTAAATTAATCTGGGTCTAGTACTGAGCCCTGCAGCTTTTCCATACTTCTAATATATCTGCATCTTAATTTGAAAGGACAAATCCAGTGACAGAAAATAATCTGGCTTCTCAGTCCAGTAGTAGAGTAGAGTAGAACTTGGCTCCTTCCACTGCCAGTAAGAATGTGAAATGGAACTGCACTGTTTAAAAGTTATAAAAAATAGCTTTCCCTTACATTAGGTCTTTATGATCCAGTCAAAAGGACAAGTGACACTAATGATATTTGGCAACTCCATCCAAATGTTTCACTCCATTTCTAGAGCCAAGAATGGATCACATTAATGATGTTTCCAAAGCAGTAGATAGAAGTGCTGTGAGCTATTTATCATTCATTAGTATCCATGGCTGTAATGAGGAAGACTTCAGAAATGGGAGAAATGAGCACAGCACTTGCGATGGTAATGGCATTGAAGCGTCGCAGGTATTCAGGAGCAATCCATGATACATGGATTTCGCATGTTGACCCACTCCTTAGCACTTAATATTTGAGAGAAGCGAAAGTACTGACAAGTCCAGTGTGGTTATGTTCAAGAAGTAGTGTGATAATGGAATTAATTTTTTTGTGCCATCTTTAATCTATAGTATCTACTATATTTAAGAAATCAAACTAGTCATAGAACTACTTCTAAAGACAAAATTAGGTAACAGCTTCTGAGCACGTGAAGTTCTGTTGATAGAAATGGTCATCGAATCAACTCGGCCAAAGTAGAATGTTGGACCTTTAACAGATTTTGCGGTGTCTTCAATTACATGCTTCAGTGTTTTAAACGCAGGATTGAACATGTTGAAAATCCTGAAAGCTCAAGGGATAGATCTTGTTGACTTTGCAAATAGGAAATCAGGGAATTCAAGTGATTTGAATCTGTCAACAGGATGATGGTAATTAGGAAAAAAGTGGCAGAAATTCCTTTGAAGAGCAGTCAGTTATTTTTACCTCATACAGGAAAAAATGGCAGCTACTAGATTTCACCTGCTTCTGACCAAAGAAAGGTAAAACAGCCCCTTTTGTGTCCTTCACAGTTCCCACCCAAAGTCCTTTGTTAGTGATGATGATAGAGCCTCTTATGCACAACCCTTACATGCAAACACACTTTAGAGCTGTTTAAGGACACTGGTTTCTTCATTTCCCCATGAAAAGGGCTAGAGGATATACACAATACCACAACACGACTCCTGAAGGTGAGCAAAAATCCTCCTGTGCTTCTGAATTCAAATGTTTGGCTTGTATCAAGAAAAAGAAACTTACCATGAAATACTTGTCTTAAACTCTGAAGGTCTGAAGTTTTGACTGGTTCCTTGTTTTATTTTCTGATTCTTAGTAGGATCATAAAAGGTTGCCCAAAGCTACTTAAGGAGAAAAGAAAACTTGATTGGTCAAGATGATTCAACACCCGGGAGAAACATCCAAAATTCTGAATCTGGGCTATGACAGTTTAGGGCTTATTCTCCGCTTAATTTCTTAATATACAAAGACTTATGAGATTTCTGTGCCTGTTCAATATGTTCCTATGGATATATGAAGTGAAGAAGGAGAAGTAAGAACTAGGTAGGGCAATCAACTTCCTAAACTTAGATAAAAGTCAAGTCTCCGACTGACTGTGGTTTGTACATGAAGTTCACACCACTACAGACATCTGTGGCATTGTTTGGCCAGGATGTTTTAAATAATTAAATGCCCACAGATATGTCAGGGTTCAAAAATATTTCTTTTCAAATTATTTCTTTTGAAAAAATTATGCTAAGTATCGTGTTAGCTGTGGTTGCTGAACTCTGAAAAATGTTGGTCATTGCTTAATGGTCTTCAGCATTATTGAAAGTCTGGTTAAATTTTTGGCTGACTGAGACTTTCATTGATTCATAGACATAAGTCCTTTTCTGCACAAAAGTAAATAACCTCTGTGCAAAAATATCAAGTGATTTATTTTCAGTTCTTCAGTGGGATGGTATAGTAGATATGTTTTTTCTTAGTCTCTATACTATAATACACTCAAGTATTTAATTAGAATTATGAAATAAATCAGAGGATTGCTAATAGTTGCCATTAGGCGAATCTTTTGTGAACATTGTAGCAAATCTAATCAAATTCAATGGATATAATAAGAGGCAAAACAAAAGAAAAATATTTCCTTCCTCATGGTAGTCAGTTGTGTGTAGTGAAAGCTGTCCTGAAGACAGGTTGGGTAGATTGTAGAAAATGTTAAGATACTTCATAGCAGAGTAGAAAATGTTAAGATACTTCATACCAGAGTCTATATAAAACAGCCTATGAAGTCAGCAGGAAGCTTGGGGAAGTATTGATAAGTGTATGAGAATACATGGAGAGGCACATTTGATGTTCTTGATCAAAGAAATAGTCAACTATTGTTCCTTTCAGACCTTTAGATGCATTTTTATGAATAAACAGAAT
This sequence comes from Ifrita kowaldi, assembly GCA_013398055.1. Lineage (NCBI taxonomy): Eukaryota > Metazoa > Chordata > Aves > Passeriformes > Cinclosomatidae > Ifrita > Ifrita kowaldi. Next base: position 78,107 of record VZRS01006551.1, read on the forward strand.
TCCTTAAAAGAAATACTCATTCCTTATGACATCAATATTTGAGTCAAACAGAAATAAACCTACAACTCTGAATTTTGGTTGTTTGGGAGACAGTTATTTCCTGTATGTTGAGAGACAAATGTATAATCGTTTGTGGTTTCCAAACAACTGAAATAAATTACAGCACAATTTTTCATCTCTCTGCATGTTTTTTGTTAAGAAAGGCTGACAGAAAATAGCCACAAATAAAAATGGCTGCAATATTTGTTCTGCACTGGTCAAGTAACCGCATAAGAACAGTGCTGAATCTGTCTTAATAATTCTAGCTCCAAGAATTCCCTCTGTCTACTGCATGTAACAGGTAGAAATACCACAAGTACCTCGAAGTAAACTGGTTCAGATTTGATGGCACTACAGGAAACTCTACCCAGGCAAGTTCAGCCAAACTTATGTTTGGCTGGAAGCTGCTCTGCGTGCATTTCACTGGGAAAAGTAGCTCGACCTGTGCAACTGAGAGCTGCTCAGACTTGGACAACATTTGTTTTGCTGAAGAGAACAATGGCTCTGCACATTTTGTCATATTAGCTGCTTATAAACACGGAATTTACAACATCACCAAGAACTGAGATCAGGACTTAGCCAAAGTTATTTTGTGGGCAAGTGCATTTTAAAAGGAGAGTTTTCATCTTTTCCTATTCTGTAAAAATCAGAGCAAGCTGAAGTTAACGTGCTGTCTTGGCATTGACGCTGAAAGGAGAATGCCAGCTCTTCCACTCTCCTCACTATCCAGCTTCCAGATGTGGCTGCCTTCCAGGGACAGCTCAGCACTTGCCTCACATCTTTGCAGGATATTCTAAGCCCAGCCTGTGGGCAGCACAGGAAGTGCTTCTTCCTGCTCTGATATCCCTGTTACGATAAGCAGCCAGAGCAGCAGAGTGCCTACTGACAGGCACAGTGCACTCCAAGCATGGCTGGAAAGGAATTACAGCACATGGCTCTGCAGCAGTTCATCTGCCACTGGCCTACCACAATTAAGGCAGAAAACCAGTCATGCTGGGCTTTGGTTTTGTGTTGTTCTTTTTAATTTCTGCCTGTGCAACAAAATGAACCTCAACAAAAAAGCCAGAGCGTTTTATTTTAGAGGTATTGCACTTTTTCAGTGGTGAGACCTTCTTTTTATTGACATTTGTTTTAAATCAATATCTTAGCTGGAAAGCGAAATATGTAATGCCACCATGTCTTTGAAATGATTTCATTAAATTTGTAATGCACTCATAGAATGGCTGGTTTTCAGGAAAAGTCAGTAAAAAGATATAAAAATCTTTTAAACATTCAGATCCCTTTCTATTATTCAGTTGATTTAGGGTTGTGTAGAGAACTAACTTGAGAGAATATCTCTGGTTTAGAAACTAGGTATGCATCTAGTAAATATCTTCCAGGAGAAAAACTCAGCTGAAACAAGTCTGGGCTTTTTGTGCCTGGACAAATGACAAAAAATATAGTTCTTGCTTTATCAGGCAGATACTTCAAATGAGTGTAAAATTTTTTGTATGACTTTCTCTGCCTCAGCCTTTCAACAATCAAATGAGTAAAGGTTTTGAAGGTTGTGTTCCCAGCTGGGATGTATTGGCTATGTACCAATGGAGCTGTGCNTCTGGCCTGCTTCTAGCTGCGGCTGGCAGCTCCAAGCAGGCCCCCTGTACACAAGCCCTTATCAATAAACCTCATGCTCTAAGACCGGACTTCAGAGATCTCTCGTCTCCATCCGTCCCCACCGTCCAAACTGAGCCAGACCCCACAGCTGTGCAAGCCTAAAGTGCTAAGGATATGGCCATGTGTTAGTAAATATCATAAATCTTTAATATAAATACCTTGTATAGATATATTAGATAGTCATACACTATCTGCTTTTCCCGGTATGCAGTGTCCTTGGGTTTTGGCTGTTAATGAAGGTGGAGTGAAATTTCACAGCTGAATTTCTAAGAGGCTTATGAAAGTGAAACCTGAAAGGACAGCTATAGAACAACACTATTTCTGAAATGAAATTTGCATTCTATTGTAATCACATTTTTCATTTTGTGGTTCTCTGATCTATGTCATTCCCAGCAGGACCCATCGCACTGTAACACTGTTGCAGAGGTCTGTCTGTACCGCAGTAAAACACAGCAAACACATTAATAAATCAAAATAACATCAGCTGTGGAGTCCACATTTGCACACACACACGGAGACTTTGAAAAACACTTGCGCTCATTTTTCTCAGCCATTTCCTTGCTTTACATTTCCTCCAAAAGATAATGCAGGACTTGACTTCTAAAGCACTTTCCAATCAGTGAAGTGGTCTGTATAATTATGCTTTCCCACAGGCTGCTGCATTCTGTGCAGGAAGCCCTCTGCTCTGTGCTGGCATGGAGCCAGCCATGCTGCATAGGGCCCAGGACAGCCATGTCTCCCAGGGCAGCTTGTCCCACTGGACACTCATTCACAGGGCACAGCTGAATGGACACAGGAATGGGGCCTCTAAGCAGGGAGCAGCTTGGGCCTGAAATGGATGTGACTAGGGAGCTGCACAGATTCCTTCTGGTCTGTGCGAGGTCCCAGCAGCCCAGTAGATATCCTTGTGCAGTGCTTTCTTGTTGTTATAGTCTTGGTTTATTAATGACCAAGAGAAATGCTTCCTTATAGTTGTCACCCTCCGTGGCTCTTTGTGGCTCAGGGAACCTGTGACTGAGAGAGATGGGGTCCAGACCTAAGGCACTTAACAGCAGTGCTTCATCTCCTCACCCCTTTACTCCATGAGTGAACTTTCAGACCTTCAAGCCCCTCCTGTCCAGCTAACACCAGGTGTTAAAATCCTCTTTGAACCCTGTCATTTGAACTAGCACGAGGAGCACAAGGCTCCAGTGAACAGACTGCTGACCTGATCTCTGGCCAGCACTGAAGGAACATGATCAAATAATTTCACCCTCTGTGAGTTTCTCCTCTGCTAGGCAAACTTACGGTGTATGAAACCAGTCAAAGACAAACTTCAAAACATATCCAGTCCCTGCATGAAACTACTAAGCCTTTCCTAAAACTAGGAAACACAAGAAAAGCTGATGGTAGTGTGACTTATGTAAGCAATGCAAGGTACAGAACAGTCAGAACAAAGTGATGTCACTCAGCTTGCACAATGCGTGGTTAAATGTAGGCACTGCTCTGATTTATGGATGTACCTGCTGGACTCTAACTTTAGAGTATGTTCTTGGAGTTTTTATAGGGGACATACCATGGCTGCAAACATGCCCTGTGATGTTGTAATCACTCCTGCAGGAATCCTGATTCTGGCCTCTGCCTGGCTGTGTCCAACCCACTAATGATTCAGACTGCGTGGCTGTCTGTGTGTGTACAGGCGTTGGTGTGTGTGCTTGCATGGTAGGCAAAGTCTATTTTACAAATGATATTCACTCTTTCTCTGAAGAGCCCGTATGATAATGCACAGTATTAGGACAGGATAATTTTTTACGTGGGATTTATGGCTTTATCTTTATAACTATTAATTGCTCTATCATGGCATCAGATTATTCCTCTCTAGATGAGATTCAAAGTGTTATAACGATTTCTCATCACATCCAGTGGAAAATGAAGGATCTGGTTTTCACTTTCACAACTGTAAAGATGGAGTTAAATGACTGGAGAAGTAATAACAAAAAACCAGTCAAATGCCTCAATTCTTGCCAAGAAATAAAAGCAGTGTCTAAGAGTCATATTTCAAGATAAGAGCTGGCTGGGTATGTTCTCCCTTTCTATTTGGAAAGAAATTCCCAGATAGTGCTGGTTTTATTCCCAGATAGTGCTGAGAAACGTGCTCAGCCTGCTGCTGTGCAGCTTTTGGATGATTTCAGTTTCTATAAAAAGAAGGTGATCTCATCTTCACTGCTTAAAGATGCATCACCCTATCTTTTCCCCTTGGCCCAGCACAAAGGGGAATTCGAGTTTATGAAGCCTAAAGTGACTATTAAAGGATTGACCTGGCTGACAAAGGCATTAGCATTAACCCCTCCACTTCCAGCCTGTCCAGACTTGTGTCCTGACACTGAGAGCAGCTGGGAACTGAGACCCATGCAGGGCGTGTGTGGTGCAGCAGGGACGCTGCATTCCCTCTGAGCTTGGGAATCACTCATGTCTTGCAATACCTGGGGGCAGACAGTGTGTGTGTGCTCAGATCTAGGAAAAGAGATAGGGATAGACAACCCCATACATTCCCTGGTTAGACTGTGAGAGAACTGGTAGCTCCACAGAAGGGAGAAATGCAATATTACAGGCATTTATCAGCATATTTGCCAATAGCAAACTAGAGTTTGAACCCTGAAGTTGCATTTTGGCATGCCCACTAGGATTTGATTATCAAAAGCACAAATTTAAGTCTGTGAGAAATGCTTCAGGCCAAGCTATTAATTTGGGGCCAAATACTAAAAGTTCTTTAGGCTCCAGAAACTTCTTGTTGCTAAACTTAATTTGAGGATTTCAGAATTAAACTCAAAGCATTTGCCCTGAGGGTCTTTTATTTTGCCCATGTGTATGCAACAAGGCAGATTAGTAATAATTTGTTTCACCTGCTTACATTTTCATGACACAACAGTGATTTTTTGCAGAGTCATTTAGTAAACCTAGTCTAATCTCAGAGAAATTTTTTTAAACTGTGAAAGGGACACATACTACGTTGAGAAAAATATTTGTGCGGAATGGTGCATTTGATGTATAGATCTTTGTGCATTCTACGAAGGTTTCTTATGAAGCCAAAGCCTAAGAGGAGGTGGACTGGAATGCAGAAATGGTCAGCAGTGTTGCACTCACAGCATTTCATAGTTAAATATTCAGCTCTTTCTATCTTACCATTGCTCTGTTCCTGCCTACCACTGACAGCACACACCTCAAACTGCAATCCAGCCGTGTTTACATTTCAATCCCTTCTATTGCATTTCTTCTTAAGAAACTCCTTAACTTCATCCAATAGCTTTAAAATAAGCTATAACAGATGACAAGTTGTCCTGAACACAATAGGGGTCCTAACAGGAAAGAAAGGTTTCATTATCCTTCCAGTACCTCATAGAATAGTGTGACAGATTTGTTTGGGTTGGAAGGGACCTTAAAGATCATCTAGCTTCAACCCGCTGTCATGGCAGGGGGCAGGGACAGTCTTCTCTTTTTTTGGTTTGTTTTTTTTTAAAGCATGAATCTTTCAGACTGGTTCTAATCAATGCACAATTTACTGCAGCCAGCACTATGCTTGGAAAGGTTGCTCTATATCAAAATTAATTTTCTCCTGCCTTTAAGCTCAGGCTCAGATCTTGCTGCCAGGTGCAGCACTTCTCATTAGGGGTATCACTGCTCATGTATTACATCAGAAGAGAAACCTGACATGGAAGAGTGATTTCAAAAGAAATTATTTTATACTGTGATCAGTAGATGCTGGTGTTACAATTTTGTTTGGAGAGGGAAGAGAGAAGCTGTGAATCACTCTTGCACAAGGCCTATTTTCCCTTTGGTTTCTCATTACATATTCCTCACAGAGTTCAGAAGCTTTCCAAACACTCCCTAAATGATGGAATTTCACATAGTAGAGAAATAAACAGAGCAATTAAAAGGTAATCAAATAATAATTGCAAATAAAAATACTTCACATGTGAAAAATGTCTTTCAGCAAAACCTTTCCAAAACCCTTTTTTAGCATTAACAAAATCTCAAGTATTTCTTAAAGGAAGATGAACAGTGTTCCCAGTATGGGATTTACTGATAAAATACAGCTGCTGTCAGGTTGCAAAATCCAGCTGTGCAATATGCTCCTGTAAGATTACAGTTTAGAAAGAAAGCCATGAGGATTCTGCAAGTGAAAACACAGGCTGAAGTGCTGGGAATAAAACTCTAAATGATCTCAGCTCAGAGCTGGCTAGAGCTCAACAAATTACAGATCTGGGAAGTCTTCAGCCACTGACAACAGTTAGCAGGCAGGAACATTCTTCTGTGCTGCAGACAAGCTGGGGTGTTGCTAACACTGCAATAGAACAATAGATCCCCTCAGATTCCAAATAAGGCAATCCTACTGACCCCTTTCTAGGAATGATACCAGCAGGGAACAGCTGCTTTATTAAGATCACAAATCACACAATGGTTTGGGTTTGAAGAGATCTTAAAGATGAACCTGTTCCACCCCCCTGCCATGGGCAAGGACACCTTTTACTACCCCAGGTTGCTACAGGCCCTGTCCAACCTTGCCTTGAAGACTTCCAGGGTTTGGGCAGCCACAGCTTCTCTGGGCAACCTGTGTCATCCACACAGGGAAGAACTTCTTGCTAACATCTAATCAAAACCTATTCTCTGTCAATTTAAAACCATTCTGCTTGTGTAATGTACCTAAATGTTTCCTTTTACTACAAAAAAAGGTATGTTTATGGAGAATAAACTCATTATTTGACCCTACTTTTGGGCCTGAAATTTGGATTTTTTACTTTTGCTACGAGCACTGAAATCTAAACTAAAAGTGGATTCTTACCCTCCACCAATCACCCCACTCCCCACATCTGAGGTAGTTTTTTGGGGGGTTGCTGGCAAAAAAATTTACAAAGAAACAAACTTTGAAGCAGCAAAATTTGATCAAGTTTGAAAAAAAAATATATACAGAAAGAAGTGAAAAAAACAAAGAATAGTCAAAAGTTCAATTTACAACAGAGTGCCCAAATTAGAATTCCATATTACTGAAATGTCGCTTGTTGAACATTGTTTTGTCTAGAGACATTTTGACCTATGAAGAACTGGGACTTCTTTTATGCTAAAGGCAAAATCTCTCTTCAGACCACTTCCCATTTATGGATTGTTGAAAACCTGGATGCAGATATTTTGAGACAGGATGCCTCTTAAAATTGTCATCCTGTTTTACAGTGCAAATGAAATGCTGTGCTGCCCAAAAGGACAGTAAACCAGGCACACAATAAAAACTCCCCACCATTTATCATGTGATTTGTATAACAGAGTAAGTCTGTTACTCAAAAGACTTATTAAAAGAAAAGATAAATATGACAAGAGGAATGGATTCCCTGAATGGGTTGTCCCTCTGCCCTTCAAGGCAGTCATTCTCAGGTAAGCTTAAGAGATCTTTGAAATGCCTAAGGCAGGACCTCAGGAGAGGTCTTCTGAAAATAGGGGATTTTTGTGGTTGACTAAGAAGCTTCAGTGACATTCAAGAAAAATTGGAAACCTAGGATATAAATAGACATGGGAAAGCAGCCTTGGGCACAACCAAAGCCTAAGGCCATGCATATTCCAAGTCCATTGTTCCTGCTTTTATTTCCATTTTAAATGAAAGTGTGAATAAAACACATTGTTTTAATTTTGAGGGGGTTTTTGCCATTTAAAATTAATTCCACAGAACCTGAAAATTAGGGATGCTATCAATTTCTCTGGAGGTACATACCTGAAGCCAAAGCAGTGTTGCAGATAAAGCAGGTTGGTGTTAGGGGAATGGGGGTTTATCTTCTCCAAAACTGAAGTGCCTGTGTGAATCAGGTATTGTCAAGTGCCAGAGGCCAGAAATCATCCCGATGAATTAGGAGAAAGACAATCAACCACTTCACAAAATCTCAGCTTATTTAATGCAGCTTGCAGTTGACCCTGAGTCAGCAATATCATTAGCTGCAGTACTTGTTTGCCATGAGCACAAGAAAAAAAATAGGTTATTTTCCCCTGTTCTTCACAGCTTTTTCTCCTTTATCACAAAGTAAGAATGACATTGATGATGCATTTCAGAAAGTTGCTTGTAAGTCAGAATCCTTATCTGAGACTCCTGAAGTACATAGCCTAAGGATCAATGAACTAAAGCGAAAGACACCAGTACAGAGCTATTCAAATGACACTTCAGTGGCAGCAGTTGTCTCTAATTGCAGAATCTCTAGAATACGTTACATTACCTGAATAATGATTTTTTAAAATAATTGTGAGTCACATCCTAAAAATATGAATCTATAATAGGTCTGTTCAATTGTCAGTTGAACAGAGAGCATGAAATGGCATAAAGGACACATGAATTTTAAGGAGAAAGAGCTGTTTAGTATCCATGAGAAGCGCAGTTTTAAGCAGTCATGAGGTCTCACTTACATTAACTGAAAATACAGCTACCCCACATTTTGGGGAATTAGTTCTTAGCCTCCTAGTGCTTATCAAAAGCAATCCATTATAAAAATGGCATTTTCAAATATTTACTTTGTTTTGATTATATAAAAGTAGACTATAGTGAGAAATTTGACAAATAAAAGAATACATTCAGTACAACAGTAAATCTAGTGTCTCTCTGTTTAACATCCCCATTAATGCTCAGGGTGGGGGAAGAGTGAACTCTTGGTAAGTTTGCAGATGACACCAAGCTGGCAGGAGTGGCTGATGCACCACTCTCATGCTGCCTTCCAGAGGGACCTTGACAGGCTGGAGAAATGGGCTGACAGGAACCTCAGGAAATTCAACAAAAAATGCAAAGTTCTACCCCTGGGGAGGGACAATCCAGGCACCAGTATATGCTTAAAGCAGCTGAGACAGAGAAGGTCCTTCCAGACAAGGACCCCCAGTGTGTCCCTCTGAACATCAGGCTGAACATGTACCTGCAGTGTGCACTTCCTGCAAAGAAGGCCAGTGGCATCACGGACTGCATCAGACCAAATACAGCCAGCAGGTAGAGGGAGATGATCTTCGGTCCTGCCCCTTTCTCAGTGCTGGTGAGTCCACACCTGGAGCGCTGTGTCCAGTTCCTCGGTACAAGAGAGACATGAACATGATGGACAGAGTTCAATGAAGGGCCACGCTGATGAAGAGACCAGAGCCCCTCACATGTGTGGAAAGGCTGAGAGCTGGAACTGTTCATCCTTCTCCTACCTGAAGGGAGAGTGAAAAGCGGATGGAACCAGGGTCTTCTTGGCAGTGACCAGTGTCCAGCAGAGGCCATGGGCACACACTGAAACAGAGAGGAGGTTCCCTCTGAACATCAGGAAATGTTTTTTTGCTTTGTGGGTGACTGAGCACTGGGACAGGCTGCCCAGAGGAGTTGTGGAGTCTCCATCCTCGGAGACATTAAAAAAACCAGATGGGTACAGTCCTAGGCAACCAGCTCCAGGTGACCTGTCTTGAACAGAAGGATTGGATAAGATGATTTCCAGAGGTCCCTGACAGTTCCACTGTTTTCTGAGTCTGTGTTAGTGTTGAACAGAAAGTTTTAAAATGTATACTTTTGCATTTCCAGCTCAGTGACTGACAGGGATTAATCAATTCCATGGATCCCACAGAACTGATTCTCTCTTCATGAACTGGCTGACTTCATCTTGGATAGCAAGCAGGATTAGAAGAAGCCATTCCGAGTTTGTATTCCAGGGAGAAGCAAGGGGTAAACCTTTCTTGAAAGATGAAATCAAGTCTTTTGCTTAATTTCTACCACTGCAAAACTGAAGTCTACACTCATCACATAGTGATGTTGACCTAGAAAAATACTAGTCCACATTCAGTACACGTTAAAATCAGAAGAAGTGGGGAGTACCATGAGTCTGACACTTAAATGTCAGGCCCGGTGCTGTACTTAATCCAACTCTCCTGTTACCCACACTGTTTTCATGGAGGAGTCCAAGCATGTTTAGCTCCTACTGGGGGTTTAACCTCTCCTTCACATAGTCTCAAGAGCTGTGTTTCTAAGTTCATGGAAATATCAAGGGAACAGCTAACATCTTGTTTTTAATGTATGTTGTAGACTTACCTATTGCAGTGTGTATAGAATATATTGTTAAGCAAGTAAATAATTATTTGCTCACCAAATTAAAGGACATTCCTAAGGTAATCAGATGCAAAACTACCTTGCCTCCCAGGTCCTCCCCTAGCCCTTTCTCAGTTTCATTTAGCTCAGTTTACTTAATCAATGGATGACTCTTGAGATGGAATGTGTTCCTCAAGCCTGTAAATATGTTATTTCACTGTGATGAACATGAAATACATGTTCATAATTCAGGACACAATGTACATATCCTAGGTGTTGCCCCGGGATTAACAGGATTTATCAGCAGATAGAGCTCTGACTGGATACAGCCTTTAGTACGCATGCAAGTCCAAGCAGTGATAAGCTGCAAGTGTTTAAGCTGGGGAAAGCTCTTATTGTGTTACTTAATTAAACCTCTTTTGGTATCACCTTTATTACTCTTCATGATATAATGCAGACAATTTGAACTGCAAATTGGTGAGTTCTCCCTAGACTTTGGTAATTGCTAATTATTAAAGCTTTTTGGTTAATATTGGAGAAGGTGTTTTATAATTGTGTCAGTAGGGTGGTCACAGTATCATTGGCAAAATCCAAATCAAGCTTGCTGTTGTTACGATATCTGATGCTACATAAGCCAAATGATAAATACTTTCTCATATCATTCTCATTACCCCTTCTCATAATGAAGCATGCAGTGACATAAAGGTGAAACAAGACTTTTTCATTTGACACTCAGCTCTGTTAAACTGTTGATTGAAGGTATGTTTACTTAAAATAAAAAACTACACCTTGCTAGAAGAGTTTTCATGTCCATTATTTTTCTTGGATTTCATAATACTTCAAGATGACTTTGATACTAAAGCCTGTCAAAAGCTTTCTTTAAATATGTGAAATTTGGTGGACTTTGCTATTCAATGAGCTCTTTGATGAATATTCTTAGGACAAAAATCTAGTGGGCCCTTGGTTTTCTGGAAAGAACCATATCTTGATCTTTCTTTACTTTTGCCTTAGTTCATTAATTCCATTTAAGTCAGTCCTGTCTTTGGAGAAGACTGAAGGGACCCCAAAGCCTTGATAGTTTTTGTATATGCTTAGGTCATCCTTGGCAATTTGAATGAAGTCCTGCTTTCACATTGATGAGAAAGCTTCCCTGTCTCATAGGGTTTTTAACAGTTTGGTGATTTTATTGAGAACCTCACCAAATCCAGCTTTTTGTGACTGGTTTCTTTTAGAGCTTTTCCTCTTTGCCTGAAACTGCATCAGTTTCACATTGTTTAAAGCTTTTTCACAGCTCTGTTTGTGATGTGAAATGATTCGGGTTCTGGCTACGACTGCTGACTGGCAGCACTGCTGGTTTTCCATGCTGCTTGCTAGTGTTCCATCTCTTAAGCATGATTTGTCCACAGGCTTGTTTTTTTCTGTTTCTAAATTTTTCTTCTGTTTATTTGTAACAGGTCATCCAGTTGATATAAACTTGCCAGTCAGAATTTTGCTTTTCTTAATTAAGTGATTTACATTATGGTTTTTAGAAGCTTTTTCCCTTTCTGTGATAATGTTGATTCACATATTTGCTTGTTTCTCCCAATTTTTTTCCCCAATATATGCTTTACAGGGGGTTTTACTGCTTCTTTTTCCAGAAACATTTTTGAGACTTGGACGCTAGGTTCAGCTTGCACCTCTTCTTTCACAGAGCTTTCTCTGCCGTCACTCATCACACTTCAGATTTGTTTTTCCAGAAAAATGTTGCAATTGTTAAGGCTTCCTCAGTATGAACACAACAAAGATCCCAGGCCAATTACCTATTACTTGGACTGGTCTAACCATCTCCAAAGTTATTCTTTGGTTCAGCTTTATACTCCTTTTGTTATGCTTCTTAGTTAACTTTTTTCCCTCTGTAAAATGTTCGAGCTTTGAGGAATTATGGTTTTTTTTTAATTTAATCTCAAAATAACCCTACATGAATGAGTTCTGCTTTCCCATCAGCGCTTGTATATGTTCAAACATTCCTGGAGATCTTCTGCAGTGAAACGTCAGTGAAGTTCTCTGGATGAATTACAGCTGTCTGTTTCCAGGGGGCTGACTTTAACAGGAAGCGATGGGCTGTTCACCTTCACAGCTGCTTGCGCAGTCCCAAGAGGTGACAGGCATGTAGGGACAGGAGCAGCATCATGGAGAGTGCCAACACCTCTCCAAGTTACAGCACTGGTGCAGGCCAGCCTGGAATGTTTGTGGAGTTCCAGTGTGAGGAGATGATGCTCTAGGTAGTGCTGGCAGTCAGGATCTGAAAACAGCTGCACCCCTGAGCACTGACCTCGCCACTGCACAGTTTGTTTGGCCTGTGCCATGGCCAGTGTTCCCTGCAGGCCTCATCCGGTGGTAGCTGCCTTCTGCGTTGAGAACACTTTGCTCTGAGTGCCGTAATTAATGCTGATCCTACTGGGTTTTGCTTGCCTTAGAATATACAACTTTATTGTCACCTGCCCATGGCTTTTATCAGCCCCTAACACTCATGGTAATTTCCTCCAACAGTCTTGAAACAACATTTGAACAGTTTTTGCCACCTCATAACTTCCACTGTTGCACCCAGCTTTCTATAGGCCTCGCACCTGCTTTAGTTTGGTTTTAAACTGAAGGATTCTTAACACTGAAGTCCCTAGTAGCTTTTGCAGCCTTTCCAAGCCTGCCAAGAGAAAATCCATTATTTTAGCAGGGTGCTTGCCACAGTGCCTATCTTCTTGTGTTCCTGCTTCTTTGTTCCTATCGGGATAGTCTGTGAGCTTATGACTGAACTTGACAACCACTGCATTTGAGGTTCCTAGTCTCAAATAATCCAGTTTGTATGACTTTGTCCAGGCCAAACTTCCTGCTATGACAGAAAAGGGTAAGCACTCTCACTGGGACAGTGCATACTGCAAAGAAGGAATAGTGTGTGTGGAGCAGCATGACCCCTCTCCTAGAAGGAAATGAGAAGGGGTTTGCAGGTTTGGGCTGGGGTAGAGTTAAATTTCTTCCCAGTAGCTGGTAGTGGCTGTGGTTTAGATTTGTGCTGGAACAGTCCTCATAACACAGGGATGTTTTAGTTATTGCTGAGCAGGGCACACACAGAGCCAAGGCCTTTCCTGCTCCTCTCCCACCCTACCAGCAAGGGACTGGGGGACACAAGGAGTTGGGAGGGGACATGGCTGGGACAGCTTTTCCCAACTGGCCAGAGGGACATCCCAGACAGACCATATGGTGTCATGCTTAGCATATATAGCTGGAGGGAGATGGAGGGAGACATTTGGAGTGATTGTGTTTGTCTTCTTCCCATGTCACAGTTGTGTATCATGGAGCCCGACTTCCCTGGGATGGCTGAACACCTGCCTGCCCACAGCAAGTGGAGGATGAATCCCCTGTTTGGCTCTGATTGTGTGCATGGCTTCTGCTTTTTTGCTTTTCCTGTCAAACTGTCTTTATCTCAACCCACCAGATTTCTCACTTTGACCATTCCAATTCTCTCCTCCATCCCACTGGAGGAGGGTTAGCAAGTGGCTGCATGGGGCTGAGCTGCTGATTGGGATTAAACCATGACAGAAGGTTACAGCCCTTTTCTAGCACTCTTTCCTATCTGTTTAAAAAATGAAAATAAATTAAAATTCTTATAATTTCTTTTTTATTTTGAATTAGCAGAGACAGTTTGGGAAAACTTAAAAA
>VZRS01006552.1:8563-28537 GCA_013398055.1 Ifrita kowaldi
GGGTGTTAGCTTTGAGTAGCAGAGCTTCTGTAAAACAAGATTCTTAAAATCACTTGAGATAAAATTCCACCCATTTAAGTGTGTAATCTATCATTTAATCTGTATTTTCAGCCCAAGCTCTGGGGCTTTCAGAGACAGTGAAAGTTCCCTATTCTGTATTTGAATCAAACCCTGAGTCCTTGATCGTTGAAGGCTTGCCAGAAGGAGTCCCCTTTCGGAGTCCCACATGGTTTGGAATTCCACGCCTTGAAAGAATTGTCCGTGGGAGTGGCAAAATCAAATTTGTTATTAAGAAGTAAGTTTGTGATTCGGTTATTTTTACCTCTGATTTTTAAGTTATTTGACTTCATTCCCAGCAACTCTAGGCTTTAAAGGCTACAGAAGTTCTGCTTCCATGAAACACAAATAATATTTTGCTTGTATGTTTTATCTTATACAAGGACATACATTCCTCACTAAATTTCTGTAGATGTATAAATTGTGTATTTCATGCATCAAGAATTGAGAGGGAGAAAATGGTCTTGTACCTGGAAGCTTTTTTGCTTCCTTTTTTTTCCCTTTTTCTGTATTTCTTTTGCTTGAAGTAAACCCAGAAGAAAATTGCAGAATAGAAAATACAGCTTTATGTTTTCTACTTTTTTTCATGGTTTTAGTAGATGGAGAGCTATCCGTTCTTCTAACAGAATTTTATTGTAGAGAGCTGATGTTTTGTGAATTTGAACTCAACAGAATTCCAAAAAATTTGTAACATTTTGCTGTGTTACTTGTCTCGCAACTGATTGGATTTGTTCTGTTCAACTTCTAGGCCTGAGCTTGTCACTTCCTATTTGCCTCTAAGACTGGCTAGTAAATTAAAGAGAAAAGGTAAACAAATAAGTATTCTTTGCTGCCATCTATTTGTAAATACTTCCATTCTGCTTCCCTAGCGGACTGAGAGATCTTTGTGGTTGAAAAATACAGGTGTTGTAAATAAAAGGCATTATTTAAAATGATCTAGCATAGTAGCCTCTAAATCTGCTATTATTTGAGAAAGACACTCAAACCATAAATGTATCTGGTTTTTTTACTTAACTATTCTAGTACAGAAAATGGAATTTACTCAATTTTGACAACTTTTATTTCACTTTTAATGGCTTCAGCCATTTAACTGAGAGCTGTGAACTGAAGTAAATAATAATGATGTTTTATAAGAAAAGAAAAAAAAATTTTGTCTGTAGAAAATTCAGATGTTAGTCATGTTTTTGTTATTTAGATAATAAAAAGTACCAAAACTCTCCTTCCCACTTAGAAAAAACAAAGTCTTTTGTTCTGAATTAGTGGAAAATCTGAGCGTGCCTTTTTCGAGAGCACTAAACCTACTTTTTAAGGTTGTGAGCATCACTGTATTGTTCAGGTTCTACTGTTCAGACTGTACTTAGTTCAGTTTGTTAGAATTCTCAGAATACAGCTGTTTTTTTCTTAGCTCTGCAGGATTTGTGCTTTACACCTTGTGTTCTTTTGGCTTCCAGCAATTAGTCCAAGGAGTTCAAAAAGGTCACGAAGTTCTGCAGATAATTCAAGTGTCCCAGAGATTGAAGTTACTGTTGATGACAGTATGGAAGAAATATCCTTAAATATTCTTCTGATATTCTTTTATTTTATTCTTCTGATGTTTTCTGTTCTTCTAAGTTTTCATAGCTCATAAGTAAGGTACACCTCATGTAGCAAACTCTGTTTCACTTCAAGACTCCAGATACACTTCAATATAGAAACAGTTTTATTTTTCATTTCTGAAACAAACTGGATACTGTGTAGATGATGCTGAGGTAAAATGTTGGAGTTTGACAGCTTGCTTGGGCCCATTATTCCAAGCAGAGATGTGGGAACTGATGTAGTCCTGAGCAGAGAAATGACAGACAGATGTGATCAGTAGTATTAAATGCTTAAATACAATTCTAGAACTTCTTAAGGCTTTTTTTTTTATTCTACTCTTGATTCAGAATTGAAGATTTCTCTAGTAATCAAGTTTGATGCATTTTTCTTTTTGTATGATGTCTTGCATCTGCTCTCTGCGTTATTTATGTAATGTCTCTTCATAGGTCCTAATAAAGCACAAACAACAGATGCTCAAACTAATTCTCAAACCAATGGACCCAATACAAATTTGAAGCCACAAGGAAGAGAGTTTTCTTTTGGTAAGTGTTGGGGGAATTAGCACACATGCATTCCTTTAATGTTGGTATGGAACATCCTGGTTACATATCAGATATTTCGAGTTCATGTTCTGTTGTACAGTTAGTGAATGACTGAAGTTCTTGCTTTTGTGTACATTCAGTTCTTCATTATGTGGAGTAATCTGCATTAGAGAAATCCTGGATGATATAGGGAGTATGCTGTACAAATGCAGCACAGATCCATTAGATCTTATTGATTTGGGTGCAGAGTCAGTTTTAGATTTTTGCTGGTCTGTTACCGCACATGCTGCAGACCCTTGAAGGACTTTTCTGGTGCAAAGTATCACCAAGTGCATAAACCCAGCTGTGCATGAATTTCACAAGCCCTCCCCAAATTCGAAATACTGACATCACTGTGCAGAGATACCCAGGTGGGATGTAGGGACCAGGAAGGATTTGAACTAAGATTAGTAAGCCATGATCTATCAGAGCTGATTGTGCATGATTACCATGATTGACCTCTTGAGTTCTGGAAAATCAGTAAAGTAAAGGATGGACAGGACTGAAAGTCATGTAGTCATGAATTATGAATGTAGGCCAGAGGTTTTTGGCCATGGAGGCCCACGTCTGTCTGTGCAGTGCTCTGGAACAGAAATCTCTGCATTGAAAGCAGGGTCAGTTTGCAATCCAGAAAAATTCTTCGTTGTCAAGTGAGATGAGTGACTGCATTCAAAGTAATTGTAAGTAGTTCTGTGTCTCAGTAAACCTTTTTTTCAGCATCCTTACATTCTGAGTTTATTTGCTGATATTTGTATAGGAATTGTTAATTTGTTTTATCTTTTTTGTCCCCTATGCTTTCTTTTTAGCTGTATGGTCATAAAATCTATAAGAAAGGAATTATCTACTCCTACCGAGCCAATTGAGAATGAATGAGATACTGATTTGGCATGGGTGTTATTCGTATTCAGAGTTGTGTACAGTTTTCTTGGACTTGCCTGTTGTTGTTAGACCTAGGCTTTTTTTTATCTGCAACCTCGACTGAGGTTTTATAGACCAGCCATGGCCCACTTAGGGCAGCCACAAGTAAACCGGTTTAGTAATTGCTCTGATGGCTGTCAGAAACAAAATGCCGATCTAGGTGGGCATTTAATCTCACCACTAAAGTAGAAACTGTGCTGGAGATTAAAGTTCTCAGGAGAGAGGCACGTGTTTCAGGGTTGTGTCACTGAACATACGAGGAACTGTCTGCCACTATTTTGGGTGCCAGTTCAGATGAGTAATTTTTATGCTATCTGATATTGTAAATTTGGATCACTCGTGGGTTAATTTCCGTTTTAATCACCCTTGCTTTATCCAGTGGCAGTATCTTTCAAAGCTTCAGGAAAATGAGGATTTATGTGGATATTATTTTGCCGAATGAAAGCCATTTTGCACATTTTATTGCCATAGTAAATCAGTTATCAAGCATAATAATTTATTTAATATTTATTAAAATATTATTCAAAGACTGATTCATTGTGTGAGTGTTGATCTAATTCTTCCGATTTCCTCCTGGCAGAGGCGTGGAATGCCAAAATTACTGACTTAAAGCAGAAAGTTGAAAATCTTTTTAATGAAAAATGTGGTATGTTTATTGATTCTTTTTTACTGAGATGCCTTTCTTATGAACATGCAGTTAGATGTATGAGAGGTGTTAATATGTTTATTCCAGAAGTCCTGCAAACCTTGTGTAATTTACAGTTTCCCATCTGAATTCTCAGATTTCGTTCTCATGTACTTGCAATCCAGTGTCACGTTTCCACTAGTTATTTGGGTGTGAAAATGGAGAAGTTGTAGTTTGATTACAACTTTTTTAATGACCCACAGACAGAGTGATTCCGCATACTGGCACATCATTTTAAGCTTTCATCACTCTGCTTATAAATGGGACTTCGTATGACTCTGCATGACTCAAAATGGGTTATGGGTTATGGGTGGTATCTGGAGAAGTGTGCTCCATCATATTCCAGCACTTCTTCTAGTGCAGGCTGTTTGGAAACTAATTACTTTTGGAAGCAATGGCTTCTCATTACTTTTCTGAGTGCGGGTTTTTGAACAAGAGCACTAATCTCACCTGCCCTTGGTGGTGTTCTCTAGAAGAGACAGAGGCAGAATGCATTGCCTTCAACAAAGTGGCATACAGATGGGGTAGTCTTGTATGCAGACCAAGCCAGTGGCATGAGCTGGCTGCAAATTACTAATTTTCAGCAAATTATGGTGAGATTTACTGCAACAGAATATGTTATGTTTGAAACTGGTAATTTTCTTCCTGCATACTCATAGCTGTCACAAAAAAAGGCAAAGCCTGCTGCTTCTACCTAATCGAGTATGTATGTGCCAACTACTCTGTTCCATTTATACCAGAGGTATTCTATTTCTGTACACATCAGTCACCTAACTGGTACCTTATTTGCTCTATTGCATTTCAGGGGAAGCTCTGGGACTCAGTGAGCCAGTGAAGGTGCCATATGCACTGTTTGAATCCTTCCCAGAGGTTTTCTACGTGGAAGGACTACCTGAGGGGGTGCCGTTCCGCCAACCTTCAACTTTTGGGATTCCAAGACTAGAGAAGATCCTGAGAAATAAATCCAAAATAAGATTTGTTATTAAAAAGTAAGACTCCCATATGTCTTTGATAATCTGTTCCATGAGAATTGAAATGTAGACCAAAAAATGAAATTTTGTTTTGCCAAATTGCTAAATTACTCTATAAAATACACACTGGAATATTTTTAGTACTTGAGGAAATGGTTGGAAAGCTCTTGTGCAGGTGGAACAAGATGCAACAATCTCTTTGTTCTGAAAGACTCTTAGAGCCTGTTGTGAGAGGAAGAGCAAGTCCATATTTCTTAACCCATTACAATTATCACATCACTGGTTTAGTTCCTACTGCAAGGACCACTTATGGGCTACTCATAAAGCTTGCTGGTTGTGTACTGAGAGCTGAGGAGTAGAGATTTGTATAATGCGGGCTGTAAGAATTTTCTTTCTCTAGCCTAGAACAGGTTTAGATACTCCTGTGCCAGTGCAGAAACAGTGGCAAGAGAAGTTACAAGGACATGTAGTGATAGAACAAGGGAGAATGGCTTTAAACTGACAGAGGGCAGGGTTAAATTAGATGTTTGGAAGAAATTTTCACTGTGAGGGTGGCAAGGCCATGACCCAGGTTGCCCATAGAAGCTGTGGCTGCCCCATCCCTGGAAGTGTTGAAGGCCAGGTTGGATGGGGTTTTGAGCAACTTGGTCTAGTGGAAGGTGTCCCTGCCCATGGCAGGGGCATAGAACTGGATGGGCTTTAGCTTCCTTCCAGCCCAAACCAGTCTGGGATTCTGTGAAGTTATGGAGCCTCTCAGTCATTGCATTCTTGACTGTCTGTTTGGCTGAGAGGATATCACTTAGTTATTGTTTTTAGAAAATAGGATTTTCTTCAATGTTGATAGTATAATTTTATTATTGTATGTAAAATGTTCAATCTGTTTGCAGGCCTGAGATGTTTGAGGCAGCTATCAAAGAAAGTTCTGCTAGAAGCCCCCAAAGTGAGTTTTGCAACTACTTAACTTTCTAGATAACAGTTTATTTCAAGGGTTAAATACTAATTATGAGAGCAGCATGGTGTTAATAAATTCCTGAAAGATTTATTCTACATTGCAGTTGCTTGGTTTGTTTGCTTGCTTGTTTGTTTTTAAGATGGGAAAAGCACTTACTAGTTACAGTTTAAATACAGCTCTAACAGGGGAGTATTAATTTTTTTAAGTTATTCACAAATAATTGTGCCTCTAGTGTAGTCTTTACTACCTTCTATCAAAATGTAGCCAGTAATGTAGGATTCACAGGAGTTATTCAGGTCTAGAGATAAATTATTTACTCCTAATATGTAGATCATCTAAATGACACATGCGCCAGAGACAGGAATGCAGATAGCCAGTTGAAAATTGTGTCAGGTAGGTAGGTCATGGAATAAATGCTCCCATTTTGAAACTGGAACTAGGTCCTCTTTGAAAACTTTGCCAACATTTGTTGTTTTGCAATATTTTCCTTATAGATGATACTGAAGATTTTGAGCTCTCTATAAATGTTTTCTAAATTAATCCTCTTAGGAAAAAATAATTCATCCAGTAAAGCCAATACAACAAGGACGACAAAAAACACAGTAGTGAAGACAACTGCAGGTGCTGAAGACCTAAACATCATTCAAGTAACCATACCAGGTGTGTATACTGGCTGGTTTCACATCATACTACTTGTACTTATATTCTTCATGATATTTGTTTAGTTTGATGAAGTTTTTTCTTACAGTCAAGCTAGTTTACTGAAATACAAATACAGTCAACAAAGAATATAAGTTACCTTTTTGGTTTTGCTGAGATGTTAAATATTATCTAACACTCATTACTGTTTCATCAGTGACATCTCTAGAATACTCTTAGTTCAACCACCTGTTAAGAAGTATCCACATTTTTCTGATGCAATAAATTAAATATTGATTTGCAGTTCTTGATTACTTCCATGTGTCAGTACTTGGACTGAATTGAATGACCATGCAGGCTGAACTGCTTTGTCTTAACACCAGTTACTGCTTTCTCAGGCACTTATTACGTCCACTGGAATTCACTGGAAACCATGAGGAATGTTGCATGCTATGGCCATCTATTGAATGATCACTTTGCTTTTACCTTTACATACCATTCTATGTTCCGTAAGAAAGTAAAATACAATTTGTTGGTTTAAATTACTTTACAAAATCATCTCTGGACAGTAAACCTAGATTCATCCCTGCAAGTGTTCAAGGCCAGGTTGAATGGGGCTTGGAGCAACCTGGTCTAGTGGAAGGTATTCCTGCCCATGGCAGAGGTTTGGAACTGGATGATCTTTAAGGTCTCTTCCAAACCAAACCATTCTAGGATTCTGTAATTTCTTAGCAACCATCTATTTTTGTGTATTTCTACAATTCTGTGTTACTACTAAAAT
This sequence comes from Ifrita kowaldi, assembly GCA_013398055.1. Classification (NCBI taxonomy): domain Eukaryota; kingdom Metazoa; phylum Chordata; class Aves; order Passeriformes; family Cinclosomatidae; genus Ifrita; species Ifrita kowaldi. The sequence continues at coordinate 15,723 of VZRS01006552.1, forward strand.
GAGGAACAAAGACAGTGCCTGTTTAGAAGCTTTTGGGTGTACCTGCTTTGAGTAAACATGCAGAGATAAACAAACTTCAGGGGGGAAGATTTGTGCTTAATTCTCATGCTATTCTAACAATTTCTTCCAGATGATGAAAGTGAGCGACTGCCAAAAGTAGAAAAAGCCAGACAATTGAGAGAGCAAGTAAATGATCTTTTTAGCCAGAAATTTGGTAATTGCTTCTTACTCCGATTTTTACATAGGTGTGGGTGCAATTAATGGTGTTCATACTGAAGTTACTGAACGAATATTCACTCACAGTGAATTATATATGGTCATTAAAATGAACAAATTTGAGAATTATATATGAATGTTGTGCTTTGACTTCAAAAAGAATCTTTTGTAAGTGAATTAGGCAGTTTGGTGTTTTAAACAAAGTCCTAAGAGTCTAGATTGCTTCACAGTTCCCTTTCCTTTTCCTGTTTTCTGTGTCAACATGGATGAAGTATTTATTTTGCTGGCAGTCCATGGTTCTTCTCAGGGCTTCATAATCCTGACCTCTTAATACTTGAGCTTAGAGTAATTTTAAAAATGCAGTTTAAAGTTTTTGCTGTGTATAGTATTGTTTGGTTTTTTTACTTTGCATTGTACAGTAGTAATGACCTGGGTTTCCTTATCTGAAATTCCTTCACTTGTGCAGCATTGAATTGCTTTTCATAGCATTACAGGAAACGCTTTGTTTTCCTTCATGTAGCTATCACCTTTTATATTCTGTTTTATACCTTTTTCTAAGAGCAGAATCTGTGTTCTTCACATTTTGAACTGTCAGAATTGGAGTTGTGACTAATGCTCTCATAGTAATGTTCATGAGTATAATTCAGAACCTCATTTCTAACGCTGTAATCGTTTCATTGTCAAGTGAATTTTCATAGTTTCCGATCTGATAGAAAGCATGGTTTGCATTTTGTTTCTTAATATCTGAGGACTTTTTCTTCAGTGTAATCATAAATACTGTAGGCTTGAAAATAAACACAACCTCTCTCACTTAGGTGAAGCCACTGGTATGAATTTTCCTGTCAAAGTTCCATACAGAAAAATCACTAACAACCCTGGCTGTGTGTTGGTGGATGGAATGCCTCCAGGTGTGGCATTTAAAGCGCCCAGTTATCTGGAAATCAGCTCAATGAGGAAGATTTTGGAATCAGCAAAGTTTATCAAGTTTACTATCATTAGGTATGTAGTTTCCATTAATTAGATTGTGAGCACAGCCCCATAGCTGGAATAAATGTGAGAGAATAGAAGTTGTAGTACACCTTTAAATACGTGTTGGCTCTTTTTGGGTAACAATATATTAAGCCAAAGGAAGCCCAGATGTTCCTAGCATGAATGAAGGAGGACATGTCCACTTTACAGCAACAAAGGGCATATTATTAATACTGCATATTACAGTGAGCCGTCTTTTGAGTTGAAACCTAATCATAATGTGTAAAAAAGTCCTATAGTTTTCTAGGCCTTGCTCACCCAGTCATAATATCAAGTTTTGAGACAAGTCCAGAGCTTGTTGGTTTCTATTCAATATTTAAGAATACAATATTGTCCCATTACAGTATAACAGAATTTCATTTGTATGTGTATAGCTCCGTAGACATATATACACACAAACACATATATACAATGTTAATTTGTATGCATGAAGCAGAGTAGATTAAACTTTGGAATCATTCTAAGGAGGATTTGAAAATAAAAATTTATCAGTTTCTGTAACTTCTCAAATCATAGATTTGAGACTTCATAGGAGTGTAAAAGCTTCAGTTTATCTTTAGAGAGAGAAATTTCTTAAATAGATTTTACTAAGAAGTCTGAATTCTCAACCCTTAATCATGACATATTCTAACCAAAAGGGCTTTGATGTGTGTTTTTGAATTGAACCCTGAAGAAGAGGTGACCCCTTGCTAAGTAGCAGTGACTGAGGGAAGGGTTTAGCTCTCCCATGTATGTTACTTTCCAAAATGCTAGTTTTGAAGAACCAAAGTGCCCAAGAGATGCTATTCCTTCTGTTTTACTTGATTTTCTTTTCATTTTTTAGCATTACCTCTGTTATAGAAGATATGGGGAGGTTGCATTGGGAGGAAACGCCATGCAGTGCATTTTAGAATCAGTAATTTTATTTTTTTTTCCAGACCATTTCCAGGACTTGTGATTAACAATCGTAAGTATTTACGAGACACTGATGACAAATGTATTTTTGTAACCTACCAAGATTCACTTTCTACATTATGTTTTAGTGGCAGAGGCCCCAAGTTGTTAAGGCCTCTGTATAACTCTTGTCTGTGTATTTCTCATTAAGATTTCCTGACTAAATATGTATGTACAGTTGAGGGCAGGGGGATAAATGTACATTTAAACAGTATAAGATTAGCATTGACTTGATATGCAAGACACCGATTTTGTATTTTTCAGCTGCAGAGTCCCAAAGACATTTAGGATCATGACTGAGCAACAGATTTACATGAGAGTTTCTACGTTGTAGGTTTAAATCCATCACAGTAGCAGTTAGTAAGCAAGAGCCTTCCAGGAGCTGCACAACTCTGTTCCAGTGAAGAATTCTGCATTCTGCTGCATCTATAACTGTTTAGAGAGGCAGACTGTAGTTAGCTGAAGTGCCATGGCCAATTTGGCCCTGACAATGAAATTGTTTGGGGTAGCGGGAGGGAAAGGTACAGTAATTTTGGTTGCTAAAATAATTGTGGCCTGGTTGTTAGATGTAATTTAGGAGAAAAAACAAACCACAAAGCACTGTCACTACAGTGTCCCTTGTGTTCTTTGTGAGCCAATGCCAGATTAGAAATTCAGAGGCCAAATATACTGTCACAATTTGGCCTTACCCAGCCTGAGCCTTAGCGGACCAGTGTTTATTCAAATACGTTCAGCCATCAGTGTATTCCAGCTAACAAGCTGAGGTCTATGCACTGCAAGTATGAGGTGTTCTCAGGAAGATATTGTAGCCACTAACTCCCACTGACCTGCTCACCAGATCTAGGCGCAATTCTGAGGTGGGAGAGAAGTCTCTTTGCAAGGGGGAGCCTTCCAGGCAAGTAAATGTGTGATAGTATTTCCAGGGAATTCAGTTAGAAATGAAAGAATCCATTGAACCATTGTCAGTTCAGCATAAGTTGTCAGTGTGTGTTGGGACTGGGGGAGCAGATTGGTCATGGACCATGTGAGGTTTGGGCATTATCTATGTCCACTAATTATGATCAAAATGATCTGATACTGATGGATACCAAGGTGAATTATTGAAAGGCTCTGAGCCTACTGCTTATAAGTATGATTTTTTTTCTTCATCTGAAGAACATGTGGGAACTTAAGAGGAAATTTTTGGTGTTTGCAGGCAAGACAGGAGATGTTTTTCCCGTAACAGAAAAATTTGAACTGCATCTCAATCACAAGTGTTAGTAACCTGTCCATGTGCCAAGTTTCAGGATTTGCAGTTTCAAAGGTTGTCCTTGTATTGCATGTGAACTGTTTTCATTGTGAAGTTAAACAGTGATCGTGTCTAATCTTAGAGCTGATGGAAGAAGCTGAAGCAGATGCACCACCTACAGCACCAGCAGCAGCCGCAGTACTACCAGGTGATGTAGAGCGTGATATGTGTCCTTGCAGGAGGGGTGGGGTATGGAGTTCTGCATCTTATTGGCAGATGTCATTAGGAGTCATGTTCTAGGTATAAGCTGATCATGATGAGCCATTTAATTTTGAGAAATGGTGTGCAACACTTTTATAGCTGTTAAATATTAATAATTTAGTGGAAAGTGCCTCTACTTTCTTTGAGCTGTGTCACTGGTGTGTTCCTTGATTTGATTTTTGCAGATGATGAGTTAGCTGGAAAGAAAGATTAGCAGGGGCCATGTATAAAGCCAGTTCAGTATCCATTTATTGATGTCTGCGTAAGTCAGATGTGTGTATGTCTGCATGTTCAGCCAAGTGAACTTTGCCTGCATAGCTGGCAGTGGCGTCTGATGGAATTTCTGTCTGCTGGCAAGCTCTGTAACCTCTGCTAGACTGCGTCTGGGACTGCACACACGTCACTTTAGTCTGAACGGAGAACGTAACTTTGTGCTGTGAATTAACTAAAGTAAATGTGGTTGGGCAACTTCGCTTTGATCCAACACAGCTTCTAAATGTTCATATACCTTTTAAAGATGCGTATCCTAAGTTGGTGTAGTGCAGGGAAAACTTTTGCAATTGACTAAATAAATCATTACACAGAGAACTGGAAAACAAAGAGAAAACATCTGATAAACATTTTAAGATTAAGGGACACTTGTACGATGAAAAATACTATAAAGGAAACTATTGGCTCCTCTGCTTACATGTGGAAGTGTGGGAGGGAGGAGATCAGCTGTTGCTGGTCTGTGAGCTTGCTGCAGTCTGTCAGTCCTTAACATCTGCAGTGTTAAAAAGGTTAAATGGTTTTCCCAGAACATGTTCACCTACAATCCATGCAGAGAAAGTAGAAAACTCAGCATGGAATTAAAACACACTTCTTGTCGTCTGTTAAGCACCTTCCCACTCTTCCCCCAAAGTACACATACTTGCCATCAAAGACAATGCTTAGGAGAAGTGGCGACTCTTTCTTTAAGCTGTTCCAAATTTGGTGTATTCTGTGCAAGTGCACGTGATGTTGTTCTGGGTCTTGGTGATATGTCTGCCACAGTGAACCATTCTTGGAAGAGAAAGTTACATAGTTGAATGTAATAAATGTTTGGGGTTTTTTTATATTTTGTTGCAGACTATAGAAAGTTGTACAAATTTATCTCAAAGAGATATTACTCTGATTGTTAAAGAAAAATGAGGTGCTTTTTTCAGGGAAAATTCCCCAATCTGATTCATCTTGTTGAAACTATATTCATATTCATTTGACTGTTTTTTTTTCATTTAAGAGCGAGCTGAACCAAGCCAAATAGAAGTGTCTCTAGGAGGTAAGTGTTTGACTTCAGTTATTATCACCAAATATTTTTAAGTAATTCTGAACAAAGTTGCATCTGCTTTTAAAGTCAGGTCAGTCAAAACAAAAAAAAAAAAAGGTCTTTTATTGGTTCCTGGCACATTTCTTCATTTATAGTAATATCATGCTGCACCATGGGAAAAATACATTGCAGCAAGAGTTACTATTTAAATAATTTTACAAAGGAGTTTTATGAATTCTTCGTGGTTGGTGAGTCATGCCTATACACAGGCTCTGAGTGACTGTTCATATCCTGAATCATGCATCTAGTTATTCAGTGTGGTAGTTTCCACAATTGATGCAAGTGAATGATTGCTATCATCGGGAACTTTGAATGCCATATTGGCTTGGATATACTGTGTTAGGGGCAAGGGAGTGGAGTATTGTTGTTTTTTTATCACTTAAACTCTGAAAAACATCCAACTTTCCTATTGTCCAAGAATATACTTAAGTTGTATCCTTTTCAAATAGAATCAGAGAATCATTTTGTTCAGAAAAGCCCTCTAAGAACATCAAGTCAAACTGCTGCCCTAGTACTGCCAAGCTCACCACTAAACCATCTCTCCAAGTGCCACATGTACACAGCTTTTAAATCCCTTCAAGGACAGTGACTCCACCACTTCCCTGGGCAGAGGGCTTGACAACCCTTTTGGTGAAGTGTTTTTCTAGTACATAGGTATATGTAAGACCAAGGAAGCTGTAGGTTTTGTGTCCTCCGTGTGTTTTTGCACATCGTCTTGGTGCATTAGGAATACCGAATTGACCTGAGAGTTGGGATGCTGTTGTCTGCTGTGTGCTCTGCTGTCGCTAGTGAGCAGAGTCCCAGTGAGAAACGACACGGACGGTTTTATGAAGATAAGAAAACCGACACTTTATTAATTTACAGATGTGCTTCTATACCTTAGCACGCTGGACTGACATAAGGTTATTGGTTAACTGACCAGCCACCCCCCAGAGGGATTGGCTGGACCCATTAACTCTTACCTCATGTATTTTCTTCCTTGGTATCATAACAATACCGTAGTTTACAATATCTCTGAACTGTTTTCCCACAGCGTCCGTGAGAAAGCAAGGCTTTCACACAGATGCCTGTCAGAAAACTAAAATCTCCCTGCACCCAGGCCTTTAACATCCACACTCTGCTCCTGTAAATGCTGCCTCTGCTATACCCCTGCCTGTCAGCATGGCCCTGGATGGCCATAGCTGTCTTTGCTGTGGTTCCAAGGTGATCCAAGGTGCTGTTGTAGTTTGCTGGGGTGCTGCCTTTGTGTCACGTGGTCCCGAGAAGGGTTCACTGATGTGTCTGTGGCAGCTTGACGGCAACATAGCCAACAGCCCTGGGATGGCGGCTGCTGTGCATCAGCCATTTTCATCTTGAGACTCTCAACTTCAGTTCATTCCCTAATACTGCTTACATTGCCCCAAAAGAGAAAGCAGCAAATCTCAATGCTGTTCTTCTGTACCCTTTTCCATGGAAATTCCCTTTGCATTTCCTCCATTGCTTCAGTTTCCCTGTCATGTCACTGAACTCTAAGCCAAGCCAACATTCTCAACCGGAAGTAGTGTTACAAGCTGAGTTACAGGTTCACTCCAAGGGTTTTAAGTCAGTCTTTCTTGGAGTATGGACCGACCCTGTTGCAACAATCAAGACAGAAAGAAGGCAAACATTAGAGTGAGTCACAGCAGAGCTGAGCTGCAGATTTTAAGCTCACAGTTGTGTAAGGCTGAAACATCAGATGACTTTATCATGCCAAAACTCTGTGGGATTGCTGAAGCTAGATGATGAAGGAGAAAGACAGTTGTTCCTGAATACTGTCATGTGGAGGAAACTTAACTGTGGGCCTTCAGTGTGATGGTTTGGAAGGGATAGAAAAGTGTAGTTACGAATTTGTCATCCAAAACTGGCTTCGGACACTGTAACTACGGAAGCGTTTTTGTAAAAAGGCACACAGTGGCTAAAGAACCCAAAATCACTACAGAACTAGGCTGGAAGGTATAAAATGATCATGTGGTGAAACAGCTTGGCTTTGTAGTGATGAATTACTCTCACACCGAACCTTCCACACAACTTCAGGGAAAAACCAATTTCCTTCCAACATCATATTCTCTGTAAAAAGAACAGAATCAGCCTCTGGGTTATATGGACAGTGCTATACAGACACGAGATTCCTTTGATTTACCTCCAAGCACCCCTGCAATGAATAAAACTGTATCAAAAGGTAATGAATGCTTTAGCCAACATGATTTTTTTTTAAAACATATCATAATGCCTTCCTGTGTGATACTGTGCTTTGAAAATTAGCTAGGGTTAAAATTTGTTTTGGACAGACTGAAATAAAATAATGCAGAAGTCTGTATCTAATTAAGAGAAAAGCAGTCTTACTAATGGCAATTTTATTTCCATTCATTAAGAAATAGAATGCTCTTAAGATCCTAAGCTGCTTTACATTGCAGTGGAAATGGTAATTTCCACAGAACCAGATTGCTATGAATACGCTTTTATTTTTCATTAATAGTTAAAAAAGATAATTAATACTTTTCATGTTTTTATAAATTTTTACTTAAGTACCGCAGTAGCAAAACTGGTGGGGAAGTTCCACTTCTTTTCATTCATTACTACTTTTTTAACAGATAACACAGAAACAGAAGAAAATTCTCAAATAAAGCAAGATCCAGACCTGACGTCGTAGATCTTATCAATACTGGGTAAAAGAATTTAGTGCTTCTGGAAGTCATCACCTGTCAAGGAATAATATTTTTATATTTTTGGCTGGGGAAAAGAGAGAGGAAGTATAATATTGAATGTCAGAAGATGCCAGTACTTTAGTTGTGAGTTATTTTATGTGTCTTAGTTCTCACATATAAAATGTTGGATGTTTTGCACTTTCTCATCCAAATACAATATAAAGCACTCTGTGTTCAAATTTGTGAGGCAGTCAGTCTTAGAAACGTGGCCTAAAAATAAAAATGTGTAATGGTAATCACATACCTCAGAAGCAGAGCAGCTGAAAGCTGAGGGAATTAGTGTTTATGAAAAGCTCTTACCTGGTTGTGTGAAAAAGCATTAGTATTCTTGGTAATGCCCATATATTTCCAAATTGTAATTGAGCAGGAAAGCTCTTCAAAATGGTTGCAGTACTGTCTGAGCTGGGGACACTCAGTAAAGCCATTAACTGTGATGACAAACCAACCTCCTTTAAAAGTTTTCTTTCCTTTCTGGTAACTTTTATGAAAAGCCTAGTTTAATTTACAATGCCCAAATGTCCAAATCTTTCTCTTACTCCATTTTTAACTTCACTTGTTCCTAAAAATTATGGTTTTGTGGTGGTGGAGAACAATGCTATCACATCACCAGATCTAAAATGCTGACCCACATGGTTTGGAGTCTGTGCTTCATTCAAAGAAAATGGTAGTACTTCTTCCCATTTCAGTTTTTTGATAATACTGAAACCCAAATATCTTCGTCATTATGCAGCATTTGATACTTCAGCAATTTGATTTGATTGGTATAAAGTTAGATGAAGCATTGGCTAGTGGAGCCTGGAGCCTGAGGCTTTCATTCCTGGCACCGTCTAAGGTTTTGGAGCCAAGGGACAGCCTTGGCCATGGCCCTCCATCCGTACAGCATGAACACAGCCCAGGACAGAGAAGGCAGCATCGGGACAGTGAAATGATGTGGTGGAAAGTTGCAGGAACTGACAAACCAGCATCCCACCTGTCTGTGCCCTGAGCATTACAGGCACGGCAATGGTGGTCTTATGAAATCAATGAAGTCTGTGTTGGAGGTATTTGTCATAAAATTGAATGTGGCAGGATACAATATACTAAAGAAAAACTTTGATTCATCATGGGAAGCACTGCAGCCAGTGAGATATAAAGAAACATCTCACTTGTCAATTAAAGGTCACAGAAATGTCTGAGCACTGGCTTCACAGTTTGATGCTGCAGGGGTTCAGAGTTTTAGATGCTTTAGGCCATCCACTGAATTTATACTAAATAAATATTTGTTCTAAATTCTGACAGAGAGCATTCGAGCACACATTTAATCTCATATTTATTGAGAGCAATATTCAGCTTCTGCATGCTTGCTGAATCTAGGCCTAAAGAACCGGAAAATAGACTACAAACTGCTCATAGTTGTAATAAGACACAAGGCTTCAATGAAACTAACTTATTTTTGTAATTTCTCTTACCTAGTCAGAAGCATCCGGTTCTGAGAAGAGCCTGCTGGGCCTGTCTAGAGCTGTGTAATATAACTGTATAAGAGAAGTATCTTCTATACAAACCCTTTTGTACTATTAGATAGAAATGTCTAATTTTTCAGCAGTTCTGTGAATTGACTTAAAAAGCGAAGAATGACTGTAGATTTTGAATGTCTGAGTTTACTTTGGAATATATTTTAAGGACTAAATTTGATGCAGCAATGCTGGGGAGATGACAGGGATTAAAATCAGCGAGGATTTAGCTGAGGCTGTCTACATTTTCCAAAAAAGCTGAATTTCACTGTACCTGAATGCATCTTAGGTTTTGTAATGAAAAACTCCTGCGAAGAGTTCAGTTTGTTTACTTTGGAGAAAAAAACCTCCACATTAATTTTCAACTATTACTTTAATGGCTAATTGGACAACAGTATCTGTATATTTGAGCTAATTTTTCCTATTATATTTATCACAATTTGTATGTTTTTCCTAAATAAAAGATAAACTGGTTCACTTGATGATTAGTATGCATTAATGAGATGGACTGTGAAATGGTTGGTATTCCAGTGTGTGGATTAGGAAGCAACTGAAATTAAACCCCATCATAGTTTGTTCTGGTAATTCAAAGTAGTAAGTCTATGTTATATCAGAGTGTCACACAGTTTATATATGATGGGTTTGGTCTTGCAGTCCTACCGTAGACAATAGTTACGTGGACTCATGTGAGAGCTTTTCTGCTGAAGGCTGTGGGAGATGCTCTTCTGTTCATCTAGAACTAGTTATGGAAACATGCTACAACCTCCTCTAAATCCTATTATGTCAAAAACTCAGAATATTCTGTGAATACAACAATTAAATTAAGTCCCCTGTAGTCTTGGTTATGCCCCACAACATGTACGCCTTTTTTTAAGTTTCACAAACCGTAAGAGATGTACAGTTCTGGCTATATGATAATCTCTAAAGATGCAGATTACTTGTAAAGGTTTCTCTTTTATTGGCATGAGTTTGAGATGATTGCATAGTGCACAAATGGTAAATCATATTTCCTGATGAAGAAATAAAGACCTTTCTGATGTTTTTCATGGCTGTCTGTGCAGTATACAGTTATGCCTTTTAAATCAAGTCAAGTCCTAGCAGTAATTCTGTAGGCAGGTAGAACATGCTGCAGCATGGTTACTTCCTGCCAGCAAAGAAGTAAGGTTCAGTCATGCCTTTGAGACAGAAATTGAGCTCTGGGTGGGTGAGGTGGTTGTATCTTCAAGGAAAATTTTGAAGCCTTAAATTCAATTGAGTGCAGTGTCTGTTCCCTGGGAGCAACCTGAAATTCAGCAGGTAAATTCAGAGCAGCACATCTCTGTCATTCTGGATAAGGGAGACCTATAGGACATCTGCTTGTGTTTCACAATTGCTCCATGCAGATCTAGGTGCTCTCATGTCAATACTGGGACCTTGTGCTGGTGATGTCAGCAGGGGCAGGGTTAGCTCCATGCTGAGGCATTTTGAAAACGCTCATCCTGGTCCTACGTCCTTCTGTCCAGCTAGGAGCTGGTGGTGGTTGGTGCCATGCTGCCTTCCTGCCTCAGCAGACAGCCGTTCCCAGCCCCATGTAATGTGCCCACATGCCGGACCTTACCTGTTAACCCAGCCATGTGGGCACTGTCCACATTATAACCACCAACACATTTGCTGGCTGATCACTTGAACAGACATGCTCAGTTAATGAACCTCGAGCAGTAGTTTGGGACCAGGTTTCACACTTGCTTTTGGACATGTTTAGAATGGGGAAATGAGCTAATGCAGCTTTCTCCGGGTTTCAGGCTTGACTTCCTCTTCTGAAAAAAGCAGGATGGTTTATCCCTTCTTTACTTCCAGCCCTCTTCAGGAGGCACTTTTTGCACAGCTGCCTGCCCAGCTATCTATTGCTGGTGAAGTCGTTAGTGGTCACTCAAAATGAGGGCAAAGTGTCACAGCAAAGGAACTGGGAAAATAAATAATTCCAGGGAATCACCTTGTCAAGTGTGTAACAGCAGAGTGGCTGTACTGAAACTTTGTATGCAGGAGCTTAAAGAAAAATGAAGTGAAAGTGGTTGCAATGGTTTTGCTGGAGGGACTGGAGTCCTTACATGGTGTGCATCATGTCTGGCCCACTGCTGGGTGGGCAGTAGTGCTGATGGGTGCATTGGCACTCAAGGCTGAAGGCTGTTTTTGGTCTCGGACATTTTGAGTTATAACGAGTAGAGAGAAATTAGTCCAACAAAATAATTGCACCCATATTTATACATTCCAAATATCAATTTTATATTAAGCACTTATCTACCTATAGTCCTAACAGTTAGCAGACCTTTAAGATGCTGACCGTGTATGAAAATCTCACTCATTTTCAAACTAGTAGTACGTGAGATGTGTCCTAAAAAGCATTGGCTGTACTAATAAATAAATAAATAAATAAAATTCCAACAACTTACCAGAGCTCTGACAAGTTTTTGTCTCAACAGGGAAGGTTTGTGGTGACGAAGAAGCAGACTAGTATTTATTTCCCATGCTTTACTGAACTTTAAAGGCCTGTCCTGTGCAGTGAACTGTCTCCTTTCTCTTAAATGGGAATTTTGGATCCGAGTAGTGTAGGATTCAGGGTGTCCATGGTGGAACTGGGCCTTCCTTGGATATGACACCCTGGCTTTTCTCACAGCATAACCACCAGTTGAGGTCCAATATCTCTGTGATGCAGTTGCTGGCCAGTGTTTTTCTCTCGGGATTTGAAGTTTTCCACATATAAAACTTGAACCTCTTCTGTTTCTTTTCATACCTGTCCTGTTAGAGACCCACAGCCAAGGAAGAGGGCAGGTTCTCATTTCTGTGATTGTGTAACAGCTGTCTGCCATCAGTGGCATAAGAAAGGCCTCCCTTGGCTCCGTAATGAATTAAGCTGAAATTTAAATTACTAAAAATAAAAAATTTCATTTTGAACAAAGATTAGGATGGCATTCCTTCCATCAACTCTTACATCCTAAGAGGTTTTGGTATGAATTTTGGGTGGAGCAGTGCCAAAAAGAGGATAGTCCATTTGCCTGAGAAACTCTTAACTTTCAGCACTCCGTCTTCAACATCCTTGACTGAAATCCATCCTCTCAAGTCCTGTGTGTGCTGTTCCCACTCCAAAGCAGTGAGGCCTTGCTGAGAGCACTGCTACCAGCTTGCTCTGGAGGACATGGATCTTCTCCATCTCTCTCAAAACGGGGTCCTGTGTTCAGATCCCAGCCTTGTTTCCCAAAATATGAATCAGTTCATGAACTCAGTAAACTTATGTTGTGGTTTGACACTGGCCAGATGCCAAGCACCCACAGAAGTCACTCGCTTGCCCTCCCCTGCTACAGCTGGGCAGAGGAGAGAGAAAAATTTAATGAAGGGTTCATGAGTTGAGATAAGGACTGGGAGAAAACACTTCCAAGGGCAAAACAGGCTCAGCTTAGAGGTACAAAGTGAATTTGTTGCTAACAAAATCAGAGGAGGATAATGAGAAGCAAAATAAGTCCTTAAAAACACCTTTCCCCCCCCCAACCCCTCCCTCCTTCCCCCCGACAGCACAGGGAGACAGGGCATGGGGGTTTGGTCAGTTCATCACCGAG
>VZRS01006552.1:28665-125147 GCA_013398055.1 Ifrita kowaldi
GACCCTGGTGCCGCCATGTTGTTTTCCCTCACATGTTCTCACCACCTCTGCTGGAATTAAAACTGCACCACCACCTTTGCTTTGATTTATTCTTAAATCTGTTACCACAGAGACGTTGCCATCATCTCTAATTGGCCCAGGTTTGGCCAGCAGCATGTCCATCTTCAGAGCCATCAGGGATTGGCTCTGCTGGACATGGTGGAAGCTTCCAGCAGCTTCTCACAGAAGCCACCTCCGTGGCCCCCCGCTACCAAAAACCAGGCCATGCAAAACCAACGCAACTTAGCTTGTTCAGATGGGATGTTCCTCTTGGAACAGATGGAGGACTCTTCTAAAATCATGCTTCTTGACATGTATTAGCTGTGAGATATTTGATGGAACGTTCAGCAGTGTATCACACTGAGTTACAGATGGTGTTTCGCAGTGAACTTCACTGAAAGTGGCATCTAAAACCTCTCATTTTTCACATCACAAGATGTGGAATGAGGAAACAGGAAGAAACGTGAATTAAGTGGTTTTCAGTAATGTACTGTCTGTAATGCAGTTTTAAATTTAGTACAAACAATTGTAATTATGAAATTAGCTCTTATGACAAAGTTTATGGTGTTCTGCATAAGCAGCAGTTATCTGGTGACTAACAGAGCAAAATCCAAACAGCCCTGGATGGATCTTTTTTAATGTCTGTGGTTGTGTAATTTGGCCTTGCATATAGGGAAGTCCCCATGTTAAAATAATAAGAAACGGAATGTAAATGACGATTTACTGTTGCACAGCTGCAAGTACCACGCCCAAGTTCCAGGGCAGGGCTATGGTTAGTATTTGATGTTTTTAATGCAGCCAGAGCAAGCTTTTGTCTTTACAATCTAACAAGGACATTGGGCTGATGCTGTGCCAGGATTTGCTGCTGCTGGTCAATAGGGAGAGCCCCTGTCAGCTCTGTTGTGGTTTGAGACTGCTGCCTCTCTGCCCAAGGCATCTCTGCGCCTGGCTGAGCATGGGGCTGGGTTTGCTCTAGCACCCAGCTCATGGTGACGTGCTGCCCTGCTGGGAACATTAGCTGTGCTCGGGCACAAGCTTCCAGAAGGGATGGAGCACAGAGTCAGGGATGGAGCTGAGTGTTCACAGCTGGCTGGAGCTGGGCTCCTCCAAGGATCCTGTGGAGAGCAGGTCCTGGCTCTGTCAGGTGACTGCCCACCTCTGGTGCCCATTGTAATTGAGGGTGCCCTTGGTGGGGACAAAAGTGCTCCTGGGTACACCTTTGATGGCAAGAAGTGTGGGATTGATCCCTGCAGCTCTCACATCCCTTCAGGTCTTTTTGCTCAGGACTGAGGATGGAGAAGAAGGAGATGGATGCAGTTGGTGTGCTGGCATTTCAGAAGGGCTTAGCAAGGGACTCTCCTGCTCTCTCAGCAGGACACAGGGGTCTGTCTCCAGCCCACTCTGGGGTTTCCCTATGCCTGGGGTCCCCTCCCATTCAGTCCTGTGCCCAGGTAAGGTGTTGAGCAGGGCTGGGACTGGCTCAGGTCCTCGGGGGCTCCTCAAGGAAGCCTTTTGGTGGCAGATTTTGGGGAAGCTGCAAGTTACTGACAGGAAATGGTGATGCAAGGGGAGGGGCTCTTGCACACTGAGCCCATGGCTGCCCCATCCTGCCTGTGCTGTGCCCCAGATTCGCCACCTGCCATTCCCAGCCTCAAAGAAGACAGTATTGCCATTCCTGGGGGTCAGGGAGTGCGTTACATGCTTCCTTCAGCCCTTCCATCTCTGATAGAGAGGGTAAAGGTGTCTCTGGCTGTCACTGCCAAGGCACTTGTCCTTAACCCTCTGCTGCAGCAACCCTGTGCCTTCATGGGGCAACATCAGCAGTCAGGAGTCCTTTGGATATCAGGCAGCCAGCCTGGCCCTCACCCTTCACTGTCCTCTGATTCCGGAGGTGCCTTCGGGTTATCCCAGAGGCCTCCCAGCTCACCTCCTCCCCAGTCCTGGAGCCACTGGAGGGGGCTGAGCTGGGAACTTGCCACAGGAAACACCGACTCAGTACAAACCATAGCGGGTAAACAATTACGGGTGCGATTGCAGTGCGAGTTCCGCTTCCCCAGGGCTTTAAGACAAAGCAGAGCTGTGCAAGGGCAGAGGGGAAGGGAGAGCGCCCAGACACCCAGACAGGCAGGAGCAGGGTCTGGAGTAGAAGAACACTGCGGGCAGGAGCAGCAATGGGGGACGCCTTCATCCGGCACATCGAACTACTGGGCTACGAGAAAAGGTTCTTCCCCAGCCAGCACTATGTGAGTACTCAGCAGCATTCTGGCAAGTGAGGACTGTGGGCTGGCCAGGGTAAAAAGCCTGGCCAACAAATTTCCTTAGACAAATGTGACTGAGGGCCTAAAAGCTTCCTTTTTAGGGGGTCACGGCTGATAAGATGAGCTGGAGGCAGCCAGAGACTAAAATGTACTGAACGTACAAGACTTCGGGCACCTCCTTTGCAAGCTGTTGGTTACTTTGCAGGCTTGGAAAGGTCTTTTTCCTCTTTGTTTGCTGCCCACCTGCATGAATCCGTCCCCTCTCCGTCCTTGCAAAGCTCCCCTAGTGCCCAGTTTGTTTGCTGGCAAGGCAGAGCTACTCGCGTTGGGGTGGTGGAAGGAAAACATTCAATTTTATCTGGAACTGGACCATCCACAGGGCTCCCCGGGCACAGTGGGCTGTGGGGTCCCACTTGCCTGCAGAACTGCAGCCTCTGCTTTGTCCCTCAGGTCTACATGTTCCTGGTGAAGTGGAATGACCTCTCTGAAAAGGTTGTCTATCGCCGCTTTACTGAGATATATGAGTTCCACGTGAGTCCTCCCGGGACACGTGGGCCTGGGGGTGGGGAGGTGGAAGGAGGGTGAATTCCATCTGAAATTGCCTCAAAGCAAACCTGGTTCAAAAGAGGCTCCTGGCTCCAGTCCTTCAATTTCTTTTGCCCCTTGACGGTGGGAGCCACTGGCTCTGTGTTCCTGGGCAGGTTTCTCCCAGTGCCAAGGTGTGGGATCCAGCCAACACATGCTAGTGGCAGCAGGGCAAGCACCAGGAAAGGAGGCAAGCTAGGGGCAGAGGAGTGGATGTCACAGAGTGTTCCCCTGGTGCCATCCTCACTGTCATGCCTGGCTCTGCTCTGCAGAAAGCGCTGAAGGAGATGTTCCCCATTGAATCCGGGGACATCAACATAGAGAACCGGATCATCCCGCACTTGCCAGGTGAGGGGCAAGCTCCGCGGCTGGGGGGTGAATAGAAATTACAGCTAGCTGGGAAATTCCCTGGTGGGTTTAGCTGTGCTGGCTGCCTCCCAGACAGGTGCATGGTGCAGTATTTCCTCTACACCAGGCTTGTAATCGAAACCCCAGAAAGATCTGAGCAGTGGCAGTAGTTCTTCCCAACACTCAGCAGCCCCGCAGACCCCGTCCTTCCTCTCTGAAGACGGCACCCCAGAGGCACGCCCAGAAGCATCAGCTGTGACCTCTGGCTGGTGCAGAGTGTCTGGCTTTGGGGAGGCTGAACTGAGTGGAGCTGAGCTGAGCCCTCCTTTGGTGACACCGTCACTGGGGTTGGCTTAATGCCCTTATGGAAACACAGATACTTTGTAAGAGGAAACAATGCAATATGTCTTCAATGACAGGGAATGAACTCCTGATCCAAACAGCTGACACTGTTCCTTAGCAAGGTGCACTTCCCCAGAAAACTTCCCCATTTTATTTAATTTCCTGCTTTAAAGGAGGCAGAAGGGAGCCTGAAAAAGAGCTGCAGGTGTGGTCGACGTCTCTGGAGGCGGAGTAAGCCTGCACTATGCAGTAGTGTGGGTGCCAGTCTGGGGGGGCTCTGTGGCAGCTGGACTACCACCACCACCATGCTGGGCCTCTTCCAACGTGCTGCCCCACCATGCTGGGGCTGTTCAAAGCATCCTTATTCCATTTGAGGAACTGAGAGCACTGGGGACCAGTGCAGACCGCTGGGGGGGGCATGGGGTGCCACCAACTTCACAAAAGCACCCCCATCATGTGGTTCAACACTGCTGGGGGTTAGGATTGCCAGCAGTATTTTAGAGCTCTAGGGTCAAGAACACCATGACCAGTGGGATGGGAGGATAAGCATAGCTCCTCGGCTGCAGGCTGGTCCCCGAGCCCCTCCTGGTGCTCTGGGTGCCTCTGCTGTATTTGTGGCCCAGCAGTTGGGCTTAGTCTGAACACACATGTAGGAGGTACCCTAAAACTGAAGTGGGGTCAAACAGGATCATTTCTGGGCTTGAATGAGCTGTGCTCCCACAGATCTTCACCTTATTGGCACAATGCAGCCGTGCAGCACCTTGGGGCCAGACCCACTTGGTTGCAGGGCAAAATTAATGATTCAGAGCAGCATGCTTGGGAAAATACTAAAAATAAGGCTCTCTGTCTGCTTTTTCTGAGCCCTTTTTCCTCCCCCACAGCCCCAAAGTGGTTTGATGGGCAGCGCTCAACTGAGAACAGGCAGGGCACACTGGCTGAGTACTGCTACACACTGATCAACCTACCCCACAAGATCTCCCGGTGCCTGCATGTGGTCAACTTCTTCAAGGTCCGTCATGATGACATGAACCCTGTCACAGACAGCCAGTGAGTCCAGCTGCCTGCTATTTTGAGGGAAATCCTGCATTCCTGGCCTTGGGTGCTGGCAGTAGCCTGCAGGGAGGGTGTCGCTGCTGATGGATAGAGGTGGCTGGCATTGAGCTGCCTTTGCTCTGACCTGTCTAGGATCAAGAAGCCTGAGGTCTTCCTCCTGCCGAAGGATTCCAAGAAAAACCCCACTGGTAAGAGCTCTCAGAGGGCTGCAAGTGGCTGCCTTGGCAGCAGCAAAGCCTGCTGGGGAGTGGGGTTGCCATCCCATGGCAGATACCCTCACCAAGAGCATGATCGCTGTCCCAGAGCTGCAGCTGTGGGGAAGCCAAATCCTCAGGGGGAATGAGTCACTGTCCTGAAATCCGACTGGTTTGAGGCTGAAAGAGGCTGGGAAGGCACTTTGGGCTGTCCTGGGGCTGCTTTTGGCCTGCCTGAAATAGGGTGTTTCTGGGTTGGGGGCTGGAGGAGGGAAAATCCGTCACTTCTCCCATGCAGACATCACGGGCCCCATTGTCCTGCAAACGTACCGAGCCATCGCTGACTATGAGAAGAGTTCCACATCTGAGATGTCTCTCAAAGCTGGGGACATGGTAGATGTCGTGGAGAAGAGTGAGAACGGTATGTGTCCATCCCTCTGGAGGGCCCCTGAGGGCCAGCCTCCTCCCTGCCACAATTTCAGCAGGAATGAGTACTGCCCTTGCATCTTGTGTCCCAACACAGCATGTGAGCTAGTTATGGCAGTGAAGGCTGAAGGGTGAGGGGCAGTTCTAGAAAACTGTGCAACATCCTGGCCATGCCTCAGCCTGTGAGGCTTCCTGCCCAGCAGGAACAGGATGAACTGGTCAAGTTCCCTGTTCACACCATGTCAACAGAGACTGGCCCCAGCATTGTCCCTTCGACAGTGACAGGACACGGAGATGCCTGCACCTGCCCTGGCTGGGACAGACCTGGTGCCAGTCCCCACAACACTCTCTGCTCTTGCCCATGGGTGCTTTCCTTGCAGGCTGGTGGTTTTGTCAACTGAAGAATAAACGAGGCTGGGTCCCTGCTGCCTATCTGGAGCCGATGGATGGTCCCGATGAGTCTGAAGAGCAGGAGCCTAACTATGCAGGTAAAAAGTTGGGGTGACCAGGGTGTGTGTCAGAGCACAACCTGCTGCAGCTCTCCACTGAGCTGGCTCACTGCAAAGCTGGGCAATTCAGACTGAGCAGGATCACTGGGCAGAGAGATGCTGCTGTAGGAACTGCCAGGAGGGATAAATCTCATGGCTTGGTGCTTCAGTGTCAACCATGGGAGCTTCCCGTGACCTGCAACTCAGCATTAGATTTGTGTTTTGGTGGATCACAGTCATGCATCTTTACCCAGTGGCCATGCTGAGCTGGCTGGGTGAAGGCTGAGGTGCGTGCTTAACAGAACAGCACGGTGCAGCATCCAAATCAGGTGCAGGTGTTCTCGAGCTCTTCGCCTCTGTGCTGTCCTTGTCAGGGCCCAGCCCCACTCCCTGCCCCGTGCATCGCCCTGCTACAACAGCAGGGCTTTATCATGTGGAGCAGAGGGAGGATCCTGCAGACTTGTGCCAATTGCTCAACAGGCTTCAGCTTTGTGGGTTTCACAACTCTGGGACAGGCTCTATTAGCACAACACTTCCTTCTGCCTTATTTCACCACTGAAACACACTTTCCAGCAGAGATAGGTGTGTTTCCTCTGCTTGCACCCAAAACTTTCTTCTGGAGAGATGGTGAAGGGGCTGGGATGAGCCATGGGCAATGTCAAGACTGGGGGAAATCTGAATCCAAACCTGAAGCACCCTGAGTCTTGCCTAAAATACAGGGTGCCTCCTAATGCTCTGGTGCCTCCTCTTCTCAGTGGCTGGGGAGGTTGAGCCCCCATCCCTGGGGTGTAAGCACATGATACACCATCCGCATTTCGTGTGTAGGTGAGGCATACATGGTCTGGAAAAGCTACACTGCTGTGGAAGAGGATGAGCTGACCCTCAAGGAGGGCGATACCATTGAAGTCATCCACAAGCTTCTTGATGGCTGGTGGGTCATCAGGTGAGAGATGCCAAGAACAGGTCAGGTGAGCAGCATTCAGGCAGAGGGAAGGGAGCACCCCTGGTTCTCCACATCAGGGCCTTGAAAGCCATGGCCTCTTTGGTACCACTGCTCAGCACTTCCTTTTGCAGGGCTGCTTCTCACAGTCTGTTCTTTGCCAAATATTAAATACTGCAGCTGGACATTCCTCTACTGAGGGCTTCAGAAATATCCAAGAAGGAGGCAGATGGAAAAAAAAAACGCATGTTATTTTGCCTCTAATTGTTCTGGCACATTTTGCTTTGCAAAATCTCAACTTTCATCCCAGCTGCAAGGAACATGAGAGGTAACCCGCATGGCACCAGTGGGGGACAGGCATGAACCATGAATCATGGAATGTCCTGAGTTGGAAGAGTTCAAGGCCAGGTTGGACAGGGCTTGGAACAACCTGTTCTAGGGAAAGGTGTCCCTGCCTGTGGCAGTGGATTGGAATGAGGTCCCTTAAGGTCCCTTCCAAACAATCCATTCTGGGATTCTGTGACCACCCACAAAAATGATCACATCTCTCTCCTGGATTGAGGAAGTGGTTGCAGAGTCATGACTGCAACTGATGTTGCTTTGTGTTGCACTGCAGGAAGGATGAAACCACAGGTTATTACCCCTCCATGTACCTGCAGAAAGCTGGGGAGGTGAACACCTCTGTGAAGAGTGAGCAGAGGAACCGGAGTGCTCCTCCACGAAGGTAGGAAAAGCTCTGTGTACAGGGCAGAAGAACATCTCCCTCTTCCTTAAGAGAGATGAAATTAAACCAGACAGGGTGTTGTGGTGTCACCTGCTTGCCCTGTCAATAAGGAACTGCCTGGAGAAATGTAAGCAGGGAGAAGAAAGACCAGGACTGTCCTTTCAGTCTTCAGCTCTATGCTCCCCAACTCCCACAGGCACTCCAGCATTGCTGATGCAGGGATCCATGATCCTTGCTCTAACAGGTCCTCCTGTCAGGTGTATTTCTCCTTGTCCTTCTGCAAAGTTTCTTTTCTGGGCTAATCTTGTTTAATTTTCAGATTAGCTGTTTCCTTATTTCCTAAGTGTGTGCACTGAGTCTTTCAGAGGCAAGGAGAGATTTGACTAAATGGAGCTGCCAAGTGGCCTAACCTAATGGGAGGATTTGAGCTAATGTAAAGGATTTTATTTTGATTGAAAAGATAAAAAGCAATCATAACTCATGAATTCCAGTGCAAGGAGAATGGCTAAAAAGGGCAGATCTTGCTGCTATCTCTTTTTTTCTGCAAGAAGACACATCAGGCCTGCTATAAAGTCTCTCCAAACCCAGTTTTGCTGGAGCATGGATTGCGTGTGAGACAGTGTAAAATGGCCCAGATCCATCTATTTGAACACAGTGATGGTTGCTGATAGCCTTGGGGGAGATGAGGTGGCCTGTTCCAAGGACAGTGGCTTGTCACCCTGCCATGGTGACTGCTGCCTCCATGGCACTGGCAGCCAGGCCGAGCCCTGTCGCAAAGGTTGCCATAACCTGCTGTTACAGGCAAGAGCTTTGCTATGACACAGGGTATGTGCTCAGACCAGGAAGGGGCTGATGGCAGAGAGGCACATTTCTTTGAGAAGAGCAGGAGGACAATGCCATGGGGTGGACATCAGGAGCCACCTCACTCCTGCCATGGTACTGAAGACAAAGCAGGGGCCATCATCTGCCTGCCTGGGGACGGTCCCCAATGCTGGGGGTTCCCCTGTAAGCAGCCCCATGCTGCTCAGCCTTTTACTTCTCTCAGTAGTTTCTCTCCTGCGGGTTCAACATTGCACATCTGGGTGCATGCTGACACATGCCTCATACTCCATTCCCCTGTATCTGACCCTTGAGCATCAGGGAGCCATGCCAAACCCCACACCAGGGACCTCAGTTTTGTAGCCAGGATAGGTGCTGTACGTTCATTCATCAAAGAGCTATAGATCACTTTTGGGGCTTTCTTGGATAAACCTCATGCCCATCTCATCCTTCCAGTCTTACGCCCAATCTTCCTTACCATCCCTATCATTACTTTCCAGACTTGTGCTCAGGGTTCACCCATCAGTGTTTGCTTCCAAAGCACCATGCAGCTGCCTCTGAACATGTTGTTCATCATGTCTCACTGACGGCTGCCCTCAAGGGCTGGCATCCGCCAGGCAAAACCCAAAAGCAGAAATTGGGGTTTGGGTGAAGCAGAGGAGGAAGTGTGGGGAAAGAAGTGTGTGGTGTGAGAGCTGCCAGCATGAAAACTGAAAGTTTTGTTTCTCACACCTTGCAGATCCACCATCCGAAATGTGAAGAGCATCCACAAGCAGGGCCGGAAGCAGATCAGCCAGGAGACCTATAGGAGGAACAGCAAGAAGTACATCCAGAACCAGCGGAACATGCGGGGAAATTCCCAGAACAAGACCAATGTTATCAGTAAGTCTCAATGGAACTGGAATCCTGCAGGCATGGCCCATGCCCCCCCCCAGTGCTGGCAGCTGGAGCAGGATGGCACACTGAGGTCACACCATGCCCATCTGCCCTTTTCCTATGGGGAAAGTCTGTGCAGGGAGACGTTTCTTTCAATGAGGCTTCTTACCCCAGCTATAGGTGAGACAGAGCAGAATATGGTCCTGGAAGGAGGTCAGCCCACATTTGGGACCTGTGCTTTCCTTTGTGCACCTAACCTCGCCCATGCTGCCATTACCATTGCAATTGCCATGCATGTTAGCTGTCAGCAGAGCCCCCAGAAGGAAGTATTGCATGAAGAGTCATAGAATTACAGAATTCGGTTTCAGTAGGAAGGGACCTTAAAGACCAATTCATTCCAAGCTTCCACTTGATCAGGTTGCTCCAAGCCTCATCCAACCTAGCCTTGAACACTTCGAGGCACAGGGCAGCCACAGTTTCTTTGGGCAACCTCTGCCTCACTACATTCACAGGAAAGAATTTTTTCCTAATATTTAATCTAACCCTGGCCTCTGTCAATGTGAAGCCATTCCCCCTTGTCCTGCCAGTTCAGGCCCTTGTAAAAAGCCTCTCTTCATGAAGAAGGAGAGAGGTAGACATTGAGGTATACCCTTTAGATCTGGTAGTCCCCATGCAGTACCCATGACCTTCCCAGACCTAAAGATTGGCTTCCCCTTAGCAGAGTTCCCAGCTGGGCACTGGTGGGGCCATCCTGATACCATAACCTGCAGGAAGACCATTACATGCAGCAGGGACAGGAGGAGAGGCAGGAGCTTTGGTGACCATTATGTAAGAAGCTGCTGAATGTTCATGAGGGTGGTGTGTGGTGGAGAGCTCTGACCCATCTGTACATCTTCTTTACTTGCAGTTGAGAAAAATGAGCCAGAGGGCAACAAACCCAAGGCTCAACCTGCTGTTCCTCCCCGTCCCAGCAAAGACCTTATCCTGAACCGCTGCACCGAGAGCACACGGAAGAAGATCCTGTGAGGATCCTGTGAGCCCCCACACCAGCCACCCAATGCTTCATCTCCTCCAGCTCCTGCGCAGCTACGGCTTGGAGCCAGACCAGGGATCCAGGTGGTTCTGGCAGCCACCACAGGCCAGGGAGGCTGCTGGCCATATCAGCCCAGCCCAGCCCAGCACCCATCCTCATCCTCCATCATGGCCAGCCCAAGGTGTCCTGATGGCACTATGAGGAGGGACCAGCCCTGCTCTACCAGCTCTTTCCAGCCACCAAGAGTCCTCATCTCTAGATGCCCTTCTATCACCTCTTTCTTTGTATTTTGAATGATTTTTGTGGTTTTCATCAATAAAGTAGAGACACTTGATAGACCCTGAGCAGCAGTATGGGCACGGCGGCAGGAAAAGTGTTTCTCCTGGGCAGATATTGGGCAAGGGTCTCTTGCAGAAGATGCTGGCAGTGAGGAAATTTAGTTCGGGGGATGAAAGGACGGAAGCTTCCTCCTGGAAGCTGGTTGCTTGGCTCCCTCAAGAGGAAAGTGAGGGCTCGATGTTGAGACAGGGCCGCTTCACACAGGGAGTATGGTGGGACGGCAGGACTTGGTTTCCACTACAGCCAGCCCTGTCATCGCAGTGCCAGATGGGGCTGGGTTTGGGTATGATCTCAGTTTGGGTTTGGGATGGGTCTGGGTCTACATGTAGGTTTGGGCCTGAGTTTGAGTTTTGATCTTGGTGAAAGGAATGAGAAGGAGGTGTCTTTACAAACAAACTGTGGGTCTGCTGGTAGATAAAACCAGATACTGAGAGGTGAAAGAAGCAATGGGAGTAACTATAAATTCTGTAGGAATTCCACTAATTGACACAGACTTCTACTCACCCAAGGCCGTGCTAAATCCCTGGAACTAGAGAAAAAGAACAGAGACACAAGGAAGAAGAAAAGGGGGGCAGGGGTACACATTAGAAAGGGGGCTGTATTAGGTGATTTTGGAAGCCTGTACCTCTCATTGGCACCTCAGCCAGTGGGGGAAGAGAGAGAGAAATGCGGCTGGAAGATTAGGATAAAAAGGAGGCTGCGTCCTCCAACAACTTGAGAGACCCCATGGGAAATACCCCATGGCCTCTCACTTTATTTGAATAAAGTTACAGGACTCCTCTGTCTCCTTTTTGGACATAAATCTCTGGTGTTTGTGGATTAATTTTCTTGACCTGGTTTGGGTCTGGGTCTAAGTCCATATTAGGGTCTGGGGGTGTGTTTAGATTTAGGTCTAGGTCTGGGCGTAGGTTTAGATTTGAGTTTGGGCCTGGCTGCAGGTTCAGATCCAGCTCAGGCTCTGGGCGAACGTGGCCCCTCCTCAGAGGGAGGTGTAGCCCCTTTAAGGGCAGCGCGCTGCGACGCCGCTGCCGGGCGCGTGCGCGCTGGGGCGATGACGCTGCGCGGGCTCGCGTGTGAGGGAGAGGCGAGATGGCCGCGGCCTGAGGGAAGCCATGGCGGGGGTGGTGCGGCGGCTGCTCTGCAGGGGCCTGGGCGTGGCTGCGGGGCCGCCGAGCACCCGCCAGCTGCGGGAGGCCGAGGAGGCCGCCCCGGTGTTCCAGTACGCGGGGAAGGCGGCCAGGCGCAAGGACCGCGTGTTCGTGTGGGGCTTCAGCTACTCGGGCGCCCTGGGCGTTCCCAGCTTCGTGAGGCCGGACGCCGGCTGGAAGAAGCCGCGGCGCATCCAACCCACGCCGTACCGCTTGGAGACAGAGGAGAAGGTGGGCCCGGTCCGGCCGGGCCAACGTATACCCCCCCGGCCTCCGGAGCCTGGTCAGGGCTTAGCACAGCCGAGAACAGCGTTACGGGATCGGGTTTAAAGGCTTTGCCGTGATTCAGTGTTTTTTATCGATACAGTGGTGTTGCTTGGGATGATTACTGTTTTAACTGCAGCACCATATAGTTTAGAAAATATGTATTTGTAATTTTGTCAGAGGCATTAGAGACCTAGGGTGTGAAGAGCATTTGCCAGATAAAATGAGCCTCTTTCAGTAGCTCTGTGGCTTCTTCCACCTGACCAGTGGGAAGCTTGTGTTGAAAATAATGTTATTCTTTTGCCTACATGTTTCACGCGTGCTCTGCTGTCTAGTGCAGAGAAAGTCAGAGCATTCATAGAATATCTTGAGTTGGAAGGGACGCAGGAGGATCATGGAGTCCAGCTCCTGGCCCTGCTCAGGACACCCCAACGATCCGACTCTGCACCTGAGAGAGTTGCCCAAACGCTCCTTGAGGCCTCGGGGCCGTGCCCATTCCCTGGGGAGCCTGTTCAGTGCCCGACCACCCTCTGGGGGAAGAACCTTTCCCTGATATCCAATCTAAAGCTTCCCTGGCACAGTTCCTGCGGTTCCCTCGGGTCCTGTCCTTGGTCCCAGAGCGGAGATCGGAGCTGCCTGTCTCCTGCCCCTCGGGAGGAGCTGCAGGCCCCAGTGAGGTCTGACCTCGGTCTCCCATTTCTCCAGGCCGAACAAACCAAGTGACCACCGTTGCTCCTTATGTGGCTCTTATTCTGGGCTTTTTTTGTCAAAAGGAGTAAAACGTTATTCTCTTAATATCTCTATATCTTTCTGTGTTTGGTTTTGTTTTTTTTTTAATCTGCGGGTGCAGCTCAGCAAACAGGTCTTTCTGTGGTGTTGAATGGGGCCAAGATAACGCAGAAATAAAGATGTATGCACACAAAACCAAAACTGTAAGGCGAAAAGGTTGGACGTGAGTTTTCACCATTGTGTTTATCACAGAAGGCTGTTCTGATAATTTTTGCAAGACCATACATGTAATGAATTTGGGCTGCATGTGAATATAGCTTAATGAAGAATGAATGCTGATGAACAAGTAGCATGGAGTGAAACTTGCTTTTCTAAGCCACAGTTTCTGACTGAATGGTGTGGGTTTTGTCTGTCTTCAAAGATATCCTCTGCTGCCTGCGGTTATGGGTTCACACTGCTGGCTTCTAGTACCAGAGACATCACCAAAGTGTGGGGCATGGGGCTCAACAAGGATTCCCAGCTTGGATTCCAGAGAAGCAGAAGAGATCAAAGTAAGGATTTAAGTGTTTTAAAGACTTACAGATTGGCACTGCAGTATGCCTGTGGTACAGGAAACTTAATGTGTTTGGAAGTGTGGAGAGCATCGGGAGGCTTTGATGTAGTCCCAGGCTGTGCTTTATTTTTTTAAACAGGTCTTTTTCTGAAATTTATCTATGTTTTTGTGTGCTTTGTAATTTGTCAATGTGTGCCTCTGTTCTGTACACTGCACATACCAGACAGGAACGTAGCTATTTATTCTGCAAAGCGTGATGTTGGTTAATGTGTGGCTTTGAATCTATAGTTCCATAGTAGACACAGTCTCATTAATAAAATTATTTTGGCGGGACAGTTTGCTCACTTCTGCTGCCTTTGCACTTAAAAACTAAAGTCCTTTAGTCCTCCTTCCCTCCCCAGTTAGAGTTTTTTTTATACAGTCAGTGGGGTTTTTGTGAAAGCTGTAGGGTTTCTTTTAAAATTACTTTAATAGCAAGTTGCATTTTCAAGGAAAAATATGTTTTTCAGTCATTTTGTCTTACACCAGGCTCTTCAACTCATTTAAGATGATGATTTCTGTGCAGAACATTGCCAGCTTCCACCAAAGACAGATAGGAAAAACACAAACTTTCCTCATAGAATGGCTGACTGTGTAGACATTCTTCCATAAACAGTTGAGGAAAATCATGATAAAAGCAGTTTTTCTCATTGTGGTGTATAAGCATATAAATCTATGAAGGTAGGGTGTGTCTGATATGGGCAAAAGATTAAACTTTGTGGAGAAGTGAAAGAAAATTTCAGCTACAGTGCAGCTTGTTGAGGTTTGAATGGTGCTGCTTTGTGCTGGCACACTGGGTAGTTCCATAAGAGTGTGTACACACAGCAAGTGTGTGCTTAAACAGCAGCTGCAAAATGCAGGGGCTGCAGAAGCTTGTGCTCGCTTTTGTTTTTGAAGGGTTCAGCTCTTGGTGGTTCTTAGTTCTGTATGTGCTGATGTCTCAGGAGTGTCTTGCAATTACCTTGTTTTTCATCTGACCTGGAGATTATTTTTGTCAGAGAATCCAGAAATAGGTTAAATAGTTTTGCAGTTCAAGCTGCGTTAAAGTAAGAGAGTGTGTTTGGCAAGATCGGTTGAAAATATGGTGAAGATCAGTGGGATTGCTACTGCTTCATGTTTAATGTCCCTCAGGCAAGTTTTCTTTTGAGATGTTTTGCTCATTGCTTTGGTGCCTGCTGCTTTCAACACTGTGTTGCTGTAGATGCTTCATTTTCAAGGGAATTTGCAGCCTTCTGACTTTTAGATGATTGTATTCAAATGACTAATATTTCACACTCACCCCCATGTTCCATAGCCACCTCATTGTCTCTTTTCTCCAAATCCCCTCCGCTATCAGTGATGGTTACTACAGATCCCAGTAGCTTTTGTCTTTCTGCTGGAGGGAACAGAGAGAGGAAAACGTTTTTTTGCTTTTTGACTTCCAAGTGTTTCTAGACATATAGAGAGTTGGCTGCCTTTAAGCTCCTGCTGTATTGCGTGGCAGGTGCCCACCATTGGCAAGCTACCTGTCCTCACAGCCAGTAGTGTCTTACTGCAAAGGACCACATGTAGATTTTTTTTAATTTTTTTTTTAATTTTGGGTGGTTTTTCTTTTAGTTTTTATTTTTATTGAAGGCAGTGAGAACCAGTAGAACACTGCTGCCTGTGTGCAGTACTGCTTTGGGTCCTCTGGGATTTGATTTCACTTACTACTGTGACTTTGATGTCAAGGCTTTTTATCTCCCCTTGAACTTTTCCCTAGTATTGATTTATGTTTTACTGTTCTTTCCCTCTCCCCCGCCCCAGTTGACTGTAACTGGTTAAATGTTCTTCAAGTTGCTATATCTTTTTAAAGTATGGCATGTCATTTTTCATAAACGTTAGATGTCTTATTCCCTATGGACCTAGCCTAGGTAGTCTTTCTTGCATTCCTTATTTCTGAAAGTGCCTGTAATCTATTGTTCTTTAAGTACGAAGCACTAAGATTTTTTTGTTCACTTTTGCTGATACATTTTTGTGATTGTTGCTCTTGTACCTTGTTTGCAATGTCCCCAGTTGCACAGAATGCTTGTGCATGTCAAGCTCTGGTAATCCGGCTGTATTCACCAAAGTGGTTGAACATGTGGATGAAAGTGTCAGTTTCACAATTCTGCCACCTGAAGCCTTAATAACATTCACCCTCTAGGTATGGTGGACTTTTGTTTAGGCAGTGATTATTGGCTTTAGCTATCTCCGTGGCTTTCACCTTCTCCCTCCATCTGTGATAAATCCCTGTCAGCCTCTTTGGTTAGTATCTTGGCTTTCTAAAATGCATCTGCTTTTGTAACAAAGCAGAAGTGAGTATGTGAATGTACAACAGGATCAGCAAATATGTGTTGAATTTACTTTGTGGAAGCTACTGACTTAAAATTGTTCTCCCTTCCTTAAGCTAAGGGCTATGAATATGTCTTGGAACCATCTCCAATTCCATTACCGCTGGAGAAGCCGCAGCAAACTCGGGTCTTGCAAGTGTCCTGTGGGAGAGCCCATTCCCTGGTCCTGACAGATAGTGAAGGAGGTACAGTGTTGTTTGTGCTGATGATGTCAAGGGATGCCTGGCTATGCTTTTACTAAAAGCTTGAAAAAAATTGTCTTCTGTCCTTTAGAACTAGATCCCATCTGGGCTGTCTGCAATGTAAATGGGATGCAGGCAGCTGTTGGCCTTCGTGGGATTACTTCTGTGAGGGAGAGCCATGAGCTCTGCTTGGCTCAAGCTGTAAATGTGTTGGGAGCTTTTTACTACAAGATTTGTTTCTCTAGCCCCAGGCCTGGCTGAGTGCAGCTCGTTTGTCTTGTTCACTCAGATGTGTTTTTGAACACAGATCTGGGTGACTGTGCCAGTATTCCTGTGTTACTTCCCCTTGAAGCCCCAGAGTGCTATGTTTATAAAACAATTAATTAATAGTCCTTTATAGAGAAGATTATGTTCGTGGATTGTCTCTCCACATCTCTGGGAACTCTCTGGTGCAGTGGCTTCAGTGCTGCACCAAATGATCCAGTGCAGCTTCTTAGTGGGTTAGCTGTTTGGTTGGTTGATCTGCACTCCTGTGGAAATGCTGATCTATTTCTGAGTCTCCTTGACAACGGCAGGATGAACTAGGCAATTCCTGACAGACATTGGGCTCCAGGTACTGCTGCTGTGCCTGCAACAATACTGCTGGGTGTTGTTGGTGAAAATGGATTCAGTCACTTCAATTCGAGTGGACTTACTTTGAAAAAAGCTTATGCCAATTTTTACGTTGCTGTGCTCCACCTTTCAGACTTAGAACCACGTGAAAATATTTTGTGGGCCTGAAAAGAGGATTTCAGGGGATTGGGCAGTAATAAAACTAGTGTGTTTTATCATTGGTTTTCAGTTTTCACAATGGGAAACAATTCTTATGGACAGTGTGGCCGGAAGGTTGTTGAAGATGAAATTTACAGGTGAGAATTCAAAGATCCTGAACTTCATTAATGTTGAAAACATAATTGCATGGAAACAACCCTGCAGAAAAGCCTGAAGGTGGAAAAGGACTGGTAGTATAAGCATGCCGTTTAAGATTAAGGAGTCTGAGAACAGGCTTTTGTGCTGCAGGCGTCATACAAGTGGCCTGACTTTGAACCCAGACTGGGCACTAGAACTCTGCTGACCACATTCACAAGACAAAAGAATGGCAGCATGGGACAGTTCTTGCAGGGCATAGTGAGAGAACCCAGCCTTCATAAATTGCTTGAGATAATTGTTAGTAGCTGGTCTTTCTCCCTTAAGCTGCTCCGAGTGCATGTGCTGTTCCTGAGGGTGTTAGAAGTGCCATTTAGGAAAGAGGCATCCTCTTGTTAAGTCTCTGCTGCAACTGCCTCTGAGTCTGTAGTGCTTTTCCTTCATTGGGTTTTTTGTGAGTCTCACCAAAGCATATGCTCAAAGTGCTCTCTGTATGATAGAGTAAGTGAATAGTGGGAATATGTTGAGTTTCTGATTCCCTAGCAGGACCAAAAAAAAAAAGCCTTGTTCATTGCTCTGTCTGTAATCCACAACACGTGGTCGGTAGAGTTTGAGAAAATAGCTGTAATTAGGTAGCTTTTGTTAGTCTTGATACTGGAAGTCAGTGATTGGATTGTTAATAATTCCTGGTATTGTGAAAAAATGACAGGGGTGTTAGCACTACACTGTACTCTGGGATATCTGATTTATCTCTGTAAGTGTAGTGTTTATATGGGTACTACAGTATTACGTAGTGTCTCTGCTTGTTTTAGACTAGGGACTGTCTTTGAGGGTTGCTCTTACCCCCAGTTCCCACAAGAGCTTATATTTAAAAAGTGACAGTTCTTAACTTCGTAAATAAGACAATGTAGAATTATGTTCCTTCTTTGTGCAGATATTTTGCAGTGAAACTACATGCGAACGAATTTCTCTACTTGTGATAATAAAGTGGCTTTCAGTAGAGGCAGGTTACCTTTGTGTTTTTCAGTTGCAGTCTTCTGAAATCCTCTGTGTTACCTTTTCTCTTCTCGGTGGTTGTTTGGTGTCCAGTGGAAGCCATCTCATTCATCAGCTGAAGGAATTTGACAGCAGAGTTGTCCAGGTAAGAGGATCATCTGAACTCAATCCTGAAAATGAATTGAAAACCAGCTGAACAACTGAGCTCAGAGGGTGGCAGTCATTGGCTTGAAGCCGAGTTGAAACCAGTAACAAGTGCTGTACCCCAGGGATCTGGGGTTCAATCCTGTTTACATTTTCACTAGTGATTTGGATCAGAGTGTTCCCTCAGCGGATAGCAGATTATGTACAACTCTGAGGAGCGTCTGATATACCAGAGGGTAGTGCTGCCATCCAGAGGCTGGAGAAATGGACCTGCATGAACCTCATCAAGTTCAGCAGTGGAAAGGGCTGAGTCCTGTTGCTGGTGAAGAGCAATTTCAGACACCACCATGGGCTTACTTTCTGGGAGGCAGCTGTGCAGAAAAGGCCCTAGGGTACACCAGGTTGACCATGACCCAGCAATGTGCCCTTACTGTAGAAAAGGCTAATGATACCCTGGGATGCATTAGGAGTAGTGTTGCCTGCGGGTCAAGGAGGTGGTTCTTTTCTTCTCAGCTACGCTTAGAATACTGTGTCCGTTCCTGGGCTCTCCACTCCACTACTCTCTTCCTGTCATGATTTCTTGTTCCCCTTTGTCACTTTTATATTGCTTAGGAATTTGAATTTTGTCTGTGCCTTTTCAAAAATGATGAGATGTGAAACTGTCCACTTAGACTAGCCAGCATTTCTCTAGGTCAGGTTCCCAGGCTCTAGGAGAGCAAGGGACAGATGGCTGCAGTATTCCCAGGCACGGGAGCAGTTTCTTGGTATGTCTGTGCCCCTGTAGCCATACTCTGTGGGCAAACAATGCTCCTGCTCCAAGGAAGGGTCGTTGATTTGTGTCCATCGGATGAGACTGTGCTGTGGTTCATCTTGAAACTGTTTTGAATTAGGCTTGTAAACTTCTATTTGGATTTTACTTTTTTTTTTCCAGGGGGGTTGAATACTTTGTACTTGTTTGTACATGGATAACAGTAGTTATGTGCTTAATATTGTTAGTCACTCCCTTAACTTGATAATTAAATCCCTTTAATCTTTGGTTAAATTTTAATGGCTGCTTTTGATTGGCTTTTTGCTTGGCTTTAATTCATGCCAAGCCTGTGGCAGACAGGATGGCTAGTTCAACATAAGTGTAGATTTGAGAACAGCTGTGTGCCTAGAGCGCTTACATGGCAAAGAATCCATAGCAGTTTGTAGCGGGCATCAAGAATCGTGTGGTTAGCATCCTGTGAAGGGAGAGCTCTTATTTACTCTTTTCTGTTTCATTGTGTTGTACTGCTGAATCGAGCTTTCTTTCCTTGTTTTGGATCTTAGAAGAAATTGACTGTAGCATCATTTTCCATAAAGAAAATTCTGCTGTTTTCTGTGTTGTATCTTGTGGTTCTTGGCCTTCCCTTTCTCTAGAACCATTTGATCAGGAGAGAAAGGTAAAAATCTGAACTGATGGGCATCATAGAGGTTCATTGCTCAGTTTATCTGCCGGTAACACTTCACTAAATCAAGTCTGAACATGTGACCTTTCCTGACTAGCTCTCACATTTTGTTTGTGTGCAGGTTGTGTGTGGGCAGGACCACAGTCTGTTTAGAACCAAGAAAGGTACAATCTATGCATGTGGATGGGGAGCTGATGGACAAACAGGTAGGAACTCGGCTGAGCTTGCTTTTCAGGGAATTGATGAATAGAGCAAGCTGTCCTAATTGAGCAGTTGTGATGTGTATTTGTCATGCATGTGTGGACAGAAAGGGGCTGCTGTGTTCCCACATATGTGTAGATGTTTTCAGTACTCTCATGTAACCAAACTAAGACAATCCAGTTCAGTTTTTGAAGACCTTTAGGATGCCGCCCTGGCAATCCAAGCATGCAGTTGGAGGAGAGTGTATCTGCTGTTTAAAGCTTCTGAGGGGATGTGGAAGTGACGTGGACAAGCTTTGCTCTTCAGTTTGGTGGCGGATTTGCCTTCCTGATTCTTGTTTCAGGGTCTGTTCTACTCTTTTGAACTGATGAGCCCTTTGGTAGCTGCTGCATGTTTTAGCATGGGATCTTTGGGCAGGCCCTTTATATGGTGGCTTTTGCTGCAGAGAACTTCCTCCTCACAGTCATTCCTACTGTTTATTCCTTTTGCTGCTCCCGAAGCTGAGTTCTTCCCATGATTCTTTTGTACCAATATACTGTAACCCAGCTTTCTGTTACCTACATTCTGGTCTCTTTTCCAGGCAGCAATTTGTCATGTAAAGCATTTGCTTCCCAGCCTCTTACGCCATTTCCCCTGCTGTTGTCTTACTGATTGCTGTGTGCTGTCACTGATGGCTCTCCTTGCAGAAGACAGGATGTAGCCAGTTTGTGAAACTTCATCTCTGTTGGGATATCTGCCTGGATTGGTTATTGTTCTTCAAACACCTTGGTCCATGCAGACAAGAGATACGACATTCTTCAGGGTGTGATTGTGTAAAGTTGTTGTGTACTCCAGAGAGGTGGCTTTGGCTAGTGGAAGTGGTGTTTGTGGCTGCTTGTCTGTTGCAGCTGGTAGTTAAGGAGTATGGACAGAAAGATTTATTTCAGAGGAAGGGTGTTTTTGTTATAACATGACAAAAGTGGTCCTATGCAGGCATTAGAAGTGTGTCTGGAATCAAATTCTTCATAATCTCTACTTTTTTTCCTTTCAGGTCTTGGACACAATAACATCACCAGTGTTCCTACTAAGTTGCATGGTGACATTGCTGGAGTAAACATTATCCAGGTCTCTTCCTATGGGGACTGTTGTCTGGCTGTTTCAGATGAAGGAGATGTCTTTGGTTGGGGAAATTCAGAATACTTGCAGTTGGCGTCTATCACAGAAACCACACAGGTCAGTTGACCTGAGGGCATGTTTTTATATGTTTCAGTTCAGCTGCTGTGCACAGAGCTAAAAATTATGTGCTTCTCCCTGTTCTGGGTTCTTTTGACAGCAGATACAAACACCACTAGCAGGCTGCTTTTACCTAAGCTTACGAAACTGACCTGACAGGTTTGTGTAGCTTTAGGGGGCAATATGTTTCCCTGCTTTGATAGACAAAGGCTTGTGTCAGCTCACCCCAGTTTGTTAGTCCAAGAACCCCATGATGTTCTTCCTCCATCCCATGGACTTTGCACCAAATTGAGATCCAGATCAAGTACTTTGGCTAATTTCAGGACAGGAATTAGTTTTTTGGCTGGCTAATCTAGGATTTCAAGTGGTCCTGCTTCAAACAGTGCTGGCCTTTGAAAGTCCCTTCTAGTCAGCCTGTATGCTGGTGAATTTTTTGTGGGCATCCTTAATGGGTTTATAACTGAGTCCTAAACAAATTCCAGTGTCTCACAGATAAAAGGGTTTTTTGAGCAAACTTACATGGGGCATTGGTAGAGTGCTGACTTCACACTAGGCATTGTA
Organism: Ifrita kowaldi; assembly: GCA_013398055.1. Classification (NCBI taxonomy): domain Eukaryota; kingdom Metazoa; phylum Chordata; class Aves; order Passeriformes; family Cinclosomatidae; genus Ifrita; species Ifrita kowaldi. The sequence continues at coordinate 49,846 of VZRS01006552.1, forward strand.
CTACTGAGGTAACTAGGCAGTTGGTCTCATGTTACAGCTACTTTAGGAAATGGAGTCAGGGAATTAATCAATACTCAAGCTGCTCTTGGCAGAAGGCTAAGAGCATACAATTGTATTAGAATAGCTTTAGCAAAATTTTAGAAAGCTTTGTTTCCTGTGCCTCTCCTGACGTAACCTTAATGTAAGGCTAAATGCTGAGACCCATAAGGCCTGAGGACAACAATCAGGTTATGTAGTGTAGCAGTTTTCCTGGCTGGGTGCATGATGAAGGTCGGTGGCATCCGTAATGGATGAATGATGTGTTTGCCAAAAATTAGAGTCTTAGCTAAAATATAGATGCAACCCAAAATGTAGAATGGCAGAGCTATGAAATTGAAGATTGCTCTTTACATATGTCAAGCTGGGTATGTATCTGTTGTGTTGGACTGTACCAAATAAGTGCAATTTCCTTCAAGTGATTTTTCCCTAGTATGTTAAAAATGCCACTGCAGACTGAATTGTAGTGATCTAATCCACTGTGAAAACTTGAAGACATGCTCACCTATTGACTTCCCCATCGTGTCTGACTTTAAAAGCCAAGGATAAGTGGCAGATGTTAGTCATTCCCAGCCTTGTTGCCATGCATGTAAGCTTTCCAGTAGGTAACTTTTTCCACCTTGTCCTCGCCTTAATGGATTTCATGTAGGTTTTTTTTTTTTAAATTTTGGGACATGCACTTATTTTATTGTTCGGGTAATAAAGGTTGTATCAGGAATCCAGTGTATGTAAGCTTTAACCAGAACTAGAGAACAAGTTAAAATGTATGTCTAGTTTGCAGTTTACCTTGTCTCTAACAACTCTTCTGCAATTTTGTGTAGGTGAATGTTCCCAGGCATTTGCCATTCAAGATTGGGAAGATAAAGGAGGCTGCCTGTGGAGGAACTGGGAACGTTGTGCTAACAGGGGAGTTCATTTCTAGAATCATTCACTTTAGTGCAAGGCCGCATAATAGGTGGATTGTAACATTATGAAACAAGTATCTTGTTTTCTGGAAACAGGGCAATACTGTATGTTATGAGGAAAGCTGGGAGACTGAGAAACATGTGATTTAAGAATGTACTAGAGAAGTTGTTTTCACTAGTGCAGAGCACTGCTTCCAGTGTGTAATGTTGTGAGCACTTCTGCAGACTAGAGCAAGAGCATGGCAGCTGTTTGCTTTTCTGATCTCTTTTGTTGGTCATACGGTCCTATAATGAGTATGGATATAGGGAGGAAGTAAGGCAACACTGGAGAGAAAGTAGAACCCTTCAGACTCCATATGAATCTGACATGTTTATAAATCATGAACTAGGATGGAAAGTAGAAAGTTCTGAGAACAGCAGAACTATGCAGCAGGTCCTTAGCTGACTGTTCTTTGGACTGTCAGTGGCTGGGGAGCATAGCTGGAGGGTTGCTGCATGAAGGAATGAGGGAAGGGATTGTATTACTTTCTTGAAGGATTATCTCAAGGAAGATATTCATATTTATAATGGGGTTATTGTGGTGACCAGACATTTGAGCTTCTAGTATAAAGGGAACAGAGCTAGCTGACACAGAAACTTAGTCTTTCTTATGCTGTCCAACGTCTGCCTTTCCCAGCTTAAGGCAGAATGCCAGGCAGAGTGACAGCCAGCTGCTGGTTTGGGCATGCGTCATAGGAGGAAGCCATGATAATGAACTCTCAACCTCTGTCCCATCAGTTAGTAAGCTGAAGTATTTTATCCAGCTCACTCTTGTGTTGGCATTATTTCCCCATGAAAGTTTTGCCTGGGAGGCTTGATTTGCTTGCATAGCTTAGGAAAAAATCGAGGCATTTGGATGGGAATGCATTATTTGCAGATTTTAAATAATCAAAAAGTGTTAGACTGAGCTGGAAGAAAGGAAAATATCCCTTTGGTTCTGATTAACTCTTGGTCATGGCATGAATTTCACAAGCATAGACTTTCTTACAGAATGTGTTCTTATTGTAATACAGAAGAAGGAAATGTTTTTGTCTGGGGATATGGAATTCTTGGGAAAGGACCAAACCTAATAGAGACAGCAGTACCAGAGATGATCCCACCCAGCCTTTTTGGCTGGTCAGACTTCAGTCCGGACATCCGTGTTGCTCATGTTCGTTGTGGACTCAGCCAGTTTGCAGCACTTACAAGTAAGTTTCTCATCCTACTGTCATGGAGAGGTCGTGTTGCTGTGTTATTGGCAGAAAAAAAAAAAAAAAACCAAAAGACCCAACAAAACGCCCACAAAATGAAAACAACAAAATCTATGCAAAACAAGCCTCTGAAGCTTACTTGCAGTAGGGTTCCATGAACAGCGTTCTNAAAAAAAAAACCCAAACAAAACCCCCCACACCACAGAAAGTGCACCCATCTTTCTTGAAACTGAAGGCACACTGGAATGCAGCATCAGGGAGCCAGACAGCACATTTACGGGTGTCAGCATGGTTTCGGCATATGTTTTGTGCTAACTTATGCTTTAATTAAGAAAGTTTTATTTGTCCAATACAAAAAAAAACTTTTCTCAAACAGAAAATCCAGAAGGTATTTTTCATTTCCCTGCATAGAATCAGGGAATAGAATCAGTCTGCTGCACTTTAGAAGCAGCAGAAATTTATGCGATAAATGAACAAACTAAAACTGAGTCTAAATGAAGCTAGATATCAGAGTTTCTTGGCATTTCTGGCCAGCTGAGTTAGCAGCCTGAGATGGGCAGACCCAAGTATTTAATATGCAAAGGGTATGATGCTGTGCTCTGTGCACCCTGTGTGGGTTCCCAGCCGTTGAAGGGTTTGAAATTTGAAAGTCATTTAACATCAAGCAGCAGTTCAGAGATCCAGGCACCAGCAGGGAAACGTGCCAGGGCTGGGTCCTTTGGGGCAAGTGGTATGTGTGACACTGTCAGTTTGGTTGCAGGGTGCTTGTAAGTGGGCTCCCCTTGGTATTCAGAAAGAGTTAGAAATGGTGTTCTGATGAAATTGTACTTATGTTATAGATTGTGTTTTGGTTGTCTCTGCTGTGGAGCTGATCCAGACACTTCTGAGATCTGTGTGTTTTCCTGAGGAGCTTAAAACTCTTCAACTCTGTTGAACACAAAGTTTTTGCTTTTCTCTAGTTGTCATTAGAAGGTCACTTCTGTCAGACAGTCAAATAAGCAGTCCCTGGGTGATGGCTTGGGACAGATCTCACTGCCTTGCTTACCGAATTTGCTCTGCTGATAGCTGATACAGATCAGCTTCAGTTGTCTTAACTTTCAGCACAAATTATTCACTTCACTAATGATTCCCTGTAATTTCTGCTGCTGCACTCTTTCTTCAAATTAAATTCCAAAGCAAGTGTTGTAAGAGGAGGAAACAAAGACTTGTGCACAGAACTTCTTGTACTGCTCATTAGGCATCATTTTCTCCAAACACAAGTACATTCATTGTACCTTGAAGTAAATCTCGTAGCTGTTGTACTGCTTGTATAACCCTGTGTACTCCCAGAAACAATGTAGCCACATTTACCAGCATCGCAAATAGAATTCTTCCTTTTTAATGACTTAGTTCTTTTCTATTTTTTTTTTGTCCTTTGTAGACAGAGGAGAATTGTTTGTATGGGGGAAGAATCTAAGAGGGTGCCTGGGAACTGGAAGAATGGAAGACCAGTATTTCCCATGGAGAGTAAGGATGGTGGTATTAAGGCCAAGAGTACATTCTTTGGCTAGTTTTTGTTATCCTGAGGACAAGGACTATCATTTGCTGTGTGACTTTTTGCTGCAATTTGCTGTTTCGAGTAATTCTGAAAGAAGTGAAAGCCTAAGATGACTGTAGAAGTGCTTTGTTTTCCAGAGGTCTTTGTGTAGCTTGCTTGGGGATGGAGGTATTCAGTAAACCTTTTAGTCTGCTATGCCAGTAATGATTTCAAATCCTAAAACAGCGTCTGGTGCTGTGCCACCACGTCTAAACAGTTCTCATCTCCTTCCTGTCCACCATCATCTGCCTGCTACCCTTACTGCCTCTTCCTTCTGCTTCTAACTTGCGCTTCTCTTTGTATGTGCTGCATAAAAAATCATCAGTATTGGTCATCTGTCCAAATCATTATTCACCTAAATAGGTGAATATTTTGGTCTGTAATGGCTAGAGGTCCAGATAATGGTGGGCTTCCTTCCCACCTGTGGTGGTGGGTCGCTGGGCTGACTGTCAGGTTACAGTAGGAGATCCATACTCAACTGTATTCATAGCTGTTTCACAGTGCTTCCAGATCCACTGCTTCCTCCCAGATGGCTCTGAGAGCCAGACTCCGTGGATGTAGAAGAGTCTTTGACTCTGGAGCTCAGCATTCAGCCTAACAGATGCTCCCGGTCTTCATGAAGGCCAAGTAGGAGATGAGGGAGACAATCAGTTGGACCACCCCGGAGTCCCTGTCTCTGTGTCTGAACTTGCAGTAAATGTGTTTCTGTAGTATGCTTTCTTACTTGTTTAAAAATGAACAAAACCAGACCGGCGCGAACATTTGCCTAAAATCCCACTGCTGTAGCTGAGTGGAATTTCTGAATTCACTTCCCCAAATGTGAACATTGGGGGTTATGCTCTTTCAGACAGCCAGCTCCTGTCTGACAGTACTGTGGCAACGTGCCGAGATCCCTGTCTGTGACCTCCTGCCCTAGAACTAGCTGCTGTCCTCTCTCTTAGCTCTAAAGAAAAACTTGCTTTTTTAGAGTCTGCTTTCCTGAAGTTTGAAGTCAATTTTAAGTGAATAAGCTGCTACTTCAGGAGTGAGGAGCAGGTCTCTTAGCATCAAAGCACAAACTGCCTTAGGCTGAGTTGAGCCTTTGCCTTGTTCCAGTTCTTGCTGATGAGAGAAGAGGCAAATCCCTGTGGTGCTTGGGCAGATCCTCTTCCTAATGTCTAGATTATGCTCTGTTGAGTCATGCTGCTTCTGCTGCTGAACAGATGGGCTGAGGCTACAATCTCCTCACTCTCTGCTAGTGAGCCTGCTCTTCTTTCTCCTTCCAAAGCTTTATGTGCTTCTGTGAAGGAAAAAGAGGGATATTTCACAGCTCAATGCACAAGCCTGCCTGGTGCTGAATTTTGCTCTTTCTGTGCTTTTAAGTTGGCACTTGCATTGGTACAAATCCCTGTGAAACTAGCTGGCATGTTGAGCAGGAGGAGGATGAGAAATAGGAAGTATCAGGTGCAAAGTACCAGCTTGATAAATAACCCACTCTCATGTGTTTCACCCAGGTGACTGTACCCGGTGAGGTGGTGGATGTGGCATGTGGAGTTGATCATATGGTAAGCATGGTCAGGTCTTTTACCTAGGAATGCTGCTGGGCCTCAGCACTGTACCAGGGCGATACAGGGACTTGGTGACGATCTTCTTGGAAAGGAAGATCCTATGAAACCAAGTGATTGTGAGCAGAGACAGCCATAACAGTGTCTGGGTGTGTTGTCATCCCTGCATCATTGAAATGCTCTGGCCTGGCTGCAGGAAGGAAGCACATTCCCTGAGGAGCGTGAAAATGCAAGGAGTGCCCTGGCTCGTTGGTGGTGAGCTCCCAGAGAATCTGAGGCCCAGCCCCAAGCTGGTGAGCCCCTCTGTGCATGAAGATGAAAAGCATCTCCCTTAAGGATGACTGGCATGGGGTGAAATCTACAGCACAGGACATTGATATGTGGACATTTCTTGTCACCAGCTCTGGAGTGTCAGTGTTGGGCAGAGCCAAACTATTTCCCAAGGAAAAAGTTGATTGTTTTTTTACTATTTTTTTGTGTGGAAGAGAGGTCATGCTGGCTGTTGAAACCCAGCACAGCTGTCCTTGGTGGCCATCCTCAGCTGCACTGTGCCCAGGCTGTTGCCCTCTGCAGAAACTGGATGCACAGCCCTGGCCTTGAGGCAGTGATGTGTCTGTGGACTGTTGAAGGCTTTCTGTGTTAGTGCTAAAGACTGAACACCAAAGGAGCACATTCAAAGAGTAAGAACCTGTGTGCAGGGGTAAGTACTATTAAATGAGACAGCAGGCTCTCTGTGCTGCAGGAGGGCAGATGGATGGTGACAGAAGCTCATCTAGCCTATTGAGGGAGGCTGGAAACAAAACCCCCAATCAGCTACCTGCAAAATCAGTGCTCAGGCATGGATGTGAGCAGTGCTCACCGCCCCTCGGGTACCTTTGTTGCTTGTGCTGATCACACATCACTGCCTTTGATTTTTTTGGGGGATTCCCTACACTCTTTCTGTTTTCAGTGGTACAGTGGCTCTCAGTTGCAATTAGCTGGGGTTTTCAGGATTGCCTAGCAGGAGGAGTCGTCTTAATGGGTAAGAAGCAAAGCTTCGTTCCTTGGTACCTTCTTAGCAGTAAGCTGATAGAGGTGGGATGCAACAGCTGTGCGTATCTGAAGCAGGCACTTACCCAGTCTCATACCCAAGTGTGGGAAACTTTCCTGTGAAACACTCCAAACATAAGGCAGAGTTGTGCAAACTATTTTGGTTAAATCCAAGCTAGTAGGTTTTCAATCAAGTGATTATAAAACCTTTATCAGTAGTAATAGGAATATTCTTGAGCATGATCTGCTCGTGCATTGATTGGATCTGCATTTAAACTGCAGCATTTTGGTTCACACTTCCATGACAGGAAGCCACTTCTGTCAGCTGAGCCACCTCCATACCTGCAGGACTGATAGTGTTTTAGTCAGGCATTGCATCCATGGCCCCAGGGGACACCACATACATTTTGGCTTCATTGGATGAAATTCTGTGCCAAAAGTCTGTGTGTAAACTTTACCTTGATTAAATAAGTTTTGAAGGGCTTTGCATAAAATACAGGAAAGGTGAACCAAAGTTCATGGAAATAGATACACATCTCTGAGTTGTTGCTGACGTTCCTGTGTAACAGGTATTTCTCGGTGAGTTGAGGCAGAACAGAAAGCTACTGTGAAACTGGCAGACCTTCACTGGTCTGAACTCCCATTTGGTTGGCTTTAATTTATACCTGATTCTACATGCGACTTGGGTAACTTGTGGTGCCCAAGCATCTCTTGTTGGCCTCATGGGAGTAGCTATGCCCTTTCAACTTGAGGAGGCTTATTAAACCATGGAGAGCAAAAACTCTGGTAAGAAAGGTGTTGCAAACAATTCCTTTCTTGGATGTTGCTGTTGAAGTGGGCTGATTAGTGCTGGGCTCTCAGCTGCTCTCATTCACAGCTGTTTCCCAATGTGCCTTGGGGCTGGACCTTCTGAAGGGCTGGGTTGAGTCTTTATGTTGCATTTTTACTGTGCAATAAATTGCAAATTCTGTGTGTTAATGAGGTGCCAGTGAGGTCTTCAGCCCTAAATAGAAGTGTTGTATGGCTTAACGTAGGTGGGGTGTTTGTGCCTTCATTATAGTGGTTGTGGGCATTCTCGGACATGTTGCTTGGTGGGAGCAAGGTTAGTGGCAGTGAGGGCAGTCTGGCAAGCACCAGCACTTACCCATGTTTTGGTTACAGTGTGGGGGGAGTGTTTTCACCTTGGCCAGGTGCCCCCCAGCCTGCTCTGTCATCCCTCCCCCATCAATAGGACAGGGACAGAGAATCTGAAGGAAAGCATATGGGTTGGAACAAGGGCAGGGCATCACCTGTTACCATCATGGGCACAACAGACTCACGTTGGGGAAATTATTTTATTGCCAATGAAACAGAGCAAGGTTATGAGGAATTAGTATGTCTAAACAGAAGTCTAACAGTGCTTTCCCACACCTCTCCCTTCTTCCCAGGCTCAGTCCTACTCCTGACTTTTCTACCTCCTTCATCTCTTCTGCTGACCTTTGTATCTACATGGTAGTCTGTCACAGATTCTTATTCCTTTCTTTGGCTGCTGCTGTGCAGCAGTTTTTTCCCTTTCTAAAATAGTTCTTAGAGAGCTGCTCCTGCTGTTGCTGATGGGCTCCATCTTGGCTCAGAAAAAGAAAATACCCTATTCCCCACCACACCCCTTGCCTATTGAAGGAAGATCCAACCTGTGTGGCTTGTGCTTCTCCTGCAGGACCAGGGCCATACAGGAGCCCAGCCATGCTGGGGTAGCTTCAGGTCACTACCATTGTGAACTGCAAAGCAACTTTGCATCATTTTGTCCTTCGAAGTATGGCAAAGTAGACAGCCCAAAATATACCAGCATCCCTAAATATACCTGCAGTAAGGGAGTGTATGGGCCAAGGATGCACATGGTGAGCAGCTCAAATTAGAACTGGAATAACCCACTTGATTTGGCATTGATTACACAAGTGATTTGCCCTCAGATCAGCACTGCGCCAGCACGTTTGGCTTAAAATAGCCCAAAAGGGCTTCAGGACAATCCCCTGGTGCAGAAGTTTGTGCCTGAACAGCTCCAAGCACTGCAGCAGCCAAGCAGGGTTGCCACAGTGCCTGAGGACTGAAGGAGCTGCAGGAGGGATGGGTGAGAGATTCATGCCCAAGTGCACCTGTGCAAGTTCAGGCCTCCACGCTCCACCATCCCAAGGGGTCCTGGCAATTCCTTGCTGCAGAGCTGAATCCAGCATGGCCCCTGGGCTGCCCTACAACCCCCATACAGCAAGGCTGGTCTCATCTGTCAGCAGACTGCCCCACTGGTATAAAACACATGAATGTGTGTAAGACAAAGATTATCTTAGGCACTTGCTGCGTTACAACAGACTTTTTTTACATGGTCCTTTAAAAACAGATGAGTCAGAGAACTAATAATTAGCCTTCAGCATTCAAAATACTCCTGAAACAACATTTCTTCACCATGCTTCATCATGACTCATAAAAATGTATCTTTGTAGCGTTTTTTGCAAGGGGCTGGAGTCTCCCCCCTCTCCCTCCAGTGCCCCAGCACCTCCTGCTCAAAGGTGTGAGCCTGGGCAGGTAAGGTGGGAAGAACACTTACGTGAAAAGGCATCAGTCTCTTTGGGGTCTGGGCACCAGTTTAACAGCTTCCATCCTGTTATTTACCTTAAGATGCCATTTACTTTTGTGAGGAGTTGCAGGCAGTTCTGAGATTGTGTGGCAGTGTCTGTGTTGATTTATTTGGGTTTTTGTTTTACTGGATTAAGCCCTTGAGGCAGCACTCTGCATTGAGGCTGCATTCCAGATTAACAATACCACAGAAATTTCTTACATGGACATTTTAACACTTGAATATGAGAGTAAACAATGGATTACACTACACTACAAAGGAGATGCTTTTCTTGACTACAGTTTATGTAGATGGGCTGCTTCCCTTTAAACATCCACTATAAATGGTTAAAACTGTAATAGGGTGATGGTATGTCTGATTTCACTGTTTTTCTTGCACACTTCAGACAGGTTGTTCAGCTTTTTCTTGCAGACCATGTGGCAATGGTGCTGTGCAACCATGCTGCTGATTGAGACTCAGGACCCACAGTGACTGCCCTAAAATAGCCCATGAGGAGGCTGAGTTTGCTTCCCTGCCACTGCTGGGGTGCAGGGCTCTGGGGGTACCCTGCCAGGATCTCTGTGGGGGCTGTCCAGACTCCTGGGCATCTTGCACTCTGCAGTGAGAAGGTAAACCTAAGTCTGGCAAACACACTAGCAGCATCCTGCTGACCTCTCATTTTAAGGGAAGAGGGTAGGGCAGGTTTGGTGGTTCCCAGAAAACATCTGGAGGATGGAGATGGTGGTGGGTACCATCTGTAGGGGTACAGTACACCCGGTGACAGAACCTGGACACCAGAGAGTCTCTGGGATGCCTGCTGGCCTTTATCATTGGTGTGTGTGTGAGTGACACCCAACATGGCTGTAGGTGAAAGAAATGGGAGTTAAATCTTACAGACAATGCCAAGCTCTGCTTTATTTTCAGTTTGATCAGTACAAAAGCAGACAGCATAAGTTTCACTTTTTATTCTTTTTCAATTTAATTACTTTACAAAGTACAAAATATACTGTGATTTATTTCGGAACGTTAGGATTTTTTCTTTTTTTCTGTTTTGTTTTTTTATACAGTACATAAATCTCAGCTTTTCAGCATAAGACCAGCAAAGAAAAGCAGTGTGTGCACTTGCTGGGAAAGCAAAGCAGCCACTTCTTAGCTCCACACCATGTCCAGTGCATGATCCCAAGCTGCTGCCACCACTCCCTGTGCCTGGTGGTGTAACATCCCCCCTTGTGCAGAGGCTGTGAATGCAGTTGATGCATTCAGGCTCCCCTGTGCCTTGTACCTCCAAGCTTGCAGGAGCTGCTGCCCACTCACATGTGCAGTGCCTGGCCCCACTGAGCCCACAAGCACTGCCCACATGGCAGATGCAAACAGCCTTTCCCTGGCTGCAGACCAGAGCAGAAGGGGTACCAAAGGCCCCTGCACTGGGAGGATTCCCCACCCTGTCTGTTTGCATCAGACCTGGCAGTTAAAGGGAAATAAATACACATCTTTTTTCCACCCTCCCCAGTGGAAGGCTGCATGGATTTTCTGGGAGGTGAGCATGGAGGAGAGGCTGCAAGAGTTTGGTCACTTCAGCCCGTTTGGTGTGTCTGAGGCCAAAAGTGGTATTTCACTTACAGAGCAAAAGTCCTAAAGATTTGTGTTTCCTCCCTAGGCTGCCCAGCATAGCTGTTCTAATCAGCCAGGAAACAGAGAGACAGACCCTGATGCAAGTTGGACAGCTTCTGCACCAGGAGCATCTCTGCTCTCTTGGCAGTTCTAGAAATCTGGGTTAATGCTGTGGCCATTCTAGGTATCTGGAGGGAGTCTGGGCTCCTTTTTGAGTCCATACAAAGGGGAGAAAGAGATAAATGCCCAGTCTTGTTCAAGCCACTTCGAGGCACTAAAAAAGTGGCGTTGTGCTATGGCCCCAGAAGGGTTGACCCCTCATAACGAGCCCTGAACTTGGGTGGTGCAGTGGGGCTGTAACCCTGCACTGTGACCCCATGGGGCAATGGCTCGCTGAAGCTTAGCCCAAAGGAACCAAACTAAAAATCTGCCCTAAGCACTGATGAGAACAGTGAAGCTCCTTCTCCCTCTGTGCAGTGCTCCCTCCAAACTAACCCCTCTGCCTGCTCTATGGTGCCCAAAGAGCAGGAGACAACCAGTGTGAGCCAGTGCCGTGCTGTGCAGCCATAGCCAGACTCATTGCAAGGTGGGGCTGTGGATGCTCCCTGGGCACTGTGGCACCAAGATCCAAATCCCAGCAGCGACAGGACCTGCTGGCATGGCTTGGTGGTGGGAGCAGGTGAACATGTCAAGCAAATTGAGGTGATCATCCCCCCTCTAATTCTAATGAAAACAAGGGGAGAATGGGCTATGTAAGGAGTTAACAGTAAGGGAATGAGACAGGCTTTTCTAAAGGCTGAAACAGAGCTTCTGAAGCTGCATCCTACCATGAGTTACTGTCCAGCAGCCTCCTCTTCTGCCTGTCCCAAGAGCCATGGTTGTCCTAGTACTTGGGTCAGCAGGACAAGTATCCCCTCTCTGTCACTGCCACCCCCAGCTGCTGCAGAGGCAGTGTGGAGGAGGATGCACTGGCAGAGAACATGGCTGCCACTGTGCTAAAATGAACACCCTGCTCAACTTCATGTCTCACAAGCCCCAAAGCCAAGCCTGGAGCCCACACACAGGAGAGGGATAACAGAATGCACGGCCACAGGCAGCAGGAACAGGGGACACAATTTTGCTGGCTGTGACACCACAGTCCTGGTCTGGAAAGAGGCCCAGGTAGAGTCACTACTACCCTGTGCATTTCCAGGCATTAAACTGGGCACTAATGGCACTTGGATGCAGTTCTCACACTCCTAGTATCAACAGCCATTGGATTGGTAAGATTATTTTTAGCAGCAGTTGCAGGAGGATTTTGAGTGAGAAGCAAGGGCAGCCCTGGATCCAGCACAGCCAGAAGCACCTAGAAAAGACTGCTCTGGGATGCTGGTGTTCAGCCACGGTATCACTGGAGCAGTTCACAGTTGGAGAACAAATAAAAACCTGGAGGAAGTAAGCACTGAGACATGGGACTGGCAGGAACCCTGGTAGGTGGGTCTGGGGGAGAATGAGGGCATTACTCATTTTTAATTCTATGATACAACTAAAAAAATGGCTGAAGTCATCGAGCTGGACCAGACAGTTCTTAATGGTTGAAAGAGAAAGGGGGTGCTCCTCCTCCTGCAGCGCCACCTTTGTAGTCTGAACCTGCAGCATCAGCACCAACCCACTAACACACAACACTAGGAAAAACAGAGGTTTGCTCCCAGGAAGAAAACCTTAAAACTTGGGGATTTCTTCAAGAGCAGGCCTGGTTCAATAGCCTGTCTATCTACACTTACTGCTGCAGGCGAACATCCCATGCCCCAGGGCTGAGCCGTGGTGGGGATGGTCCTGCGCTCTGTGCAGGTTGGTCCTGCCTGGAGGCAACACTGCCAGGTCTGCAGCTCCCACAGTTGTAACGGCACCACCAGCTCTTCAGGTAGTATCAGTGATCTCAAAAATTCAACCCCATCCCATGGCTGGCATTAGAAATAATTGCATGAAACAGCTACAACAAAGGCTGCCGATTTTTTCTCCTTTGCTCTACATATAGGAATCCCTGTCTCCTTCCTTCAATGTCTCACATGACAAACACTCTTTTGCTTTTGCCACCAACCACAAATCTACGGAGGAGACTGTTGCTTTTCTTCAGCAGAAGGGAAATTCCCTTTGCATTCCCTTCCAGCTGATGGGAATGAGTCTGTGCAGGCAGCAAGGACACAGAGGATGAGGGTGCTCTGTTTACCAGGGCTGTCTCTCCCCTGTGACCTGGCCCAGAGCAGCATCCTGCTAGCCTGAGCCTGGGGCTGCTTCAGCGTTTCAGCAGGCAAATGGGGCTGAACTCCTCTTTTGGGGCCCAAAGGAGCAGTAATGCAGCCAACCTGGCAAGTGTGTGCTTCAAGCAGCATTCCCACAAGGAACAGGGATTCAGGTACCTGTAAAATGTTTTTCAAGTTACAAAACAGCAAGTAGGAATCCTTTGGGAATAAAAAAAATAAGCTTATTACTGTAACTGCAGAAAGCTGGTTTAAATCCTCAGGACAACGAACTAGAAGCAGAAAACCAGCCGGAGCAGGGGGGCTCTAAACAGCAGCCTCCTATGGCATCTTCCCAAAGGTGCTGTGCAACAGACACTGCCTCTGCCACAGTCACACAAGGAGGGAAAAAGCAACCAGCCCCCCTAAAATGAAGGATGAAAGGAGCCCTATTTTTAGCATAATCTTTTAGGGTTGGAAGGACCCCAGTAAAACCACTGGGTGTGCCTAGAGAGGGACATGGCACCTGGTCGGCTCTCCTATGGTACAGGCAGAGGACAGAGCTGGGCAGAGGGGGAGCGACATGCTGCTCTGCTCTCAGACATACTTCAAAATTTTAATCCTGCCAGATGCCTGATGGGCATCTCTGTCCATGTCGGCTCCAAAATCCATCCACATTTCATTTGCAGAATTTTGCAGAAAGCTAAAAACTGATGAAAACAAAACCCCAAGAAAGCCCAGGGCATGAACCAGATGTTTTGCAACTCTCCTGCCCTGCGCAGCTGGGACAGTGCTGAGATGGGCTGGCCGTGGCCATACTGGAGCTGTGCAGGCAGGGGAGGAGGTGTGCGGCTGCCTTCCCTCTGCCACTCCTTGCACCTTGGCTGCAAAACTTAATGCACTCTCAGCTGGGAGGAGATGCCAGGGGTTTGCGTTCCCTTGTCGCCAAGCCCTCCGCAAACTCGGGGCATGCAGAAGCACAGGTCATGGCTGCAAGAGAATTACGGAGCAGGGGGAAGCTACTCCATGTGATCTGCAGTAACAAGGTAACATTCATGTACAGGCTTTGAAACTAATATGACCAGTGCTGTCTAGAGAGACCAAGAAAGGATCTTAGCTTATGTATGTTCCAAAGAGGTACAGAACCCTAAAATTCTTACCTTAAAATGAGAATGTACTTTGATACATACTTCATCCATTTCCCCCTCATACAACAGGGGCTGTGCTTTGCTCTGTGCTCACAAGAGTGTCTGCAGAGGCTATTACTGCTGCAGCCAGGATTTGCTGATCAGCCTCCAGTGCACGTCTCACACTGCAGAACCCTGTTCTTTCCTTCACCTTTGCTAACTGGAGCTGGTAGTTCCACCCAACTGTGCTTCACGGGGATTAAATAAAGAAGGAGGCCAAGGACAGCAGAGTAACTCAAGGTTATCTTCACAGTCAAGTGTTTCCCTTCCAGGTACCCTGGGAAGGTCCCACAGCCTTGCTGAGGATGCGCACTGTTTCCGTACCGGTTCAGTGCTGCCAGGATGCCTGAGGGATATTGCTGGCCCCTACATATGGCAGGGTACAGACAGACAAGACAAGACAGATGCACTTAACGGGGAGAAGGTATGGAAATCTGGAGGCAGGTTTGCACATTTCAGCCAATGTTAACAGACCCCAGCGCATGCTGCAACATGTAAATACTATTTGGCAAAGGATCACTGGGTTTTACTCTCCCGCAGATGTAAAAGTTTAATCCAATCTAATGTTTGCAGGCAGGACTGGAATAGGTAAGTTAGACACCTTAAGCTGCATACTGGAGATGTCCACAACAGTCAAAGTAACAGAGAGAGAAGAAATCCTTATCAGAAAATGACTTATTGTCCATAACTGAATGCTGCTGGGGGACACCTTCTCTCAGGAGTGCTCAGCCTGAGGCCAGACAAAGAATTTCTCCCTTGTCATTATCAGAAAATATCAATTATCCAGTGCTGATGGGAACGCTTGCGCTCAGTGAACACTGACTGTGTCAACGCAGGACCCAGCACCTCCTATTCAAGCTGCTGACCTCTAAATTAAGGAGTTTGGACGACATCGTGCTCTTGAACAGTTGTGTGGGTATGTGGATGGCAAAAACCGTAAGGATGGGACTAACCCCTCTGGGGGTACTGTGGAGTACCTGATACCACCACTACATCTTTCCCCAATGGAGAGGCTGAGCATCAAAAGATTTTCTAAGTACCGGGGGTTTGGAGGGGTCATGCTACCCACCCTTGGTGGGATAGTGTGACTGGGAGAAATGCATCCCCTGGGATACTGGGCTGAGCATGGAGGCTGGGCAGGGAGGGTGGTCTGTCTGAATCAAAAAGAAGAATGAAAATGCTTTGGTGTTCACAACAAGCAAAACTTCGATACATTCATATGTACACAACTGAAAAAGAACATATTAATTCTTTTGCATCACTCAGCACTCCACCTATCCCTGCTTTTCCCCTACCTTTCCCACACCTGTCACTAAGAGGGATCTCTGCAGACCCTGCCACAGCATGGATGCATGAGACAATGCCAAGTCAAACCCAGATGCCTTCCAGAATAGAGGAGCCTGGGCTGACCCCACAGCTGCTGCAGGTCAGCACAGCCTGAAGCCCTGGGCCTTCTGCAGCCAGGCAGTCACAGCAACATCAGCTCACACCAGAGAGCGGCCCCCTTTGTAAGAAAAAATTCAAGCTTTGTATAGCAGAGCTGCAAAAAGATGGGAAACTGCTTCTCAGAGCCAGGCTCTGATCAAGCACATGCAAATCAGCCTTTAATGTCCCAGACAGCTTCCCAACCTTCACAGGATGTCAAGAGTCACACTATTAAACCCTCACCTCACAGACACACTGTGAGACTTGAGGGGCAGCCGATGGGGGAATGTGTCAGGAGCTCATGCCTGCGGACAGCAAATCCTGCAAATGTAGTGCAATTGGCAAAGCTCTGAGCAGAGCTGCTCCCTGCCTTACCTCACCTTTCTCAGGGGTCTACACATCCCAGAGAGCATCAAGAGCACCAGGGAAACAACTGGGTACTCAGGGAGCTATGGTGGAGTCTGAGCAACCTCCTCTGCCACACACTCCCTTATGCCGCACTGCCTTATTTCTTCCCAGTGCCGGCAGGACAAAACATTATGCTTAAAAAAAATAAAACCTGATACACTTCTGTTGGATGCTTTGATTGGCTAAAGCAATCAGAACCTCCCAGCAATCCTTCAAGTCTCAGTCCTCAAAGTGCCCACACCCAGCTCTGCATGGCAAGTCTTAAAAAGTAAATCCCTGCTCAGTGTCATGTGCTACCCTACAGCTTGACCTGACACCAACAAGGTTTTCGTGAGAGAGGAGGATTGATTCATCTCTGACCAGTAGCATTCCCTGCCTGTGCCCTGGGAATGGTAACAGAGAGCTTGGAGTTTAAAACACATTTTGAAGCAGCAGTATAATATTTATATGATGAGTATGCTTTATAAATGGCATTGTCATTAAGTGAGTCTTAATACTTATGTACCCACTGCAGGTGCCACCATCTCTGTGCTCCAGCAAAACCAAGTATTTCCATTAAGGCCTCCCCATGAGAGAGGCTGATACATGCCATCTAAAGCACAGCACTGCAGAAACTCCAAACTGACTTCAATGCCTGTAAAGAAACTGAAGGCTGCACAAACTTGTGCAAGGGTGCATTTGGGGGATAGCCTGAAAAATCAGCCGATTTTTGGCACTTTCAAAGTGCCGAAAGGTCAGTGGCAAGGCAGCACCCCGTTCCCCAACCCCCTGCCCCATCCTGCCTTTGGTGAAGTGTAACTGAAATAGGAAAACGGGATGTTTCCCTACATAGACGCAGCAGCACTTCTGGTCAGCAGAAATCTCAAATGGCGGGATGCAAAGACCACGTACTTCCAGTGACTGGGTTCAGACAGCCTCTTCTGCTTTTAACAGGAAAAGACCCTCCAACACTTCCGTCTATTTAAAAGTAAGCCACTGATTTCGGCTCCTCACAGACCAACAAATGTGAATTCCCTAACAAATACCAGGGCCCTGCACTAGCCATGGGCTGCCATTGCCGGCCGAGCCCCGGGCAGACACATCCACCAGGAAATCTTGCACTTGCCCCCAGCCTCGTGCAGAGATGCTGGGGAAGGTCACCAGGAATCAGCTCAGAGGGAATGCTGGTGCCTAGTCCAGGCCACCCAGAAGCTCCAGCTGCAGGGAGCCTGGAGGAGCTCCTGCCTTGCCTGGAGGAAGGCAGGCAGTACTGGCACTGTGCTCTGTGCCTGCAGGAGCTGGAAGCCCCACTGGAAACCTCCAGCTAGGGTCTGGGCAGGCACTGTTCAAACAGACCAGCCCTACTTACAGGCTGAGGCAATTTAGGGCAGCAACTAAAACATATAGAAAGAAAAAGGAGTGAATTTCCTACAGTCTCTGTGCTTGATGCACCAAAGTGGAGAGGAACATAATTTTCTGAAGCAGGGATGAAAATCCAATGCTGTTCCCAGCAAGCAGAGGAGCCCCAGCTTTGCTCCAGGTCAACTCTACTGCTGCTGTTCACTAAACATGTGTACAGAAAAAGCAAGAGTAGAACTAATATTCATATTGCCCATTACTTGAATTAAAGATATATGGTGAATGAATGTGTGTATACAGTACTCACTACAGAGACACAGAGAATGTGTGCCCAGAGTACACACACATATACTCACACTGTATATGTATGTGAACCTATATTGCTTGAGTGCCCACACCATGTTCAGGATACAGACACAAACACGGGTACTTACAGGTGTGCAACAGAGACACACTAAGGATTTCAGTGGAAACACTATACATTAAGATGAACATATGCACACACTTGCTCAGTAGAAAGGAATTTGTAGTCAAATTCTAATTGGGTTGAGGGAAAAAGACAAAACCCTGTTTAACAACACATGCAACTTGGAAAGGCTGAGACTTCTAAGAAAACAAATGCCCTGGAGAAAGACGGAGGGTGCAATGTGGGCCATGCTCTCCTCCCCTGCCTACCCCTTTCTGCATGACTGGAAACACTTTTGCATTTTGCTGTTTCGTGAATTTTTGTGCAACGAGAGGACAGAGGGCACGGAGAGTGGCCTGCAGCATTGAGGCAATCCCTCATTAGCAGCAGCCACAGCCAGGTGGAACTGCCCAGGGAGCTGAGCAGGGATGCTGAGGGCAGCACTGGCACCTGACAGGTAATCCAGGCACCCAGCCCAATGGTGTCCCATGGAGGCATGTTACTCCTTTATCCACACAGTACTGAACAGCATAATGTCAGGGATACTCAGACATATTATCATAAGGCATTTTAAAAAAAGGAAAAGACTCTTCAATTTTTTTCCCACCCCAAAGGCTGGGTGCTGAGAGAGTGGGAGCTGTGGAGCAGCTGTAAGAGCCCCCTACTTTGGCTTCACTAAGCACTGTGGTGTTAATACTGTGGTGGTATTATTATTACTACAAAAATTTTTAACACAGCCCCTACAGACCCCTTCCTCCAGTGTAGGTCTCACAACCAGCAGTGCTGTGCAAGCTTGCACTGATCCTGATTTCAGGCTGGGTGTGGGGGACAAGGGTCTACCAATTCTGGCCACACTTGGAGTATCTCAGATCCCACTAGCAAAAATATGAAGGGAACACTAAAGGGAAAGCATCAAGTTGTCTGAAACAATCTCCATGGATGTCAGGATGAAACCATAAAAGGAAATTAAAAGGTGAAGCCAAGGATGGTGGCAGCATCAGAGTCCCTCAATGGCATTTTGCATCCTGTGAATTTTTCAGGCCAACTTTCCCATGTCAGGACATCAACCTTCTTTTGGAAGGTTTGAAATACCACAAAGCCTTCTACAGATTTCACAAATATAAGGCTGACTCCCTCGGGAAAAAAAATTTAAATTAAAAAAATCAGCCTCTAAAACAGCCTGAATGCAATGTTAGCAAATTAACACCATTTTTTTTTTGCTTTCATTTAAGGCTCAGTGAAGTTGTTGCTTGTTTCAAATTAATTCCTTCCTATCCATGTTGCAGTCCTTTGGAAGCAGCACTGGCATGTGCAGGGCAACACACGGTACTCTCTGATGCTGAAACTGGCATTTCCCAAAGGTTGACAAAACCCCAGAGCAAAAAGAAAACCCTCTCCTGTTGACTCTGTCATGATGGCACCACCCATGCACACAGTNTTAAAAAAAATCAGCCTCTAAAACACCTGAATGCAAATGTTAGCAAATTAACACCATTTTTTTTTTGCTTTCATTTAAGGCTCAGTGAAGTTGTTGCTTGTTTCAAATTAATTCCTTCCTATCCATGTTGCAGTCCTTTGGAAGCAGCACTGGCATGTGCAGGGCAACACACGGTACTCTCTGATGCTGAAACTGGCATTTCCCAAAGGTTGACAAAACCCCAGAGCAAAAAGAAAACCCTCTCCTGTTGACTCTGTCATGATGGCACCACCCATGCACACAGTGAAAACTCAGGCTCAACTCAGCTGACCAGAAAACGTGGTTGGCAACTCAGTAGCTGTACAGCAACTCAACACTCTGCCACCCTCCGCCATGCCACCAATCTGCCATCCCAAGGAGTAACCCTCTGACAATACATGGGGTGAAAAGCTACCACTGGCCTTGCTGCCCACCCCAGCCCAGCTCAGTGCCCACAACAGTGGGCAGAGTCACAGCAAACATCTCCGAGTGTTTTCAACACTGCGCCATGCAGACTGTGCCTGTGTCCTTGCAGCAGGAGACCAAAGCATCCTTCTAAACATCCAGAGATGCACAGTGCCACATCTAGAATAAACCTTTAGTCCAGAAATCTGGAGTGAATATAAACATATCATGGGACAATTCTGAAAACCCATGTAAAGGAACAGCAAAACATCCTGTTTGGTAAAGCACTGAACATGTGCCTCAGTGTTCCTCAGCAGGGATGCTCCAGTAGGGCCAAGCAAGGAAAGTCATCCATGCTTTTTCCCATGGATGCTCTGACTCCTTGTCTAGATACCACACAACATCCCACTGGTGAAAAATCAGATTTGAAACTCAATGTTTGAATCCAGCAGCATCAGAAACCATAACTGCTTCACCCTCCAGTACTGTGAATGCAGAACTAATCAGCAAACTGTCTGTGTGTGTGCTTGCATGTCCTACACACCAGTGCAAACCATGCCCACGGCACGATCCCAGATGCTTGCTTACTGCCTCCAGATTAATGCAAAACCCTGGCTCACAGCTGTATATGGCATAGCCTCAGGAAAATCCTGCTAGAGGCTGTCTCTGAAGCATGGCTGGAAAGCCCTTAGGAAAATGGCAAGATCTGCAATTTCTTTTTGTCAAGACTGAAGTGGAAGAAGTCAAGAAACACGAGATATACTGGGGCTGCTAATCACAAAAGCAAGGTCCTCTGCAGACAGCTTCTCCTTTCACCACCCCTTGCTGCATGGTCACACGTGGAGCAGACTGCTGGCACCCCCGTCTTTGGCAACACTTCTCTCCTGGCACTGGTCCCTGCTGTCCTCTGCGGTGCTGGCAGCAGCAATGGGCACAACCTGGACACAGGTGCCACTATGGGCCTTGATGTCTGGCTCCTGCTGGCCCTCAGCTGTGGTACAAGCCAGAAGCAAACACACTACTGCTGCCCCATGGGAAAAGCCCCATCATATTCCTGTGACAGGACCAGATGCTAGCAGGTTTTATGCATTTTCAGCACTGTTCTACTTTCCCCAATCAGCAGCAATTTCCACCTGTGTGATGCAGAAGCTGATGAAAAACCACAGGAGGGTGCCCACAAGACTCAGGCACCCTCTTGGCCCTGGCGGGGACAACCTGCTGTGGCTCTTGGCCAAGGTGGCCTGGGATGTGCAAGAGCAGCTACCCTACTCAGGGACCCTGTGCAATATACTTATTTCCCCATGTGTGCACAGTGGATGGGAAAAAGCGTGAGCAGACAGGAGAAAAGAGGCCTCTTGCTGGCCTTGGGGCACAAGGCCTGGGGAAAGGCTCTGATGTGGGGTTAGGGAACAACAGCTGTCCTGGAGCAGGGGACAGGACAGCAGGAGAATACTGGGAGCAGTGAGAGAGTGACTGGAAAAGATTGACCAAAACCAGCTAAGTTTCAATGCTACCTTGCCAGGAGCTGGCCAGAGCTGAGCTCCCCTTGCCCAGGCTTTCTCAGAGCAGCCAGGCTTTCCCTGCAGGGAGAAAGAAAAAGGGGAAATGTCAAACAACTGGATATTTTTCCTTTTACCAGTGCCAAACTCTTCTGTCAGGGGAAACAGAACCCTTTGCATCCTATCTCAACACAGGCAATGAAGGACAGTCCTCAGAAGTCTGATGCGAGGAGACAAGCCAGCACTGTGCAACTTTTTTTCTGTTTAATTCCATGTTTCATTTTGTTTCTGGTTTTCAGGGCTCTCTGAGCCACTGGCCTGTCCATTTGCTCTTGGCCCATCCCACTGCTCTCGGCAGCATGCCCACAGCCATCCGTGCTGCCAATGGGTGTCCCCGGGCAGCTCCTTTCACACTGAGAGCACAGCCACGGTACACTTCACCTTGGAGCTGAATATCAGGAAACCATATGAATTCCCTTTCCTCCTGCCCCTCATTCATAAATTTAATAAAATAACAATAACAATAATAATTAAAACAAAGGCTTATTGGAGCTGTTTCTGCTCAACTTTCCACAGTCTCTTTTCATGTCACTCTCTGTAATCAGATTTTTCAAGAAATACTGTGAGAAAAAAAAAATTATAATAATAATTATTATAATAATAAAAAGCATCTGGAACCAGCTCAGAAGATTTCTAATGCTTTTCAGCTTGACTGACTTGGAGTGCATTGACCACACCATTTATATTTTCTTCAGGTACCTGCAAGAAAACAAAAAGAAAGGTCATGTTCCAGCGAAAGGGATGGCAAGGAAAAGAGAGGCAGGAGAC
This sequence comes from Ifrita kowaldi, assembly GCA_013398055.1. NCBI lineage: Eukaryota > Metazoa > Chordata > Aves > Passeriformes > Cinclosomatidae > Ifrita > Ifrita kowaldi. The sequence goes on from VZRS01006552.1 coordinate 71,534, forward strand.
AAAGCCAGACCAGTCCCAAGGAGGCAGATACTTTGCTGTTTTTTGCTGACACCTGAACTCCACTGAGAAAGGGCTCTATGTATAAGAACACCCCTGTTCACCCATGGTACCCCTGGAGCAAACCCTGTAAGTGAGATCCAGATGGTTTACTGTCATATGGTGGGTGCTTGTGGGGAGGCAACTATCTTGGGGTTTCTCTCTCCTCTTCCTCTCCCCTCCTTTCCCTTCCTTTTGTTGGTAAAGCACTTGTATGCCAGGAGCTCACTCATGCATAGTGCCCGTGCTGATGGATTTATGTGGCTGCCTAAGGGCTCCATGAGGCTCTCAGGGGCACCCTACAGGTTTGGGACCTGAAAGTGTGGATGGGAAGACCATGGTGGGTGACTGGAGAGCATGCCCATCAAAAGAAGAAGAGAGCTACCAGTCTACTTGTGGTGCATCTGTGCTTTCTTATCCAGTCTTGTGAGGAGACTCAACCATAGAAGTCTGTACTATTAGTGGGTGTCTTTTCACACTTACTGCAAGAAAAACCTCTTGTAACAGAAGATGCAAAAGACCTCAGAGCAACTGTCATTGGTAGAAAAGAACATCACAAGTGAAGTTACATCTGACAGAAGAAGTGGGTCTGACCATTACATAAACTCCAAGACACTGTTCAGGGAACAGGCAGCTCTTAAAAAGTGGAAAGAGGACTGAGGGGGGAAAAAATTATCTGTAAGTTGCTGCAAGAAGCCAAAATAATTTATGTCAAGTAAATTGAAGAAGGAACTGTTTCCTCTACAAGGTATTTTAAGGCCAGGAGTACAATACCTGAATTCACTGGACACTCTCAAGAGCTCAGACAGTGGAAATACAACCGGACTGTGTCTTTCTGCAAGGCTTTTAACAAAACTGAGGAAAAAACCCATGAGAAATAACAAGAAAAACATTCAATTTTCCAATAGAAAGATGGAATAACAGCAGTCAACTCAGATGATGTGTGAACAAAAGTCCTTTGGAAAGGAAGAAAATAATCTTAAAACAAGCATACAGCAAACTCTTCTGGTTTAGAAGGAAAACCCGAGGACACATCTACCACAGGGAACGAGACTTTGAGACAGGACTCTCCACTGCCTCCCCTTCATAATTTTTCCTAGTACACTGAACACTGCAGTGGAAGAAGCTGTTTGACTTTTTTCTTCTGCATAACATAATGAGAAAAGGCATAAGAGTCAATTTTTTAAACCACGCTCCTCTAGTCAGCCCCAGCAATGCTCAGTGGTATGGGTCTCTCCGTATGCTTCATCAGCACTGGACAGAAGCAGAAGGAAGCAGCACTGGCCAGCTCTGGCCAGCTGTCTTTGACCTGCACAGACCCATCTCCTGCATGAAACACAGTGGTCCTTCATTCTGTGCAAAATGCCCGAACCCCTTAATGGCACAGAAATGGTATCAATCACCCCACAAATGTTTCGGCAGGGTTTTCTCCAGGACAGATGTGCAAACGATTTTGCTTTGTAGGACCCATCCTAGTTTGCCACCAGTGTAGGAGTCCTCCCCCTCCCTGCCCCTTGGAAATGACTCCTGCCCCAAGGCAGCCGATGCACTGTGTTCACTTCTCAGGTAGTGTGCAGATCAAAGCAACGACCATGAAGGAAGAAGCAAAGCTCCAAACTACATCCCAGAGACAGCTCCAGCCTCTTCAGAAGCAAAATGCTGGTGAAATAGAGCAAGACACCTGTGACCATGAGGCAGCAAGAGCAGAAAAGGCAACTCTTCTTCCTTGCTCTCTCTAGAGGGAGCTGGTAACTGTGGCTCTCTCCAGCCTGACCTTACATCACCCAGGGGACATGCCAAAGACCTGGAGGTTCCCATCTCAACATTGTCTCCCAAAGGGATTTTGTCTCAAGCATGTCGTGATTACCAGGGTAAACGTCTACAGCTACAGCATGGCAGGAAGACTGGAGTATTAACATCCAGGTAAAATAAAAATTAAGCAACAAAAACCACCTGAAGATGCGCAGGAGAAAAAAGATCAGATCAAAGGGAACAACAAGCTTTTATACAGTGCTCTAAATTGTTGACAACAGGTACTGAGCTTCCTTAATTAAAGAAAGGGAGAATTTAGAGAAAGGGTTCAAGATACACTTAGACCTTGAGAAATGTCACTATAAGCCAAGGTATCTGGGTAGCAAGGTTAGGGAAAACATGACAAAATCTAGGTCAGGGTCTTGGCCAACAAAACTGCCCTAGAGCCAACAAGCATCCAGCTCAGCCAGCACACCTGGAGCAAGGTCAGGCAAAACAGGGCTTGAAATGCACCTTCCAAAGTATAGAAGGTTTTGACAACTAGAACAGCACTGTCCAGGTGAAAAGGCTTTTAAAATCATACATAAAGAAGGCAGCAAGTAGCAAAGAAAAACACTAAAATACTGCTTTAAGTAAGGAAGCCCTGCAGCCCTGCATGGCCCCCATAATACCCTGCCAGCTGCTCGGAAGCAGGATCTGAGGGGCCTGGAGGCAGCAGGATGAGGCACTCTTAGAAGGTGGAGCTGCCTGCAGAGTCACGCAATTGTATGGCATACGTTTTCAGCTAAATATCCATTTTAACTGACAGGGCTGAGCTCTCCAGATATGGCTTGACATGTAGAAGCACTCTGCACCTTGTGCTCTGCACAGAAAGTGCACACCTGGGGCCACGCAATGGGCAGAAATGTGAGGCAAAGCTAACAGCATTGATTTTTAAATGGTGTTTTATTAACTTATCTTTTCAGCACAGCTAATATTCAAAAAAATAAGACAAACGTATATAACACTTTGACCTTTGCTATCTGAAATAATACTTTTACTCTTTACACACATGACCTATCAGCTGCGAATGGTTCACACCAACTGTGAAAAACCACAGTAATTTAAAAAACCCTCAAACCTGCTCTGATCTCACTAGAGCTTTTACAGGTCAAAGGTAGGACCTGAACAGTGAATTTGCAAGTGATGGAAAGAGAAGTATAATGCAATAAAGGGCACATTTAAGAAAAAAAAAAAAAAAGAATAGCATAAAGCAGTTGACTCTCTCCTTCAGGACCAGGGAAATGGGTCCCAAGAGAAATGCCATCCTGTTTGTGGCTACAGGCATAGCAATTTTCCCTTTCTAGGGGAATTCCTGATTTTTGAGGGTGTCCTCTTTGCAAAGGAAGAGCAGAGGTAGGCCTGCAAAGTAAAATATCCATCAGAATAAAAAATGAAGAGAACTCTCCAAGGATAGCAAGACCCTCATGTTGATGACTGTGCTGCAACTGCTTGTGGGCACTCATGAGAAAAAACATGGGAACAACCTTATCTGCTTCAAAATCGCCTTCCCTTGCTATGCTGGCAATTATTGCTTGTTTATCGAAAACCAGGAAGATGCAGGGACAGCAGAGCTAATAGATGGGTCTCAGAAAGCAAAGGTTAGGACAATGCAGGCACCAAGAGATGAAGGCAGGGGTCTGCTACTGGTAGACTGTCCAAGAAGTTCCCTACACATAAAGGCACCTGTGATGACCCACCCTGAAGGGGAAGGAAGCATCTAAGGAAGCACCTTCCCCTTAAGGGTGGGTTGTCACAGCACTGTCCTGAGAGTCTGGAGCCTGCAACTCTTTTTGGAAGCAAATGGAAGGGGTTTGTGACTGCTTCTAACAAAAGATACAGATGCAGTGGAAGAGGCTGCTCAGGGAGGTTGTGAAGTCTCCATCACTGCAGGTCTTAAAGGACTGAGACCAGCCTTTTTCGAGAACAACATTCACTGATAAAGCCTTGCTTTGGGTAGGGCTGGGCTTGGTTCAGGAGTCTCTGACCCAGGGCAGTGACAGCCAGGAGGCTGGAGACAGGAGTTTGCTGGGCTACACTGGAGAAAAGGCACTCCAACAGGCTATCCAGATGAGAAGTGACATTCTCATAATGAGTTTTCTCCCAGGGAAAAGATCTCCCCTACTCCAAAGAAGCTGTATTCATACTCACCAATGCGTGATCAAACTTAAAAGTACTGATGTAGTAGGCTGGGATGTCAGCTGCGGCCAAAGGCTCAGAAATCTGAGCAACAATTCCACATTCATCTGTGGGGAGATAAAAAATCAAACATTGTCTGGAGGGGCTTGCAAAAGTCTCAGGGTTCACCAGTTCCATGCCTATATAAGGAGAAGTTTGTCTTCACAAACCCCAATCAGAAGGAATCTCTGTAATAAAATGTATTGTTTTTCACAGAATCAAGTTTTTGGGTCACAATGGTACATTGCACATTAGTTTTATTACCTTCCTTTTGCTACACAGAAATTCACATTCTCCAACGGCACAAAACCATTATAACTGGAATGATTTAGAGAGGTCCAAAGAAAGGCAATGAATGGTGTTCAAGAAGAAAGCACCAAACCCAGCCCCATATATCTTTAACATCCATTTTTCTGTTATTGAACACTTGGCCGTGCATCTCTGAAAGAGGAGGTGCTGACCCATTAGTCAGCATGGACACATGGTTCCTAGGCTGCAGCCCACCACAGCCCCTGAAACAGGACTTCACACCAATTTCACCACAGAATCATCATAGAATATTAAGGGGTTGGAGTGGACCTTAAAGATCCTCTAGTCCCAACCCTATATATCTATACAAAGTCTACTAGAATCACAGAATTACCCAAGCACTGCACTGGAGTATGACAGTGCTTTCTGACCATCAATTTCAGTAATGTACAATGCATTTCCATACCACCTTTTTGTCCAGTTTTTCTCTTTAACCAGAGCCCCAGCTGTAGCCACCTCCGAAGTCCAGCGGACGAATGCCATATAGCTGCAACTGTCGAGCATGTAGCACTTTCAGGAGTATATTCAGAAGTCAAACTTAATAGAGTCAGACTTCTGTTTGAAAATCTCAGCTCACAAAGTCATGTTAAACTGCTGGCTCTTAAAAAGCATCAGCCCCAGATGGATTTTTCCATACCCCTTGAAGGCCCTGAGGTGACTGACTGCCTGCACACGAACTGATCCCCCAAATGTTACTTACCAAAGCCAAGAGGCTGCCCACCAATCCGCACCATCTTCCAAAGTTCACCAGATGCACTTGTAAACAACAAATTATTAGGAAATCTGTGAAAAAAAGGAACACCAAACATAGCAATTAAAACACAGCAGTGTGTCAGATTCTGCCTGTGAGGGATCTGCTCTTCCTGCATCCTTGAGATGTTTGAAGCCAGCTACAATGGGGCAGTAGCTCAGGCAAACTGGGAAAACTCAAGGCAGGTGGGGCAGATGCACCTGCCTGACCTTCCAGGTGTCCTATGGCAAATCAGCATCTGCTGCTGGAGGTGGGCATAGGTACCCAGAGAGGCACGGGAAAAATTTTTAAGCAACAGGCTGTGCCCCAGCTTTACAAATGTTGAGACTATGATGGTTTGATTTGAGCTCTCTAGCCTCCAGACCTCAGAGCCTCCTGTGCTGCAGAGCTGCAGAAGCAGAGACACACACACACAGAGGCTGAAGTTTTCTCACCAGTTGACTCCCTCCTTGCTAGATGAACAAGTCATGGGCTCCCACTGCACAGGGATGACCTAGGACATTATCATCATAACAAGACTCCGAACCAAGCCCATCCATGTGTAAAAGCAGTGCGGGAGGACCGCATCACTGACATCCCCACCCTGATTTTGGCCTTTAGAAGGAAAACTTCAAACACTTACATCAGGTTTTCCTTTTGGGTTTTGCTCTTAAATGCACAGCTAATGAACAATAGAATAAAAATGCCAAAATCACTTTGCTCCAGTGTTCTTCTTCTGAAGTGAGATAACCCTACATCACATTGATTTGTGATTTCACTGAGGGGTTGGACAGACAAGTCCAAAATTTGTCCAAAGAACTAACATGCCAGGTTTTACTCAGAAAAGTGTCAGGGTGTACAGGCCCATGACACCCATACAAAGACGGTACAAATAACTAACATGGAGGAGTCTAAGCTGCTTCCTGCTCCTTTGAGAACATCCCTTTTTTTTAAGGTCCAGGTTACTCTAAGACCAAAGCTCACCTCTGCTGCGTCTGGACATCCATGACCAGGGAGATGTAACCCTCAATGAGAGAAAAGGAGAAAAATCGAATATGTCCCGAGTCTTCGTTGCCCACCACTGAGTCTTTTACTCTGAAGAAACAGAAGAAAATGACATTAACTGTGGCTAGAAGAGCACAAAAAAAGGTTTTTAAAGCAGATATAGCCAGTGAAACCAGAAACATTCATACACTGACTTAGGGAAGTGACACTGAGCCCTGTCATATTATCCTGGTTTGATTTTTTTTATTTTTGTTGGGGTTTTGGGGAGTTCCCCTTCTGTTTTGTTCTTTTTTTCTCTCTTAGGGAATTTTCCCCATAAGTGTTGCCAGGACGATAAATTGCCGGTGCTTAAGCCAAACAAAAGGACCTTGCCACAGAGGGTGGGGGGTCGCTGGGACTACTGNAAGCCCTTTAATTTCAAAATTATTATAATTCGCAGGGAAGGGAGTTGTATTTTCCATTTCAGGGGAGGCTCCTGCCTTCCTGGACAGACACCTGTCTTTCAAACCAAGACAATTTTGCAGGTGGAAAACCATCCAGTCCCCACAACTGACAAAACTCTTCATCTCTGCCTCAAGGTCCCCTCACAAGAGGCTGTTTGCCAGGAGCCACAGGCACCAAGGGGCAGCAATCCAGCCAGCCATACATGCTCCGGCCCTGTGCGGATATGCAGCACGCTGACCACATGGCTACTCTCACCTTCACTCTGAAAATGCTCAGTTTTCCAAAGCCAGCATATGTCTTTGGGCACCCTCAATCACCTGTTTGGCTTCTGCCTGTCAGGACAACCCTCTTGAGCCTGTGAAACCTCCCTCCCTCAGTGCAGAGCACTGGAGCGGCACAAGGCAACAGCAGATCCCTGGGCACCCCAGAGGAGCAGTGGGAATCTGTGCCTCCCGACTCTGGGCACACCTCTCCTGGAAGCCCATCTCCCTGCAGGACCTACCCATTGGAGTAAAACATGACATCCATTAGGAGTGTAGCAACAGTGGGAAGGGTATCTGGATCCAGGCTGGTGACGCAGAACATATTACTTGGACTGGAAAGGGGATGAATGACAGGCCTCTGAACTGAAAGAGACACACACAGACACAGACAACTATGAAGCCACATCTGCAGCAGGCTCCTGTCCCATCAGCCGTGTTATCCATGCACTGGCAGCAGCCACAGAGAAAGCTGACAGTATTTATAAGGCAGTGCCTCATTGCTGAAGCCCTGTTGGCTCTCAGGGAATGAGGGGCCTGTGGACAATCTGCTCCTGTGCTGGTCTCCCTGAGGTATAGGGTGGTATTACCTTGAATACCCTGCCCAGCTCTCTGCTCCTAGGGGCTTTCAGGCCATTGGGTGCATCCACATGAGATGAGGGGCAAGCTAAAGGAGGTGCCAAGAGAAACTGGAAAGTGGAAAAAAATACAGGCTTCCACCATGTAAAAGGCAGACATTTCTCCAGCTGTGGTTGTTGGCAGTCCATCCTGTTTTCTCTCATTTCTGGGGACCTATTTTGCCATAATATCTTGAAAAATTAAAAACCAGCTGCCACACCGCAGTTCGTCTAACACATTGCAGCCAGTGGCTGAGAAGCAGCCAGCATTTAGACATGGAACTAGTAAACAGAGCAACACAGCAAACTGCATACTTAAGCACTATCAACATGTGTTTCAGTGTGCCCTTTCTTTATGCTTTTTTTCCTTTAAGACTCATTTTCTTAAACAAGGTGTTTGTTAGCTCTTGAGTGAGGAAAGTGAGTGGCATTTCATAATAACTGATCCCTGCTTTGGCTGGTTATGGGCAAAAATTACGCATGTAGGTAAACATATATATATAAGATGTTCCTTTTCCTGATTGTGCCCTTTGGCTTGATGCTTGTTCCTCTAGCCTGCAAACATCCTAAGGTTCTGTACAGCCCTGGGCTCACTGTGGCCTTGATCCTCACTGGCACTGAAGTATGAAAGTTGAAAAACAATCTTCTCTGTGCATCACTGCAATACTTAAAACAAAACAAGCTTTTAGAGAAGCCATTTTCCTTTGGAATGTTGAAGTGTGGAAATATGGGCTACAGACAACATTATTTTTGCAACTACAATGAACTATACTTTAACCTTCTGTCCTACAAAAGGCATATCTCCTCTAGAGAAACTAGCATAAAAAGGCCAAAATTCAGCCAAACTTACCAGAACTGCTCAGAAAGTTAAGAACCTACTCAAATCCTTGGTTGTACTGTGATAGGCTTGTAAGATTATCATCTTACAACAGGATTCACCCAAATGTTGAAGGAAGCTAGGAGGCAGGACTTCCACCCCACCCAGGGAGACCAAATCACTGGCAAGCTGAGCCTGTGCTGATCCTTACCTAGTTTTGGTTTGACAAATCCATTTGTTATCCCAAAGTCATCGGCAGCCACTGTCTCCCCATTCACTACTCTGAGGATGGTGAACTCAGCAGCCAGTGTGTGCATCACGAAGGGTAGGTCTCGCTCACGCACCTGAAGGTGACAACAGGATTATCTGGTGATGGTGTGCACCAGAAATGACAAAACTGGAGGGTACATACTTCCAGTGCACAGCAAAGTGGACACATGACTCCTGCTTGAGCCAGCAGATAGTTACCATCTAGGTGTATCTTAAGAGAAGTACACTTGGTGATATCACTGCGAGTATCAGTAGGATTAAGCACCAGAGTGCTTTTACAACTGTAAAAAGAATGTGGAGATTCCTAAGCAGGAGATGCTTCACCTCTTTTCCAGCATTCCTTCAACAACTCAGCACTGCCTGTTCTTCAGTCTTGTTTCCTCAGGAAATAAGGCTATGCCTTGTGTGCATGCACACACACGTGTGCGTGAGACAGAAAGACAGTCTGTCTGTCTATATCCAAAACATGGAGCCTCTTGGCCATCACTAGCCAACCTGACAGCTGACACTGTGTTTCTCTAACTTTCAGAAAACCAATGTCTGAGTGATGGTGGGAAGTGCTACCAGTATCTCCATTGCAGGAGAGACTGTAGTGTGGGCTCAGCACTCTCATTAGACACCAGACAACCCATGACAACAAGTGCTTCATCCCATAGCAAAAGCTCCTCCTGTCAGAGGGCCTAACTACAAGGGACAGAGCTGTGGGGAAAGCAGAGTGGTACTTCTGCCACTCCCCAGACAACTTGTTCCCAGAATTGCCCAACTGAACTTTCATCTGGTGGAAATAACTCTGCCTGGTTCCCTCAGGTCCTCTTACCAGGATGAAGTCCGTCTGATAGGTGGAGAGCATAAACACTGAGATGTTTTGGTCAGCTAGAGGTGCTATGACTGACTTGGCAATTTTGGTCACTCCGATGGGCTGGGAGCTGGAGAAGCCACCTCCACCAGATACCACGTTGAGGGCAAGCCATGTTGCATCGGCCACGCTCAAGTGTTCCGAGGAAGGAAGCTCTGCAGAGATAGAAGGGGAGGACAGAGGTTTGTTTTAGAGGCAGAGAGACCCAGGTCCACTATCTGCCAGTATGTGCTTAGCCCAGACCTCAGCGCAAGGAGTGAGATGAGCCCCCTTATCCAGCCAACCTCCTGGGCTTCCCATGCTGCTCCAGAGGCTCATACTGTGACACTCTTTCATGTACTGATTGCATCAATTGCCATGGCAGGATTCATACAGATTGTCAAGGACAACATGGAGAACTGCAGGAGACTCAGCAATTCACTTGGACACCAGTGATCAGCTTTGTTGACCTTCCCAAGTGGAAACAGCCTGTGGTTGTCCTGGTTACAAAAGGAGAGTGCCAGTGTGGGTGTTAACAAACTGTGTATTCCACTCCCCTCTACATCATTCCTGACAAACTGTTAATGATGGGTCGTTTGCAGGAGCTGCCCAGCACACTCCTGCACACCTGACACCTCAGGCTGTCAGCTGGGTGTTAAATGAGATAAGGGAGAAGAGGCAAACCCTTCGAGGCAGGACAGTGTTGCCTCTTCTTCACACCAATGACTCAGCTGTGGTAACTCCCCTCTGGGGAAGCACCAGCACAGTCACACCCATCCTGAAGGGGGTCATCTCTGCTAATGGGCCTCAATGGGCACCACCAGAACAGGAGCTGTAACTTCGACCATCAAGAACTCTCAAAAATATCCTATGACTCACGGTATTACATCATTCCATTGTGAAACTCCCTGCCCTGGGGGAGGTACTGAGCGTTCCTGCTTGAACCTGAGCCTGTGTAATCTTGAGGTTTGTGGATTTGGGACACCAGCACCACCACCACTGGACGGATCCAGAGGAGGACCAGAACTTCCAAAGGACCACTGCTTTTGACTGTAACCATCACTTGACAGGACTGCACTCAGCACCCTGACCAACAGGGTGCCAGGTTGTACTCTTTGTGCCAGTCTTCTGTATATCATTGCATTTATTGTAATCTTTCTATTAAATTGTAACTCCGACCTGAAATCTCTCTCAAGGTAATACTATGGGGATTCTCCCACTGGTTTACTTTCAAAGCAGCACAGTGGTCTTTGATTTAAATATCTATCATACAATTTCTCCAAACATTTTACTCAAGCTGTTCTGTCCTCTTTTGTTTCTGTTTTCTCACTCTAATCTAAACTCCTGGACTTGAGATGAGGTTGACAGAGCAGCCTGGGCACTATCACTAGTCTTTGAAGAAGCAGAGGAGGCACACTACGCATCTGTGGGCTCCTGCCTCCATCTCTAAAGCATAAGAGCCACACAGCTCTGTAAGGGATGGATGGTATAACACATATACTAGGGATTGCAAGGTAAGCACATACTAAGATAATGCAAATTACTTTGGAAACGGAAAATACTAAGAATAATCCCATTCCACTTGCTTCTAATCTGTTGTGGTTAAGTAGTTAAAATCTGCAGCTAACCATTTAATGCAAATTATTAACTGTTTTAAAAAACCCTTAATGTATTAACAGCCCAGAAAACCAGATGCAGACTCTGGAATGAAGGCATACACTGCTCTAGGATTCTCTGGACTTCAGATTTTTGTTTGGCAAATTATAGAAACAAACAGGTCAGATCCAGATCCCAAATAAAAAATGCATAATCCCAGCTAAATCTACTTGGCATAAGGAACCTGATCTCGGATGCAGATCCAGCCAGCAAGGACACAGCAGATGTCCCAGGGGAGGTCTACACACTTAGCTCAGAGGTGAGATGCAGCCCAGGAGTCTGAAAGCATAAACCCCGGCATCGCTGCTCTTGCAGTCAGCACTCTGGTACTGTAGGCAAGTGCTTGCATGTCTCCATGTCCACACACTCTTGGCTCCTCCATGCAGTATCCTTTCTTCCTCCTTCAGCGAGACCTTTGGGAGTTGTTTCTGTACAGCCCCAGACACCGCGTAATAAATTCCTAACCTCACCCTCTCCAAATCCTCAGGCCACTGAGGCACCTCAGGCCACTTCCCTGAGACACTGACAGCACTGAAAACCCAAAATGAACTGAATAACAAACACTATTCATTTTGCTCTTCTCAATAACTTCAATTGTGTGTGGCATGGAAACAACCCTGAGCAAACACACTGCAAACAGTGGGGATACTGAGGTTTCTGCTTCTGCCATTTTGATGTATAGCTTCATAAGCCAATATTTCTTTTTCAATAATCAGAGCTTACAGGGAATGAAAACTAGACACCAGGGAGAGGGGGTAAGTTTGTCCATTAATCAACAGCATGTTACGTCAGAGAGATCAGTGCAAGTTGCTTGCAGCAAATTATTGCAAAAAAATACCATTTTCTCATCAGCCCTTTGCGTCAGAAAAGCTCCTCTAAACCCAAGCTTCCTGCATCATCTGGCAGGGAGAAGCTAGAGCTCAAAACAACTGCTGCTGAGCTACATATGCTTCAGGGTCCTGTTCTCACCAACTGATTTCACCTGCAGTGGGCACATCCCAGGTGTGCTCAAGTCCACTAATGACTCACTAGTGGCAGTGAGATCAAAACTAATTTCCCTTTCTATAAACACAGTAGATGATATTCCCACTTTGTACAGGTGACAAGGACTGCAGTTCAATAAATACCCATTTAAACACAATTTTGGGCCAGGGATGTGATGGAAGATGCGGTATTTCATGGTGGACAGAGGCATTATCCCATTTCACTCCAACAGCAGCTGTGCTGGATGAGCTGCCCCAAGAAGACCTCATCAAGCTCTCCTCAGAGGGAAGGCAGGCTGATTTGCTCACTGCACTTGTAATTACTGGGAAGTGTTAATAATTTTTGGGTTTATGTGTTTAACAGGCCCTATGAAATGTGATAAAGGCCACTGCATTCGCTTAAGTAACCTGCTTCTCATGATTCAATTAACTTGGAAAAATATATAGGAAGTGATTGAAATACCAATTTTGGACACTGTTTCCACTAGGCAACCAGATGGAAAAGTACAGCCCAAATTTTAATGAAACAAACCCAGGCTGAAGGTTCAACAAATTAATCTAAATAGTGTTAAACAAGCCACGTGCGATGGTGCTTTGCCCAGGAAGCTGTTGAATGCTGTAAACCCAAAGAGAGCCAAAAACACCAGTTGTAATATTAGCGCAGACTCAGCGAGGCAGAACAAGGAAATAAATGAAGAGCAAAATGAGGAATTGTCCATGTTTCAGTACCAGCTCACCACTGACACCACTTTCCCCACAGGAGAACAGAGCTCCAGGCCCCCACAGCTTCAGCATTGTCACATCCCTTGTCCTCCCACCGGACAGAAATTTCTCTGCTGGGCTCTCAAGATTCTCTTGCAACTGGTTTATCAGAGTGCAGTCACTCCCACTTCTAATCATGGGGGATACCTCAACTCTGGCTGAGAAAGACCTCTAAAAGGTCAGAGATGTGGGCTTAGTTTACTATAATCAGGGTTTTCATTTTGACCTTTCATTGGGATGAAGCGTTAAGATTTTTCCGGTTTTGCTATGTAAGGCTTTGCAGAGTTGCTAGCAGAAGGCACCAGCTGCCTGCAGGCTCTGTAACCATCATTTGCTGCCCAACATGACAACTACCACAGCCTGGAAAAGCAGGCTTCCAGACTGAAGCTGTCATTCCATCCATGGTCTCTGCATGGAACACCACAGTCTCAACAAGATGTGATCATTGTGATAGTCCAGGATGATTTGCCCTGGCAATGCAATGCTGGGTACCAAGTGCTGCTGGGCTCCACAAACCGTGGGGCTGCTCTCCATTGGCACAGGTATCAAACTAATGCCAGTCCCTGTGCAAACCAAACCCAGCCAACATGTCAAATAACATTTAGGGTGTGAGTAACTGCTTATTCACAGCACAGGTGATTTACAAGGTATGGAGTCTGTCCACAGCCTCACTGGCCCATTTGGCAGCCCCAGTTGAAGTAGAGCAGCCTCCCTGGCACATGTCATCCTGGGATGTGAGGTGGTGTCATATCAGCCGTAATTGGCTCCTGAGCTCCAATAATCAATACCATTGCCAAGGAGGACAACAAACATTGGCTGAAACCCAAATACAATTGAATTGCTGCCGCTGTAAGTACTGTGAGCTGGTGCTCCATGTGACACTCCTAAAATATTCTTGGGAGGATGCTGGGATGATGATGACATTCCAGCTCATGGGTCTTTGCAAGCAGCCAAGGAAGTCACAGAAAGCAGGGAAGGAAGATCTCCTAGTTTACAACCCTGACCAAAGAGTCAGTCTGACAGTATCAGTCTGCACGTTAGGAAAACAACATTTTTTCTGTCTACATTTTCTACCCTGAAGACCCCTCAGTTTCAAACACCCTGCATAGCAGGAGGCACAGCATTAGGAGAGAGCCCCACCTCTCCAAAAGAACACTGGAAAATGTGCAAAATGCTCTGAGAAAGGGCAACACCTCCAGGACTTTTTTTCCCTTTCTGTACCTAATGGGTTCACACTTCTCATGAAAAGGTTATAGTTAAGGGGGAAATATGTGGAAAATGCACAGTTCCACAACAGAAATGCATTTCACCTACCCACACTGATAGCTGGATGAATCCTGTTCAACTAACAGTTAGCACTAGCACTAACTATTCAACTAATAGTTAGCACTGCTAACTAACTCCCTCCCTCCACAAAGACACCCTGTGAGCTGTTTTCTGTGGACTTTTCCGACTTTATGGCAATCAGATACCCATTTCAGGACACCTCTCAGCTTCCAAGTGAAACTGTAGATAAATGATGGATTTATCGTAGTGCTTGGAGAGAAATGAAGACCCTCAGCTGGTTTGTTCCTTTGATGTGGTATGTTAGATCATCTCCTAAGCACTTATCTTCACCCAGTACACAAATTTTTACATTATAGCGAAGTGCTCTGAGTGATGTGCTACTCCCTGGTTTGTTCTGGTACTCTGAATGAAACAATTGCTCATTTGATTCATCGTTATGAGGCTTACGTTTGCAACCACAGTTAACTCCAAATATTAAAAAATAATGAAAATAAAAAATATTGTGGATTTTCTGACCAGCCTTTTGGCTTTAGAAACCTTACACTGTACTTATTTCACCTTTTATAGTTTCCCTCTGCAACAATGGCAGCTAGACTCTGGCTTGCATTAAAAAGATAGAGAAAAAGGTTCCTGCAATAACAGGACTCCAATGGTAAGTCATTAAAAATAAAAGTGCTGCCAACTGCAAAAGTCATGATAAATTGGGAGAGCTGTTGCCCAATGCTGCCAAATGGCAACACAGTTTATGTGTATATATGTATTTAATAGGATCTTCATGTTTATTAAAGGGTTCTCTTCCCACTCCCCAGTCGGAGCTTTTCATTGCTCTGCAGTTTTAAAATCCCATCTTAAAATGAAGTGAGGGATTATCCGAGGTTGTAAAGCCTGATCCAAAACCTAGGCATCTTTCTGACTTCTCTGTCAGCCTCACCACATTGGAGGGGCTGGAGAGGCCACTGGGTGTGGCAGGTGGGTGCTGCTGTGCAGAGTGTGCCATGCCCCAACCATCAGCAGGGAGCTAAGATGCCCAGGGCCCACTGCAAACACCCAACTGGTGTGGTTTCCCTGACATCCGCATAAAACACACGTGTTTGACCTGGACATCTCTGCTCAGGAAACATTTTAGGAAACTTTTATTCTTGCAGGCACTGTGGAAACTGGCTACATGAGCTCAAAATCTTGAAGGGAGAGTGGGTGGAAGGTAACACCTGAATCTCATTTCTTTTGAGAAATCAGGCGAAGTGAACATTCCTTTAATGTTGGGAAATTGAGTACTACTGCTTCTCACTTCCAGAAAGCTGTGTGAAAGGGGTTAAAGCAGGATAAAGATATTTATTTATCAGTTTCAATAGTGTGCTAAAATCCAGAAAGAGCTCTAAAGTTGGTCCAATGGCCAGCTTTGTGTGTTCTGGTCCTTGCTACTCTGGAAGCACAGAAGTTTTTCCTGCAGAACGCTGCATTCCTTGCTTTGCTCTGCTGCATGGACAAGCCAGTGATCCAGCACTGTGTTTCCTCCACAGGAGCCCACCAGGGCAGCAAAAACATCCTGGGGATGTTACACTGCAAATCATAACTTTTCAGAGGATGCAAATAGCCTTTCATTTGGCCTCAAAACACAGGCTGCCAGCTTCACACTTAATAATTGTGAGCAAAGATTTTTGCTGCCACATAAATTCTAAGCAAGATCCCGTGGGCAGTTTGCAGCACAGAGAGAGGTGGCTGCCAGGCAGAAAGTGCTTGGTGTGAGTTTGGTCTGAGTGCCACAGAGCACTCCCACACCAAGGGACTTATCTAAGGACAATAGCCAGGCAAGATGAAAGCTCCTCACTTAGCTTTGCACTGGGGAACATGATGATTAGGTCCAAAAAGTTATTGCTTATGTGCACAGGAGGAGGAAGAAGATCCCACAGCTCCAACCCAGCTGAAATAATCTCAAATGTCAACAAGCTTGAACTCGTCCTGAGGACAGGTCAGCACACCCATGACCAAGCAGCTTTCGCTATCTTTTCCATTTATGCTAATGGTTTGGTCAGCTGTCACCCTCCTCAGAGGACAAAACTGGAGGGGATCAGAGAATCAGACAATGGTTTGGGTGGGAAGGGACTTTTACAGGCCATTTTGTGCAACCTTCCTGCAATGGGTAGGGATGTCTTCAACTAGAGCAGTTTGCTCCAAGTCCTGTCCAACCCAACCTTGAATGTGTCCAGGGATGGGGCATCCACCACCTCTCTGGGCAACCAGAGATGCTGTGCCAGAGGCAGGAACAGAAGTCAGCCCTGCAAACATGACTTGTGACATGAGGAGCGCAGTGCCTCTAGCACCACGTCTCTGCCTGCAGCGCGTTCGGGCTCAGGCTCACACGCATGAGCCGGCAGCGAGACATCCAGTGCATGGCAGGGATTTTTAAACCTCCACATGTCCATTAGATACCAAGTGCTACCAGCAAATATGACAGCAGGTTTCTCCAGGATCACAGCGACAGGGACAGAAGACAAGGGAGTCCTCTAAGCCCTTTACTGGAGGGAAAGACAAACACATTCATCCCACCTTTATTTTATAAAAATTAGTAGACTCAAACTTTAAGTTCTGTGTCTTTTATTGCTCTTTGTGCATCTCAGATTTGCTCCTGATGCACCTGGGCATCTGCCTGGGCACCTCTGCAGCACTGGATCCACAGTCAGGGAACCTTGCCACCTTTAACTTTGTGCTTCTGTGCTTCTGACACTTTCTCCTAACAGAGCATGCAAATCTGAGAGGTTTTTTTATTCCAAATACCCTCAACAGGCTAGCTGTGAAACCTGTCATCTCATTTCCTATTTAGGTATTATCCTACTCACACAACTGTCAAAAGAACATTGTTAAGTTCATAAACTCACCCACTCTGTAGTGAGGAAGTAACAGCTTGACGTTTTATATATATCTGGTCTCAATGTTTCTGTGCCTCAGTTTCCTACCCATAAAGTAGATACAAACCACCTATTTCTTCTAAATCTTGCTCTCAAGAACCAGCTGACCTGTTCAGCGGATGTTTATATACATCTCACAACTGAAGCATTTCACAGCTAACTCAAAGCAGCATAGAAAATTCCTGCACAAAGATCTGAATTTCTAAAAACAGGTTAGAATGGGAGGGACTGGGAAGTTTTGTTCTGGCCTCTTTGAGCATCTTTGCTTTGACTCTGAGGGAGGAAGCTGTTCGTGCTAGTGCTATTCCAGGGATGATTAAGTAGGTTTGAAAAGCGAAGGTCTCTTAATTTCCACTATTGAGACCATAAAAGGCAGACAAACAGACAGAGGAAAAGAAAGAAAATGAAAACAAGAAGTAAGCAAACAAGAACGCACTCTAGGGAAAAGCAAGCACCCTGAGTCTGTGAAAGTTGAGCTCTGAGCAGCTGCCCCAGAGCATCCAGTACAGAGCAGCTCTCCCCAGACCCACGCCTCCTAAGAGTGTTCCCAAAGCAACTTCAAGCAGTGCATCTTCCCTCACATCTTGCATGACATTTATTTTGTACTAGTCCTTGTCTGCTGTTACAAATTTTCTTTCAATTTATGGAGTAATTAACACTAAAGGCTATTTATGGATTTACACCATAGAATGGGTGAATGTACCCAGTGCAATTTTCTCATGTTGTCCTGACAATTCAATTCAAGCTCTACCCAGTAGATATTAGTAGATAACCATTTTGAATTTTCAACCATTCATGTGGATAGGACAAACTACATACACAGGGAATTACACGTGGCTCTGGTCCTATGTCCATTTAATGGAAACCACTATTAGTCACACACAAGGGAGTCCTCTAAGCCCATTACTAGAGGGAAATGATAAACACATTAATCCCACCTTTATTTTATAAAAATTAGTAGACTCAAAAATCTGCTTCAAAGGTCACTTGGGGCATTTTTTCAAGCCCTGTTCTCAAAGAGAAATGACTCCTAACTAGACATATCAAGGGATTTAATACTGGGTATTTACAGCCACCTCAGAAGCTACAGCAGACACTATATCATCCCAGCCATCTTCATTGAAGCTTCACTGTCCACGTAAACAATATGCAGGGCAAGTGAATATTCTGAAACAGATGGAAATTTTTAATGTTAAGTACCTACTTTTCCTAAACTGTCCCATCCACTATGCCCCAGACCACTATTTCTGCAGGCACCATGATCCAGAAGCTCCCAAGCAAGGCCTTTATAAAAAATTTTAGGGAAGGGAGACTACATTGCTGTAAAGCTTCTCCACTGTTATACATCTGCCCATGTATCTGCATGAGATAGGGAAGTCTGAAAGGAAAGCACTGGAGGTGTCATGTTCAAGGACGGAGAAATCTGTATTTTTACCACTAATGGTACAATTACAAAGACATCCCAGGCACAACATCCATGCTCTGGGATAATGGAGGAGGACACTATGGTGTTGCTTCTCTTTACCTATCTGGAAACACAGGCACCACTTTCCCAGTAGATGCTAAAGGGACCCTCACCTCTGCTGGCATGGACACACAAGCCTTTGTAGATTTTGAGGAATGAGATGAGGTAGATCCTGAGGTGTGGCACTGTCCTAGAAAGTTTAGTAGCTAGTCTGCTAAAAGCAGCAGAAGTGGGAATGTATTTATGCTAGTTCCAGAGCTGGCGAAGGAGCATGTGCTAATTAAAATTTTTTTTTTTGCTCAGTATGTCCTCAACTGTATTTGTACAGAGCAGAGATGACCCCATGTGGCTGACTGATCTATTTACACCTCCGGAGTCCCCTGCTCATCCCTATCCCTGTTTCCCAGTTAAGGGTGGAGACAGAAATTTGGGCTAGTTCCAGCAATCCAAGACGCCTGGCACACCACTGGGATTGGAAGAACCAGTGACTTTTACCTAATATAAGCTGTTCAGGATCTCTCTACTGCACAAATACAGGCAAGCAAAAGAAACTGAAATGCCAGTTTCTGGAGAGGAGCTAAAATAAAGTGAATATTATTATTGAAGCCTGTTGTGAACGCAAAAAGCAGCAAAAGCCAGATTAATACCCTCTGCTGCTCTTGCTGACTGTAAGAAGCAGAGGTAAGAAATGTGCTGCATTCATAAATGCACAATTTCTGTGCAGCCTTCCTCTCTTTCTTCCAGACTTTTTATACTCCTTGCCCAGCTGGCTTCTGCTTTGATGTTTAAGTAGAGCTGCAGGCTGTTTCACAGGTGCCTTGTTTCTGCCAGACTGAGACAATCCATGTGCAGGAATGTTGGGGCAGTGGCAATGGTTGCAAATGGATGCAAATGTGAGTCCATCACAGTGGTCTGGCGCCACAAGATATGACTTACCTGTCTTGAGTGTCACTAGCTCGTGAGATGACCTTGAGCATATCACATCCTCTCCCATAACTGTGCTTCCCTTTCACATTAAATATTTGGTTGCCAAAGTCCTTCTCTCTTGCACTAAATAAGTATGTGAAATATTGGCATCACAGAGCATTGTGGCTCCTGGGTGCTACAGTAACAGCACCAAAATTAAGTTCAGGAGGTGTGATCTGGCCAGCTACCCTTGTGCACTTAAAGGAAGCAGCTCTGTTTTACTTGTGTGCTGGTATTTCCATTTCACACTGTTTTCCCAAAGCCTCCTGTGTCTGCAGCAGGGTGGCACCTCAGAACCCTCCCCAGCAGTGCCTGTGACAGTGAGCTGAGGGGTGTCCATGCCTCTCCTATCCCTCTGAAGTGGGAAAACCAGCAATGGCTGCAGAAATCCAAGCAGTTGCTTTTTCTCCATTAGGCTCCAACCTAAACCCAAAACAAGTGACTCCTTTGGTCTTCATCTGGACAGCAGCTGGATTAAAGAAAAGCCAGATATTCCCAAGGGCAAAAGAATGTGTTTGAAATGCAAGTTTCCCTTTCAGGAGAGATATTCAGCCATTTGAAACACAACATATTTCCTTTAAAATCAGCATATATTCCTCCAAAACTCAGCTTCCCCATCTTCAAGCAAAGAATTAGCATCCCTGTGTTGACTCAACAAAGAGCTGAGCTCAACAACCACCAAGTGCTGCACTATTATAAGCAGAGGCCAGAAACACCACCTAGAGTCTCTGCCTGTCCTGCACTAACCACATACCCAAGCAGTGGCATGTTCTTCTGCACATCTACCAGACCTGCTGCAGCTGAAGCTGCTTCACCAGAGGCACCCAGTACAAATCTCTGAAGACCCACAAGAACTCATGTGCCCATTCCTTTCCCTTCCCTGGCTCAAGTATTTAGTATCTGATGAGTGTATGCATGGGCTTTTGCAAGGATTTTGCTGGTACAATTTTCTCCTGGCCTGTTGGAAGCCTTCCAGACTCTCTGTGGTCCTTCACCTGGGACTGACACGAAGGTTGCGGCAAGCAGAAAAGTCAGGTGAAGCTGTGTCCCGGGTGGGTACACAAGACTGCTGTTCCTGGAAGTGCTGCTGCAGTCCTGTGTTCCGCCACAGTGAGAGTCCTGTGTACATCCCGGGTCATGTCCAGAACTACAGGCCGGCCTCAGGCAGGGAAATGAATAAGAAATGCCATTTTAAACATTCATTAACTTTACATGAAAACATCAAGATCTTCCATTTTTGAAGCTGTTTTGCTAAATGCCTGCCTGCCCTTGTTCCAGTGAAAGGATGTGGAGGAGAAGACTTCCCTCCTGGAAATGTTCTGGATACACAACACTCACCACACCAAGTCAGACTAGAGGCAGTTCCAATAGTGTCCAATAACAGCTATCCATTACAGGTCCATTTCCGGGGTGTTCCCATCTTGCTCTGAGACTACAGAATGGATCCATAGCACCACTCAAATAATTGCATCAGTTTAAAAGGCACAGTGCAGACATATTTGCATGTCTGTGGACAAATCAGAAAGAAATCTGGGCTGGCTACCCAACCCATCACCACCACAAGGATTACTCCTTTTGTCTTCTTGTCATCTGAGCCCATCATCATAAAAACCAAGACCCTTCCCAGGTGCCATCTGTGCAGGCCAGCTGAGCTCTGATGTGTTCCCATCCCCTGACAGTGCCAAGCACACAGGTGACATGGGGTGGTGCTGGGAAAAGGATTCACAGCAGCTCAGTTTCCAATTTGTGAGATGTCTTTCCACTTCCCTTTTCCTACTCTATCTGTGAATTTGTGGATGGACAGAGAGTACTATGTTTGAACTGGGAAAATCTTTCCTTGGCTGGGAGGTGCCAAATTATTACAGAGGTGTCAACAATCTGCCATTTCTGAAAAGCCAAGTACACAACTGTAAGGGCTGCACACACTAACTCAGGCAGATCCGCCTTTTCTACAGATGAAATCCTTAAAGCAATGGCTGAGTCACTCCAGCCAGCACCCCTTCAAAGGCATGGTGTGAGAGATGTTAGCAGGAGTGAACCTTCCCCTCCTGTCAAAGCAACAGCTCTGTCAGACAGACGGGATCCAGCAGCCAGCCTGGAAAGAGGCAAGGACTGCAAATAACGCCACTGACTCCCTCTCCCCTCCAACTCCTCCGCCTGGTTACATGCCACCTTAGAGCTGTCCTTCCCTTCTGACTCAGCCTGCAGCATTTCATCCAAAGGGGTCTGAGGCACAGGTAACTTATCTGGCTCTGTGAACAGGCTGCTTTTCTGGAGGGAGATAGGTGTTACATTTTTCAAAATCTGCTTGTAATTCAAGGGTAGACAACTGCTACTCATTTCTACTTATATGCACACACCACCTGCAGACAAGACTGCCTCCAGAAATGGAATTGCACACAGCTCATCCTGCCCCTGCCCCAAAGGGTTGCACGCAGGGTGCAGCCTTGCCAGCACCGGAGGGGGTGCTCCCTTTGGCCCCGTCCTGCTCTCCACCAGTGCTACCACACCAACCTTACCCCGGGTAAGAAAAACAACCACTGATTTTAATTAAAAATATGAAAACAAGTCTTCCAGGTAAACTGAACCAGTGCATACAAGCTGGAGAGAGAAGTGAATGCAGATGAGTTTATTTTTTACCTCACCACCTCCCACCAGCACAGGGACTTGGTAACATTACATCATCACACACCCCCGCCCCTCGGATCAAACCCTGCAAAGAACCAGCTTCTGCTGAGGCTGCTGGAAGCAATAGCCAAAGGAAAATTAACTCTCTGCTGTGCAGGATGCACTTCCCAGTGGCCAGTAGTGACCCAGTGCTGGATTTTGTGGTCAGCTGTTTTGTGGTCAGGGATGTCTGAACCCTCAGAGATGTGAAACCCTGGCACCTCTGCCTCCAAGTATTTATCTAGCAGAACAAGTATTTTTATAACTGGACAAAGAGTCTGAGTTGCTCCCAGTCTGTCCCAAAAGCAGGACTAAAGATGGGCAATAAAGCCACCTGATACCTCAAGGACTAGGCTAACAGTTTTGATAGAGGGACACAAAATGACAGAGCAGGATTATCAATTTCCACCCTCAGACTTCAATTACACAGAATCGGGTACTGTTAGTGTCAATTTTCCTCAAGCCCCACGTGGCCTTACAGAGCAGCCACTGGCTGAGGCAGAGGCACAGGCATCTTGAGGAGAGCAACACAAAAGCTTTTCTTTGCAGGAAATTAAAAAACAAGGAAACAAAGATCAGCACTTGCACAAGCCCCAGACTGGTTCAGATGGAAAATTACCTTGAGACTGTTTGTGCTCCAGATCAATGGATCAGCTGCAGTGCAGGGCAATTAGCACCTTGAAATTATTCAGCGAGCTGAGGGGTGGGAATTTTAAGGGAGATGGTGAGGGAAGGGTGAGAACAAGTAGGAATAACAATAAATCTTTCTGGATAGAAAAGTCAATGCCGGGCGCTGGCTGAGCCCAAGCTACACTGTGAATGTGGCTGTTGGATGCTTTTACAACCAGGCAAATGGGGAACAGAGGGAGATGGAGGGGCTGAGACTACATCCTGGAAATGTGTATATGGCCTGAACATGGAGAGCAGAGCACACATTATCTTTTCAGAAGATATCTCCCTAGTTATACCATAAGCCTATTTTCTGCTGTACCCAGCACTCCAAGCAAGGCAAAAATACTCTGTAAACAGATCCTCCCTGTGTGAGGTGGGAGGGCACAAGGTGCAAACGGGCCACTCAACACTTCAGGTAGGCATCAGCTTGGTTAGGGCTGTGTCCAGGTCTGTGACCAGGCTCAGGACCAGCTCCCTTCAGAGGAGAGAGCATCCTCACAGGGGCTGGGTGGCTGTCTCCAACCATGGTCTTCAGCAGCACGCACACCTTTGTCATTTGGGATGTTATGAAGACACTGGTCTGATTATTCCTGCCACTATCAGGAACAGGAAGATCTCATTATTTCCTATGTGCTGACATAGCGCTCACATACATGCAGCATGCCTTACCGTCGCTCTCAGAGAAGGAGGGAGGGAGGGAGGGAGGGAAGCAGGGATGACAGTGGCTGGCTCCAGTGTAACCTCTTTCCTAGCCCTTCTTTACACAAATCACATCTCCAAACATCCAGGAGAAATGAGACATTGCTCAGATGGGACTTGTTCCCCAACCACAGGGGCAAACAGGAATGCCCTTCTCTTCCCATGACCTGAGGAAGCACATGTGGCCTTTGCTATCAGACATGGGGACTTTCTCCACTGCTCCTGAACATGAACCCATAAAGCAGTCAGGTATCAGAGACATAGCTAGGATTAAAGCAACTACATGAGAAAACCCTGCTCCTTTCCAACAGGTCTCCATGTTTCTATTATTAATCCAGGACGAAAAGAAAACCATCTCTACCCAAACAGTTTTCTATTATTCTATATTCTATTTTCTATTATTATTATGTCTGCAACATAATCTGAGGCCAAGGCAAGCTACTGCAAAATTCTTTGAGGCACTGGTGCTCTTAACACTTTGAAACCATGCTAATCTGATAAGGCACTGAGAGAATTATGCAAGCAGACATACCCGGAGCCGATAAGGAGCATCAGAGATAGAGCGCGCCAGGTATTTAGGGCTGGGAGCAGGGGAAGGCAGGAGTAATGCCCAGCATAGCTCCCCACAGCCCAGTGCCAGAGCTGTGGCAAGGCCTGCAGAGTGGCCGGCATGGGGAGGCAAGGGAAGGCAGCTTGCCTCAGCCACTAAGCACTGCAGCTCATGACAAGGAACATTACACAGTAGGATGTGAGCGCTGCTGCTCACAGCTAGAATCTGAGCATTAACATTTCATCACAGCGCTTCCTTCGTCAGGATGCAGAGAGATGGAGGTGGAGCACAGCCTAGAAACCACAGATAAAACCAACTAGGATAGAAGGTTTAGCTGCAAATGCAGCAAATGGGACACAGACGGGTTTCTTCTTGCCTCTGCATAGTTGGATGAGGTTTGGGAAAACCTGAGTCCTCGCTGCATTTCCTATGGATAACACTGGTGTTCCTGAGACAGCCAGGCTTTTGGGTAATCCAGTGCTAAGTGCCATCGAAACAGCAGCATTAGTAGTAATTAAAAATGAGATGCTTTTAACACCGGGCAGTGTACTTTGGAGGTAGCCAGTTCACCCAAACTGGATTACGATAGCTCAGGATCTTACATCTTTATTTCCACCCTGGGATAAGTGCAAACAGCCTTGGAAGAAACAGGCACAAAATCCACTTATGCCAAGACGGTTCTGAAGTGAAAATGTATTTTCCCCGTTTCTCCAGAACAGTCAAGATAAATACAAATATGGAAAGGGACTGACACTGGAAAGCAAACAGCATTTAGTCACCCACACAGACCTTGAACAAGCACTTTACTGTGTAAGTGAAAATAGCCTGCGAAAGCAGTTTTGTTCAGGGTAAGGGGAGTGGTAAAGAAATCCCTGATGGCTTATTTGTGGGAAATTAGAGCTAAAACCAAAATGTAAGAGGGAAACCAGAATGATTTATAGTGGGAAACCTCCAGATGGAAGAAGCAGTGGGGTTGTGGTGGTCTACTAGCACACAAACGTGTAATGTAGTTGTGTACGTCACAAGACATGCTCGTCTAGCGAACACGTAAGCACACAGCTATGCTCTCTCCTCCCGACCAGCCCCATTTTCAGGGCATAGCAGGCTTATCAGACAGACAGTTTGTCTTCAGGCCACACATGTGAGTTGGCATCAGAAGCATTTGTCCCCTTTTTGACCCCAGCAAATTGGTTTATTCTATTTATGCATTTTTGATCTGTAACCCACAACAGAGGTTTTTGGCACTGCTGCTGGAAGGTCAGGGAAGGACCACAGAAGAGCAAGTCCCAGGCACAGAGCCCTCTCAGAGCATAATCCATCAGCTGCCTCCGCCAGGAATTTGCTATGTTTTGAATTCAAAGAATCTCTTTCAAAAACAACAACAAAAAAAAAACCACTCAGGCATTCATGCCAAGATGGCAAGCGGGCGGCCCAGAGCTGGTGGAACAGCACAGGGAGGATCCCATGTTCAGACAGGGCAGCCAGGCTTACAAAGATGCTCAGTTACAAGAGCTGTGAGGAGCTCTTGTGAGAGAAGATGGGGAGATGGATGGGATGGGGTGAGATGGAAAAGGCAGATTCATGCTTGAAGAGAGCACCCTCTGAGAAGGGGCTCTGCTCCTGCCTGGCACTAAGCACACTGCTGGGCAGCCTGCTTATCAGCACTCCTGCCTGGGGCACGACAAAGTGCCTATAGAGCTGATGGGGAGCTAAGAACAATTCCCTGGACTCCCTTCTCCCCCCCAAGAACTGTAAAAGACATTTCAAAATGTAGACCCTTCTTCCATGAGGTGCCAGTGAACTGATGATTTCTGGCACAGTTTTGTTGAAGGATTCAGTAGGAGAGTCCAGGACATGTACCAGAAGACAGGAGGTTCAGCCAGGAGGACAACTTTGGTCCTGAGCTGCTACAAAGCAAGTCAGGTGATATTGAGGAACAACAGACAACTACATGAGAAAGAGCCACGTATATCAACAGTATAGAGAAAAACACACCAGATGATGCTACCAAATGCACATTCTCTTCAAGAGCTCCCAAGTGAACTCACGTATACATGTTGGATGCCCAAAAAGATGCTGTGGAAGGAGGTGGAGGAGAGCTATGGGGATGGATTTTCAAACAACAGAAGAGCACCCAGCTGGAAGAGATGGCACTGAAGAGTTTCCAGCAGTGCTATTTCTAAAGACTTAATTCCCAAATGTCTGAAGAAGATGAATAGAGGGGCCAGGAGCTTCCCCTTGCACAAGGCAGGCATATATTTAAAGAAGCAATAGCAGAGAAGAGATGGGCTGTATATTCCCCACTGGAGACAAACCATGGCATTCTGTTTCTCAGTGCCCAGGTTTAAAAAACTCTCCCGAACATGACAGTTCATGACTACTCATCTCACTAGGCAGTACCAGGGGATTTTATCATTACAATGATGTCATCACAGGATCAGCTCTCCTGCAGCTTCACACCCCATGGTGAAGGACTGCCTTTCCTGGGAAGGGATAATCCCCACAGGATTAGAGCATTTCAGAGAGTAGGCACACACCTCCCAATCTTCTCAAAGCACACTATTTACTGAACACACACAAGTGACAATACAAGAAATAAGTATGACGTTGATTTTCCCTGGATGGACAACAGCATCTCCCCTCTAGAGGCCCACCTCTAGGCCGTGCTGGATATAAACAACCAGGTACTCCTCTGGCTGTGATGGGTGCAACATCACTGCTCACCCACTCACATTCTGGCACGTGAATAAACTTCCCTGCAGTTTGTGTTTCTCAGTAACCCTGTGGCAGTAGCCATGGTGACAAAACTGGGGTCCTTGGCAACACACCAATGATGCTGCAAATCTATGATGACTAATCCTAAAAGCCTAATTTACGGAAGTCATTTAAATGCTTAAAGATATGCAGGTCACTGCAGGGGGCAATTTAATGGCTATGGCATATCTGGTCTTGCAACAGTTGTACAGGAGGAACAGCCAGGGCATCTTCTCTCCATAAAATTAAGTGGATTTTTAATGCAAGATGTAGACTAAAGATGTTAAAAGGAAAGCACAATTAAAACATAGGCATAATAACAAACCCAGGTGATTTCCAGTCAGAGACCTGGTCAGAGCTTCCAGATGAAACACTGTTTTAAGTAAAAATCCCACACAACAATATCACTGATATAGTACTGCCTGGTTTATTTGTGCCTATTCAGAATGTAATGAATGCCTTCCTCAATACATCTTGCCCATAAGCATATAAAACCATGATGCAGCAGAGCCAACTCTCCAGATTGCCCCCATTAAACGCACACCGAGGACCTCCAGTGCAATGGTTTCCAGCTTTTCAAGGACAGCCAATGGTTCAGTATCTGCTCCATGCTGGCTGCCCCTGTTCATTTCCCACGGGGCAGCATGTGCAGGACAGCGAATCTGGTTACCTATTCAACGTTTCAGACCTCCAGCTTTTTCCTGGCACTAAAAGATTTATGGTCCTGTCTTCAATTATTATGCTGCTGATGTCACCAAGGGAAGTGCACCAAAGTGAGTATATAGCTCTAACTGTGCTTGGCTGGACCAGCAAGGCAGCAGTAAATCCACTGCCTCTTTTCACCAAAGCTTTTACATTTTTCCTCTCCACCTGTCTGCCACTTGTGATCTAACACACAAGGAAAGGGAGAGTGGTTTCTACTCGCACACAGCTCACCAAAAAGCCTTTGTATAGGCTCTTTCTGTCTTTATACAAATAAAGGAATAAGCACTGTACACCGTATCTTACCCCAGAGAAAGCAAATATTGCTGGCCTTAGTCTGTAGAGTCCTACATCTGTATCCCAAAGTGCTACACAATTATCCCTCACCTAATTTGCTGTGGTTTTGAGTAAGCATCCACATCACTCAACAACTACCAGAGACAAGCATCAACACACAACCAGGTTAAAACATCTGATCACACATGATATGATTTCTCTGTCCTGATCCACTGCTTTAACCCAGTACCCCCTGCCCTTCCTACACAGGCATCTTCCAGCAGAAATGCTTCCTTCATGTGACCAAGAGCTAGGACATGAAGCACATTCATGTGGCAGAATGTAGGCTGCTTCAGTTAAAAGCAAGCAGACAAAAATACTTGTTGGGTAAAATCTTACTTCTACTTATGAGGATTTCCCCCTTATTAAAACTTGACACAGCATAACTGCCCTTGTCATTGCAGCTGAATTGTAGCCAATGCACACACAAAACACCATTGGTTCCCTTCATTAGTTTGTCAACATTTCTGTTCCTGCAGAAGAAATCAAGTTTAAATAGGAGTTACCTGCATTCCCACTTCATTCTGTTGCTGTAATAAAGCAATAGCAACAACAATAACTATGGTAGGTACTAATGACTTCTTTTGCAGTTTAAAGAACAAAACGTGTCACTTGACGTACATAATGCTTGCGTGGATGCAATTGCAAGATGCTTCTTGTGTAAATTAATGCAAAACAAATACTCAGTAAGTCTTGAAGACAGACTAAACCTTTGCTCTTCTGAAAAACAAAACCCCTTGCTGATCCCATTTGGAGATTGAAACAGTGATTCTGGAGGGCGTGAACAGTTGTTCTCTCCTCACCTGTTACACCTGCAATGGAGCCATTAGTCTCCTTGACCATTGTTCATTACTAGGATGCATCTACTAAAGTAACAAACCTGAATGTAGATTTATGCCATTAATACTAGCATCACAACCTTAGTGCTTAGGTACAGAACAGTACCATGACTTACCAATAATGAGGAAAAGAAATGGCAATGCTTTACATCAATTACAGCACAAGATGGGAGTCTAAACCCTGCTTTCTTAATCTCTCTGTGTGAAGTTGCTTCAACCACAGCTCAGCTTCACCTCTGGTGATAACATGTCTACTACCCTCCCTCAGTACTACCATGAGCCTTTAATTAAACCACTCACACAATTCTGTGATACATCATGTTATTTACAATGTTGTAAGGCTCTGTGCAGACTGAAATCCTGGATAATAAAGAGTTTTTTTGCTCATGGATTTTTCAGCCAGGACTATTTAGGCTTCTGTTGTCGAAATCAAGAAACCTTGCAGGGTCCTTATTAGTGGTGCAGCTCACTGCTGCTGTCACCTCCCTGCTGCTCCTCCTTGGGTCATTTTCAGCAGCCTGTCACGTTCCCTTGTGTCAAGGAGACCATAGCTGTGTAGGGCACCACAGCTGATGTCTACTTCCCTCCCCAGAGAGGTTGCCACTACCCTCAAGCCCTAGCCAAGGCACTTCCATTGCACAGCACTGGCCAGCCCAGGCTGCCCACTCTACCTCTGGAAATGGTATTCCAGGTTCTGCACTGCCACATCGATGTTGTGCTACAGAGAGGAGGGGCAAACCATGGTCTGCATCACACCTGGGCCAGGTATGGGCATTCTGGGGTGCCCATTTCTGCAACTGTAGCTGGACTGAGCATTTGGGCATGATGGCAGGTCCTGCTGGCAGTTCAAGGGAAGACTTAAGGATGGAAAAGGCAAGGTACTTTTTAGCTGCAGCTCAGCTACAGGAGAACAACTTCCTGTAAAACACTACCTATGAAGTTGTCAAGTTTTCAATGGCTGCTGCAAAATCTAATCCCTGCTTCACTTTATGCTTGGCTCTCCTGAAACCCAGTATCTGCCATGGACATTTAAAGCTCAGCTGAACAAAGCATTAGGAGAGAGGCTGTGTGGATCGATGGCATGGTCAGTAGGGTGTGCAGAGAGGTGACACGAAGAGGGATTTACCATTTCTAAAACTCCAGTTAGAAGAAAAATAACGGGAGTGGACAAGAAGAGGAATAAAAGACAGAACAGGTGGGGGACTTGCAAGCTCTTCTCAACATCTGCAGAAGGGGCTGAATCCAGAAACAGAAACCCTGGGATGATGCTAGTTAAATGCTTCAATGAATTGGAAGTTATCTTCCAGTGTATTTTTAGTTGGCACCAACAGACATTACATAATGGCTATTATATAACAGCTTTACAGCAACAAATACTGTCTTTTGGGCCTTTTGTTTGTTTTTTTTTCTTTCTTTCTCTCACTGTCTTTTTCTTCAACTTCTTCTCCTTAGTGGAGGATTGGTCGATAACTGCACTTTCCATCAAATGAGGCAGGCAAATCCTTAAGATAAAACACAAATGGAGTAAAAATATTGCTACTAAGCCTGTGAGTGCTTCTCTCTTGCCCAACCTCAAACAGAATTAACTATTCCCAGAATAGAAATTCCACTAAGGCTTCTCTGTAGTTTAAAGGGACAGGCTGTGATTCTCTGCAGACACTAAATTTCTCAATACTGTTTTTTTCTCTATCTCACAGTGATAGTTCAGAAGACAAAAATAAGAGGGTGGGGGAGAAGCACTACATAAGAGATGCTGAGGAAAAACTGAAGGGTTTTTTATCTGCTGGTAAGTTCACTGCCTGTTGGTGCTCCTTCAAAATCTTCCTTGGCATATTTTTATCTTTTCTTCTTATCAGCCATACTGGCAGAGCAACAAAGACTTTTGCTTCCAAACTATGTGGTACATGAAAGAGAGAAGAAAGTTCCCAGAAGCCAGAAATATTTCCTTTCCTACATTTCCTATCTCTGAACCTAAAGAGAGCCAAAGCAGGCACACTGCCTCTGAATGCAGAAATAAAATCAGTTCAGTGGCACACCACAAGCTCCCATATCACGTCACCCTGCCAACACAGGCAAGGGCCCTCTGTGCTTCTGTAATCCCAGCACTGAGCTTCCCTGACAAACACAGCACTCCCAGGACTTCTGCCTTTCTCATTCTGGTCCTCTAAAACAAATGAGCTGATTCCAAGAAGAGCAAGAGACATAATCTGACAAATAATCTCTTCTTTGCTAGCAAGCTGCTCCCTTCTGTTGTTTCTCTCTTTCACCTCCCTAAACCTGGAAATGCCACTCATGCTCTCCATGGTTTATAAATAAACCAAACCCTGGACTACCTAGATGGGAAGGCAGCGTGCTGTGCACTTCACTAGTGTCACACACAGGAGCAAAAACAACCCTGGGAGAGTGGAGAAGGAAAAAACACAAACAAATGCAGCTGCTTGGAGAGCACTATGTCAGCTCAGAGAGACACTTCTTGGCTTTAAAAGCCATTGCAGCACACAGTAGACCCCACTACTGATAGTGGCGCTCTGAAGGTAGTGATTGCAGCCCAGTGTGGAAGCACAGCCTGGCAGGGCTGCTCCTGTGAACATGAGCAAAAGCCCAAGAAAGCAGGACAAAGAGAAAGCAGAAGAGATGAAAATGAATCAGCTGGCACGACGGTGTTAGGTCTGGACTAAAGTAGTGCAGTTAGGAGAGAAGAAACAGCATACAAAAACTTACCAAATGTACTAAGTTTTATTATTACATGGGGAGTACTGGCTTGTTTCGTGGACTTCTGCCACCTAGCTATTATGATCTTCAACAATTAACTTCAGAAAGAGGAAATTTGCTGGAAAAGCTGGCTTGAGAAGTTGTTTTGAAGACATGAATGCATGAGACTTCCTCTGCAAGTAGTCTGTGCTGACCACAAAGAATACAGTCCATTTGCCATTCAGGACTGAAAACACTAAGAGAAACAAGTGTCAAAAGCAGTAGGTGTACTTGCATTTGTCATAGATTTCTCCTCAATACAAACCACTAAGGGATTTTATAATAACTGATCACTTGTAGCACTGGAAAATAGCAAACACACATTTAACTTGGTCAAAGGTTCCTGGCTCTCAGGAGAAAGACTCCTAGTTCATTTCAAAGCTCCTCCCTGCTGAGCCTCCAGCCCCAGGTGCTTGGGATAAAGGCCCTTGATATGGCTGCAGTGGTGTTGCTGCTGTTGAGTGTCCTTCTCAAGATCAAAGCTCTCCAGGGAAACATAGCACAACTGCTAAATCCCTTGTTAATGAACCCTTCGGCATGGCTGTACTTAAATGGCGGTAGCTTCCTCATGCATGTATGCAAAGCAGGGGGAAAAGGCATCCTCAGGAATCCACAGCTGAACAGATGGAGGGGCACTGTTTATCCAACACCGACTGCACTTGCTGCTGCAGCACTTGTGCCGGAGTCGCAGCAAACAGCCTGTCCCCAAACAGCGTGGCCACAATGGGAGCGCGCCTGGGGGTTTTCCTGCCCAGGGAAAAGAAAAGGATGTTTAATTTAAAAGGAAGGGAGCAGCATACAGACTGTGTGAACTTGTAAAAATCAGGTTTCACTCTGACATACTCAAATTTTGGCCAAGGGAAACCAGCTGGACTCTACAAGGTCATCTCAGTGGACCCAAACATGCATTCCCATTCCCACCCAGCCTCTCTGCACATACCTTTGTGACAGCCTGACATACCAAACCTCTCTCCTGGGAGAGCAGCAGGGTTATCCCTCATAGCCTTGCGGCATAATGCACTGAGGTTCAGTTCCATGGTGTTTCTGAGCTCTTTGGTTTCTTACTTTTAAGAGACTTCCAGGGAAGTGCATACAACAGGACTGTGAAGAATCCTACTAACCAGCGGCATGTCCAAGCACGAGCCTCTGCAAACATGCTGCTGCTGCTGTGCAAAAAAAAAAAAAGCCAACTCCACTGTAAAGATTGTTCCACTGGATTTAAGATGGAATTAAAACATATTTAACTTTATAAGTAACATGTATTAAATTTAAGAATAAAATAAAAAGTCTGAGATCAGCAAAATATGAATCATTAATCGAACACACACTCTGAAAGACTTCACTGTGAAATCTCTAGTGATTAGCTATGGGCACTCAGCCAAGGAGGCCTGTGAGCTCTGTTTCGCTGACATGTATTTTTAAACAACCTCCAGCAAAGAGGAGCTCCATTTGGGGCACAGAATACCAGCTTTGGGGGCTGGGACCAGTGTCTGCCACAGATCATCTTGCAAAACATCTCACTGGATCCCAGTTCTCCATCTAAAAGACTGAAACAATATGCCCTGCTCCTAGTTCCTGCACAGCTTTTACAACTGAATCTGCAGGGCATAACCACCTGTTCCTACACTCACAGAGTGCACTGCTGTCCCTATTTGGTGATGAGAGCTGTGTACATCTGTAATATATACCATGCAGACAAAAAAACCCCACAGTTGAAAGATCTTCAGATAAAATACAGCCAGTCTGTGGCAGGACCAGTTAGCCCTATCATTCCCAATTGTATTTAATGCATTATCTGAGATCACCCAGCAATAGAGAGCCTGCAGCCTCTTTAATAGCATATCGATTACATGTTTTGCACAGTCCACGATGCAAACTGCTAGAAGCATCTCTCAGACTGCATTAACATCACCTGCAACTCCAGGTATGCTGAAATCTGCCTGGGCTAGGTAAGGAGAGGTGACATTCCATCAACCTAGTGGCCCCTGCCTACTTGTGCTGAGCACAATATGTATTAACTTCTCTGTTTGCAAATCACCCAGAATGCTCCAGAGACAAGAGTTTATACTGGTAACAAACACAGAATTAAGCTGACAGTTTTAAAAGATTAGTAAAATGTTGCTTTCCATTCAAATTGGGGGAATAAATGAGTATTTATGAGAAAATATCGTCTCCCACAGAATGTTTACTCTATCCTGGAATGCATCAAGAGATATCTGCATTACTGCAAACCTTCGTCAACAGAAATGCGAATGTTTAGAAAGAGGGAGAAACAGAGGAACAAGATGATCTGTTCCTTCCAACCCAAACCATTCTATAATGGAAAATAACACCAGTTAAAAGATTTTTCAGATTGGTCTGTATGAAAGAAAATGGGCAAGCAGTGCTCATCTAAACTCCGCCAAAGCAGTAACCACTTAAAAGGTGCAAAAGCCCTGCAGCATGGGAGTCAGGACAGGGGCCCTGGGGGAGTAGGCTGCCCAATGCTGGCCCCAGTGGGAGCCCAGTGAACCAGCTGCTGCTTGGCTGGGAGCAGGCAGCAAACTCACTCTTCTGTTCTGCCAGAGCCACCACTTCCCTCCCTGACAGTGACAGTGGGGGTTCAACCCCAGTAACTTCTGCAGCTTCTCGAGATCCTCAAGCAGAACAAGGCACAGCCCAGAGGATGGCTGGAAGTGCCTATTCTTGAGCCAGAAGCACCACTGTGGCTTGGCTTCTACCTGCCCACCCTGCAGGACATACCAGCTGGGGAAAGGAAAACCCTGCAGAGCAAGGTGAGGTGCTAATTACAAAAAACAAAAGAGCAAGCAGAAAAGCAGCCATTGAGATGTTCAGCATGCCTCACCAGTTTAGAGTGGGTTGATATAACATGCAGATTGGTTTTAAATGTTTGCATGACGTAAGTTTTTAATCTAAGATTTTACTGATCGCTTGCGCTAAATGGAGCAGAAACAGCTGCACTCCAAAGGGTCCTGCACTTGTTTCCAAGAGGTATTTCTTGCCCCCATGAGTTTACAGTTCCATCTAATCCAGAGAGACCATGGATATAAGCAAAAATGCATTCTGTCTGCTTTCACAGCATGAGAAGCAAAGGAGAGCAAAGAAGGTAAGTAGAGACAAGAATAGTTTAAATTCATTTCAGACATAATCCAAGAAGTGCCAAGTGAAACTTCACTGTACATTGCAGGCAATCAAAAATCAGTCCCATGACAGGGCTTAGCAGAAACTCAGTACAAGCTCTCAAGCAAAGAAACAAAACAGACATCTTCAGAATAAACACAAGTTCTGAAAGAACTGACTGAGAGAGATGATGGATGTCCCAGAGAAGGAGGCTTACAAAGTGATGCAGACTAAAACCCTGCTCCCCAGCTTTACCCTTTCCCTCCTTCTCACAGCTGGTCAGTCTGTGGGCAGACAGGCACACAGCTTGTCAGGGACTGTAATGGTTCATGCCTTACACATTGTTATGAAGAAGTTTTTGCCCATTACAGCAAAAACTGTACAAAGAAGCTACAACCACAGAAGCCTCCTTGAAGATGCCTGATTGGAACTTTGGACTGTGAGTTAAGCCACCTAGATAAGATAAAGGGGACACTATTGTTCAATCATCTCAGGTCTAGGGCGAAACAAACAGGGCTGAAGGAAAGGAATGCGTCCACAAGAACGCCAAACCCAGCACTTCGCTGAAAATCATCTCTGGCTGGGTTTTGGGTGGGGGAGACCACTGCCCACAGAAGCCAGGTTTACACAGACTTCCCCCCAGAAACAAGTTGGAGGAGTGGGGAGAGGTTTTAGGTCCTTGGTGTAACCTCTGGTCAGAGGCACTGAACACCCATCCTTCCTTACACAAACTGGCCCAGCTGTGGAACCCCCAACCCCACAGGCCACATCCACGGGACATTCAACTGAGAGGCAGCTGAGGGGGGCGTCATAATCCATCAAAGACCCCCTAGAGTGCTCCCCAGACGCATTCCTAAGGCTTTGCACCACAGAACTGCATGTGATGCAAAATGATGCAACAGACCCAGAGTCTGCTGCAAGAGACTGGCCCCCACCCCGGGGAGGTACCTAGGCATTCCTACCTGGCCTGAACATATATTAATCCATTGGATTCTATGCTTTTCGAGGGACCTTCACCACCAAGAAGACCAGCTGGAGAGGATCAATGGATCATCGTTGGGATCCATGGAATGATGATATTTTCTTTATTCTGTCTCTCTTTCTGTCCCCCCACCTCTCTTCTACTTCTTTCTCTTCCTTCTTCTCTCTTTTCCTCTCCCTCTCATATTTACTATTAAAGAAAACTCTTTATTAAATTTACTATTCAATAAAAATACTACTGACTTTGGCATATGGTCTTGTTTGCACCTTAATTCGGGCAGAGGCATTTCTAGTAACTTAAAAACTGGATCATGACACAGCCCCAGCAGCAACCTCACACCTCAGCAGGCCTTCAGCTTAGACTCCTGCCTTCAGGCTTGTCCTCCCCAATTCTGCTCCCAAAGTGCTGCCTTGACACAGCTAACCTCTGATTTGTAAGAATTAGAACTGGACCTCCAAATCTTGGGTCCTAGAAACAAAAGTATAGATAACTTTTTCAGCTCTGCTGTGCCCCGCTGTTGTTGTGAAAAGCCATGGGACAGCATGGTATGAAAGAAAACATAGAAGAGAAGCATCTCGCAGAACAAAGCCATTGTGTTTGCACTGGATTTGTATGACCTCTTCCTCAGAGTAAACAAATCTAAACTTGTGAACCAGACACAGTTAGAGATGACTCTCCACTCCCAGAACTCCCCACCGATCCTGAAGATGAAAGAGAGCAAGAAAACACTAAATATTGGGTTACTGCAGCCCCATCTCTCCCAAGTGTGGCATGGATGGCCCTCCAAACAGGTAAAAGCAATCTGCACTTGAGTTAACCATCAATAAACTACTTATTTATTTATTAAGTTTTTATAACTTCCCTATACCTGTGCCCTTGATGAAAAGGGTGATCTTTCTTCTCAGTACAGCTGGACATTATCTGTACATGTTCTCCATGGGGTCAGTTTACTGAAGATCCCATGGCAGCCTGGAATTTTGGAAAGCAATGCATTCATCATCAGTCAGGGACCATGCTCCACAGTACTGGTCAGTCCCCAGTAGGAACAGCTCATCCTGCAATGCTGCAAACCAAGTAAGGCACTAATGCATGTGCCCAAGCTCCTCGGTGAAGGTTAAAAACTCATTTAGCACCTGGTGCTAAAAATGGTGGTTCCTTGCCAACAACTCACAAATCATCATCCTGCAGCCTGCTTGACTCAACCACTCTGGCATGGTAACTGAGGATTTATCTTACACATGAAGATGTTTAAAGTGGTGCAATATTGAGTGCTCTACAGGTGGGAGGCTGCCAAACAGAGGTTGTCACAGGCAGGGACACAATCCAATTTATCATCAAACCAGTATTTCTATTCCTGCCATTTGCTTTATTTAGTCTCCAGCTTCGCATAGTGGGAAGGACGGGGCGTCTGCAGCCCCAGCCACATTCACTACTGAGTCAGGTGCCACCCCAGTGCCAGAGCTCTGGGCACTGTAATGGAGCTCAAAACAGCAGCCTGTAATGATGCAACTAAATGCCTCATGCCTCATGAGGCACAGACAAGAGGAGGTAAATTAGCACAGGCAAACCGAGTTTTTTAATAACCACAGGCCTTAATGACCACGGGCACTTTTAGTAACAGTTAAATGCTCAGAAACAAAACCAGTACAACTACCATCTTGGGCACTGAAAGCCGCTGAAAAACTGCAATTGTATCAGAGCTTCACGGCCTGCTGCACATGCTGCTGCTTTAGAGTCAGCCCATCCTCCTGCCCCATGCACTGCAAATGTAGCTGGCCTCTTCCACTGCCCTGAGGTGATCTGCAATGAAAGACACCCTTTGGTGTCTGGCAGGTACTTGCTGCTTTGAGCGTCCTCGTGGGCAGTGCAAGGAGCAAGTGCTCTAGGTAGCCAATTTCTATTCACTCACAAATGCAACATCCACCAGTCTGTTCCCCTTTCTTCTCTTCCCTCCTCCCACCTCCCCTTCCCAGTCACCCTCTACAGCTCAAATCCCGTCATCTACTCCTATTCTCCTTGTTCCTATGTCCATCTTTTACTCTTTTTTGTCTTTTCTTGTCCTCCCCACTGATCCTGTACCCTATCTTCCCTGACACAAATCTATCCCCTCACCCAACCAGCCTGTCCGTATCTCCATCACTGCTACTCTCACAGATTTGTCCCCAACAATCTCAGACTAACTATTCATATACCTTTATTCTGGTTCTTCCTCTGATTTGTACTGGTAACAGCAGGGTCCAAAACCTCCCTTGCTCCTGCACACCCCAGAGGATCTCTGCTCCCAACTGCACCACTGAGACCTTCCCTACAACCAAGGCTACAGCATCCTCTGCTCGCATGAGCTGCACTACAGACTGCAAAAAACCCACCAGACTTGATGTCACTCTGCCTTAGTTTAAAAGTCTGGTTTTTTTGGTGGGCGGGGAAAGCCACAGAGGCAGCTTCTGAAAGGGAAGCTGCTTGAAGCTTCTACTATGTCCAGCAGAGCCAATCCCCTGAAGACTCTGACGACGGACATGTTAATGGCCCAATTAGAGGAGTTGGTAACGCCTCTGTAATGACATATTTGAGAAGGGAAAAATTGCGCGGAGATTATCTTTTATTTTCTTCTGAGGGGTGGGTAGGTGCCGCGGCCAAGGCCCTCCCGGGACCAGGGGTGGGCACGCGGCTGGCGCTGGGAAGGGCCCGGGCCGTGTGGCTGGGGCCGGGCGGCCGGGGCCCTCCCGGCATGGCTCACGGTGAAGTTTGCCTGCTTAGCCGTTTTTAGCTAGCCGTGCTGCGAACACAAGGGCAACAGCTTCTCCTTTTCGGCGCCCTGCATGAATAGAGGTGCTGAATTGAAAAGGTTAAAATAATTCTACTTGGGCAAGAATAAGGTACATTGTAACCAATGAGGAAGTTAGCAAATAACTCGGCAAGAGATAAGGACAAAGCTTGCTAAAACCAGTGAAGAAACTGCTGGAACAGCTAACAGGAGACTGTGCATGCCTAGAGAAGAAAGGTGAAAAGTGCACAGCGAGGAAGACGTTCGGCCTTCATCGAAACGACCACCGAGCCTTCCTCAGCGCGACCACCAGGGAGCACTGCGCCTGCGCTCCGCGTATGCTAATAACGAGTTCTAAGACATAGTTTGCATAACCACACCTTTTCTAAGGAAAACAATGAATATGCATGAAATGTAACATATATTGTAATCTGCTGTGTGCCTGGGGTGTGTGTGTTAGGAGGAGCGATCCCCCGCGCACCCGGCGCACTGAATAAAGCAAATACCTGTTTCTTGGACTTGGTCTCGGAAGTGTCTCTTGGCCCGGTTTGGGGCGATTCAGAACAGAGCCGGCACTGCGGTGACCGGCACCGCCCATGCAGTGCCAGTGGGACCACATGGCCAGCGACGAAAACATAGCGAGTGATTCCCCCACACGGAATCCAGATGGGATCAACTTCTCAGCGCTGCAAAGATCCTACAGAAATCTTTGAACTAGTGGAATTTGTTGACAATGGTACTTACGAACAGCAGGTTTTTTTTCTTCGTAGTCGGAGAAGGAGGAGAAAGTGAGGACATGTGGAGAAAACCAACATAGCAACACCAAGGTCAGTGAAAAGAGAGAGAGGGGGAGGAGGTGCTCCAAGCTGTGGCGAGGACTATAATACAACAACTTGTTTCCCTATAATCCATGAGGTGCATGGGGGGATGCAGAGATCCACTCGCAGCCCATGAGAAAGAGTGCTCACACTGGAGCAAGTGGATGCTGAAAGCTGTAATCTAGTGAGGAACTTGAACAGAGAGAGAAGACCCTTACTTCTAGAGACAGAGAACCCTTGCTTCCAAACTAGAACAGCTTATCCTTAAAAAACTACACCCCATGAACTAAATGACCCACACTGTGCAGTTTTGGGAAGACTGCTTTGCTCATGGGAGCACGTTACAGTAGGTCAGGCGGGACTGCTATTCATGAAAATTAGAACCACGTTGGAAAAATTCACGGTGAATTATCCCCTGTGGGAAGGACCCCACGGCACAGCAGAAGAAAGACCCTTCCTTCCCTGAACGAACTGAAGAAAGATTTTTAGAAAGTGAAAGACTGACCAAACCCCCATGTTTTGTCTCCCTGTGTTGTCGGTGGGAAAGAGGGAAGGACTGGGAAGAAAAAAAGTGTTCTAAAGGTTTATTTTAGTTCTTACTACCCTTTTTACTTTTAATTCTGTTAATAATAAATTTTCTTTATACTGTTTAAGTTTTGAACCTGTTTTGCCCTTAAGGTATTTTTTCTCCTAATCCTAATCTCAACTCATGAACCCTTCATTACGATTCTCGTGGATACCTGGCTTCTAAGCAGTGTAAAACCGCGACACACTCCTGACATTGAGGCTGAAAAACTCCAGGGTGCGCAAACCTCCACCTGGGCTGAATGACGTTAATAAGGTGAAGGTACTTTCTCACGCAGACACCTCCACTGCCAAGGCATGAGAGGACTAGAGCTCATCAAAAAAAGAAATTGTCAATATTTTGCAGTATTTCTTTCCACGCTGCTCCTCAGAACGCCTTAAACAAAATAAAAAATAATTGAAGAAAGTCATGGCATAACCTCCCCCCAAGTTACTGAATCTCACAGAGATTTAGTCAAAGACCATGGGCATTTTACTGGGAAACGCTGGCAAAGTTACCAGAAGGCTGAACTGTCAGCCCCACCTAGAGCAAGTGCTAAACTTTTGCTGACACAGTTCATTAGCTTGCAAAAGAAATTATCCCAAGTGAACTGTGACATTAATGTGTCTGATTCTCCAGTTGTTCAGGCTATTAATGTATAAGATGTAATTAGAAGTAAGGGTAGAAAATAGCCTTTGCAGAATATTTTTCAGACCATTAGTTGACAGAATTTTCTACACTATTTCACTCTTGCATTTCTGAGTACAAGTGCCTTCTCTTTATTAAGTGCTTCCCAACCTGCTAAGCTCGATGTGTTTTCAGTGGTTGCACTACCCACACAAAGTGTATCAGTGACTCCAGCTCTAATTCCACTATTTCACCCAACTGGAGAAGATCAGGTCAAATTAGGCTTATATTGACAAGCAGCTGCCTTGTTTCACTCACCTCAAAGGAAAAAGGCCAAATCAGTCTTACTCTCTAATGCACAAATAGCCATATTGTTAGAATTGAAGAAAGAAGCTGGGAGGAAAAACAACACATTACTGGATATCTATCCACTGTAGAAATTACATTATTGTCACTATTCAGCAACTGAACTTAGTCACACACAGATCAGTAAGGAAACCCTTTTCTGTATGGGAAATTGGTCACATTTAGCCTCTCTGCCTTCTGCTTATCTTGTCAATAAGGACCTTCTGTGTTTTTGTTCAAACCATTCTTGCCACCTAGAACCTTTGAGGTGCAATAGATGCTTGGAAAAAAAGTACTTGGTAAACATACAAGAGCCTTTCAGATTTTTGATTCCTGGGCCACATGGCTACCATTCTTTGTGCCATGGCAGAGGCTAGGAGACCTAGTCACGGACCAGAGATCAGCTGCCTTGAGCTCACTGGAGGAAAAAAAAAAAGTTAAAACCCACATAAAGCAGCAGATGAAAAGCAGTATTTAACTATTTTCCTTTACCCAATTTTCCATTGAGTGCTTTCAAAGCATCACCTTTCCATTTTCAAACAAGGAAGCAGACTGCACCCTTGTCAGGAGCCCAACTAATCAAAACTGTCAACAAAAGCGTCCCAGTCTAGAAGAGTCCATCAACACCCTACTGAACTCAACCACAGGAATCTCTATAGAACAGGCTGTTTTTTCCCCAGTAAATTTCCCTCCAGAAAATTCTCAGCTGAAGCGACTTTTTAAAGCAGCTGGGTAAGGACTGAGAATCAGTGCCAAACACCATCTGAAACACTGCAGTGCTCTGCAGTGAGTACCCCAGGCATATGCCTTGTGTCCTATATGAAAGAGCCCTGCTCCAAATCCAGTGTTCTGCACTGCCAACAGAACATCAACGCCCTTTGTCATTGAACCCAAGTCAAACCCAGCCACCCAAGGAAATTCCTATGCAGAGAAGACATCTGCTGATGCCCTTCTTCTCCCCACTGTGAAGAGCCAGGCTCATCCACCTGCCTTGCCCTTCCCCACTTCTGTGAGGCAGGACAGGAAAGGGTCCTCATCTTTTGGATATTTAAGCCATGTTCAGCACACAAGTGGCTTGCTAAAACCCAGCTTAATATACTTAAAATTAAGCAGGTGCAAATGCTGTAAAGATGCAGCCATTACTACGAAGAGCTATTAAACCTCCTGTTCTCAAGAGCATTTTCCTTTGGGGTCGGTGAAGTACACTCTGCAGTTCCTTTGAACGTCAGGTTTATGAGATGCACAGATTGCACTTTTGAAAGCAAACTGGTTTCAATTTGTGGTTTCCTTTTACCCAAATGGGTGGTAATCTGAGAAAATCTGAGAAACTTGCATGGATTGTCCTTGATTCTTGGACACATAAATACATTTCCTTGTAAAGAAAGGTACATACAAGCTACTAAAACCAGGAATATTGTGGCATGTTGGGAGTACTCATCTAGGTCAAGAATTTGTTTATACAAATTCTAAAAATGAATTTTGGGGGAAAAATTATCTCTGCTCTGTTTAGAGCATGAAAAGTCATGGTAAATGTCCATCAGAGCAGGCACTCCTGTCTGCTGCAAACAGTACAGAGCTTGTTCAAGAGGCTACTTTATTTTTGCTCACTGGCTAAAATGCAAGAACAGGCATCCAACAGAGGTCTATCCACATGGTAGTCCACATAAATTATCATCCCATTTCTCCAAAAGCTCAATTCTAACTTTTAAAAAGAAACAAAATAAAACACCTAATTCACCAGACTTAAAAGCTGAGGATTTTAGCGGTACAACAACGGTACTCAAGAGGTCAGGACATAACCTATCATCTAGCTGCTGAGGATTTCCTGCGCTACTGAGCTTGCCGCCCTTATGGATGTCAGTGTCCGTGTGTGAGCTGCTTTTTTAACTCACCAGCTACAGAAAAAATTTGTTTGGTCCTGGCAGATATAGTGAAAATCCAATATATTTTCGGTTTTAAGCTAGAGTTTAAGGACAGGTTTCTGAAAAAGAGGAGCTAAAATTTTTTTCTCTTAAACCTTTTCTGTATCCCTGAATAAATAGATACATATACAAATACAGGTATATACACCAACATACACAGGCTTTATATGTATATTTATATATATTTAAATTGCAACTCTTAAGCATACAAGTTCAGCTCAAAGCATTTCAGTAAATAAACATCTTAACCAAGCCCAGGTGTGGCAGGGCATATCACCCCTCTCCCTACCACGGGTGGCTGGTGCAGATAGGAGAGATAACACAGGTGGGCAAGGCCCAGCAGGTATCTCCTGGTGCGAAAGGGTGTGCCAGCCTAACCAAGAATTAACTCCTCGGTATGGAGAACAGATGTGGGAAGAAAGAAAAGAAAAAAACATAGGTGGCCAAAAGGCCTGCTTTACACTATAAAAGTACTACAGATAGCACAGAGGCACAAGTCTCTTACACACTCCCTGGGAACGTGCAAGATGACTTCTCTCCAAAGATTGGATGCAACTTCGCGGTTACTTTTCCAGAAATTGAGGGAAAGGATTTTGATGTGTGCTCCGTCACAACTGGATGGTAAGAAACATTGGATCCTAAGTTATATTATTTCTTTGCTAGCTGTAAAATTAATGGCACCTTTAACCCCGCATGTTAATACTAGTTGTCTATTTTTGTCTTATTCCTGTGTAGTAATAGTCTGTCTTAAGTCTTACGTCTGTTAGTTTTGTGTCTATTAAATAAATAATTAATTCTACAATAGACTGAATCAACCATTATTAAAGAACTTACAATAAGAGTGGGTCTTGGGGTGCTGGCCACCTCAATAAAGCTACTGCCTGCTGCCAAAGGCCTGGGCAAAAGGCAGGGACTTATTTAAACCCCCACATCCATTCATAACACCAGGGAAGCAGAAAAGAAAAACAACTGTGAAATAAATACCTTGCAGATATAGTTACTTTAGCAGGGCTCCAGAGATTAACAGTTACTTAGTGCTTGCAATCTGCTCAGCAATGCAAAAGACACAAAGATAAAGAAATCGGGTTTCTGGGGACCCTCCAAGGGCTTGTCAGCCACAGTGCCAGTGCTGGTGACACTGCCAGTCCTTGAAAAGTCACCTCTCACATTTTATCAACCTCTTCAGTTTCATGTACTCCAAAACCAACTCAAACAATAAATGGAGACTGTCACTGTGGAGATATAGTTCTTTCCAACTGTAAAAATTCAATAAATGTGGAATTAGGGATGCTGGAACTGAAAGGGGGTTGGTAAATCTTGTCAAATAAACATGAGAATGTTTTGGTAAAACATGGTGCTGGAAATCCCAGAGAGAGCAAACCGAAAAGAAAAATGGACAAGCAAAACTGGGAACGTGTTTACTACTGTGCCTAAATGGTCTGCAGAAATCTTGGAGAAGGATTATGAAGGAAAATATACCTGAGTTTTTATGCTACTCTGAAGGAAGCTAATTGCATCTGTGAAGAAGCACGTTGCATCTTACACCTAAATTTGATTCTAGTCAGGATTTAGGATTTATATACTACGTGATTCAAACTGATAAGCACACTCATAGAGAGAAAGGGAGGGGGAAAGAGAGAGGGAGGTATGAACTCAAACATATTGTAATTCTTTTGATTTGTCTTCTGGGGATGAAGTGTTCTTATTTTAGAATTTTATTCTCTATCACGAGAAAATCAACAGGATTTTTTCTGTCAAGAGTACTATAGCTATAATACAGCTGTCAGAGATGGGATTTTAAGGGAAGATATATTGTGAAACAGCTCATCAAAAGGAAGAATTTGTCTTAGAAAGTGAAGACCTTCCACTGGACTTTTAAGAAAAATAACAGTAAGCAGTCAGTTCTCAATGGAGGAACATTTGCAGGATAACCTGGCACAACCTATGTTATTTTGTATTTTTATTACAGCTCTGTTTATCCTCTTTCCTAAGAGTCTTGGAGACACTGTGGATAGTTCTTTGAGAAACAACAAGTTGATGCTCAAAGATCCTTAAGAACTGTTGGGAGGAGAACTGAGTAAGACCACAGACGTCATCATCCTACAGTGCAAACAGACAACACCTAAAACCAAATGAAATGATCAGAGTGCTGACAGAAGATGTCATGGAGACCAAAAGAATGAAGAGGCTTCAATAAGGGGTTAGACAACTTTGTGGTGGATTGGTATAATGATAGCTATTAAATATGGTAATGCAGATTCAACCTGTAATTCAGGAATCCCTCAGTTACTGACTGGTAGGGAACTGTAGTGGGGAAGGAAGAATAAAAACTTCCTGCTCATCTACTATCCCTGCTGACCTTACACAGAAGACAACCCATGGGCACT
This sequence comes from Ifrita kowaldi, assembly GCA_013398055.1. Lineage (NCBI taxonomy): Eukaryota > Metazoa > Chordata > Aves > Passeriformes > Cinclosomatidae > Ifrita > Ifrita kowaldi. The sequence continues at coordinate 116,351 of VZRS01006552.1, forward strand.
GCTCATGTAGCCACAAGCCAATCTGAGCCAACGTCCACAGCTCCTTCAAACAGACCAGCATCTCAAAAGAACTGGGTAAAGCCAGATTATTACAGAGAATAATTTTTCACTGTTATTTACACTGCAATTGATGCAGTAATCTCTCTTTCATTATATTACGGTATCTGAGCATGATCAGTCACCTAAAAGCAAATGGCTATAGAGAATCCATACAGAATTCTTCTGAAGAGCCCCCATCAGTGGTATAGGACATGATGTAAATAGTGCTCAGCTGAAAGGCAGGGATGAACTCTGACTGCAGGTTAGCAAACACCTAATTAAAGTTGCAAAACTTTTAAGTAGGCATTTGATTTATCAGAGTGCAATTTTGCATCATGGTTATATGAACAGGATCTTAAACAAAGAATTTAAAAGTTCTGCAACGGTAAGAAGTGTTATGGAAATTTTCAGAATTATGAGCTGTGGGAGAGAATTAAAATAGGGAGCAAAACGGCAGAAAAAAATTACTTATTTTCTTTTAGATTCAAGACTTCAAGGGATGTCTAAGAATTAAAGGAGGTGACAGACCCCCAACAGCCACTTTTTGCTGTCACAGGAGGGAATTTAGAGATCATCAAGTCGTACAGCCCAAAGCATAAACCTTTCACAAGCACAAATCATGTCAGGATCTAATTAACATAACCTGATGCTAACACCCTTTCTAAACTGAATAAATGATTTGGAAGAATAGTTGACTTGTATGTTTATTTCTATCACTGCCTGATTGTGTATTAAATGCACGAGCCATAAAAGCAACATCTGGGCAGCTATGGAGTGTAATAGAATCCCCAAGAAGCTACAACCCTAAGCTACAGGTATATCTCACCTGCTTTCTTGTTGTCTGTGTGTCCCTGGAATGCTCTGGAGCCTCAGCTATGCAAGTCATGTTAGTCCTGCTGTGCTGATAAAACATATTTCTGGAAGGTGGTTCCAGCTGAAAGGCAGATTTACTGATGACACAGTCCAAAACAATGAGAGGTGTTTGAAGCGCAGGGACAGAGGAGCAGGCATGCCTTTAACATTATTCACTGGGGATCACAAGAGAGACACAGCTCTGCCAAAGGAAGCTGAAAAGCCCAACTTGCTTGACTTTCTCATCTCCAAGCTGCATACAAAACATTAGTGTCATGGTCAAATAAAACATTCTACCATTTTAGGCACATTGCCTAATTAGAAGCCATGGTTATCTGAGAACACTGTTTTTGCAGCTGTCAGGAAATTAAATAACCCAAGGGTAACTTGGAATTAAATAAAGCTGTACAAACACATAGGCCAGCTCTGAAATCCTGACTCTGACAAGTATCCCCTCTGCTTTCCAAGGGACTCAACATCTAAATAGGGCATGCAATTATTGTTTTCAATCAGGCTATAGGATAACAAACACTGGTCCTTCTTGAGGGGCTGCTGCTGAACTTGCAAATCCATATATCAGAAGGCTGCCTTCTCGCCACTAAAAGCAGCAGCACCTCCTGAGGAAAGAGCTCCATTGCAAGTGTCTACTAAGAGAGCAATCAAGGACTGATAAAAGGAAATGCTTATATAGAAATCCCTGCTTTCATCTCATTTTCAACTACTTCTCTTCCAATCCTTGTAACTTTGTCAGGAACTGTTGCAGTGAGCTATGACCAGCAGAATCAAGGAGATCCTAGGATTCTCTGGTTTGAAGCCTCTGTACCCCCAAAACCCTCCGAAGTTAACGGAAGTACCCTAGAAGCTGCAAGCTGTGCCTTATCATTAGTTTTTGTTTTCCCCACCTACCTTTTAATTCTATTTGCTCTAACCCCCTCTCCATGCCATGTAACATCCCCTGGTTAATGTCTATTGGTTAAGGTATGTTGTCCGCGCCCACATTATTGAGGTATAAAACAGCCCGGACGCCACGTGGCTGGCAGATTGTTCTGTGGTCTTTGCCACTTCCAAGAAACCCTATTCCTCCCACGGACTTCCCCTCCGCTCCTTCCTGCCTCCTTCCAGCACTACAGACATCGAGGTTCAAGGCGAACCCCAAACGGAGGTTCGCCCGTCCCTCCTGCGCCAGAACCGGTCGCCGTCCAGATCTGCCCGGGGCAGGCAGAGACATGCTAGGTGCCGGGACTCTGAGCTAGCCAAACCCAGCACCGAAGCAAGCAATCTAAAAACTAAGCTGGTTATACTTTTACACTAAATTTTTAAGAATTAAACAAAAAGGAGATTTGCATTTCCAATGAGATTGGTGCAGTCTGTGAACTGCACAAAAATGCCCACTTGGAAAATCCATTTCTGATGGCCTTCTTTCTTAGCTTTCTACTTGTAATTTCTGTTGCAAGAAACAAAGAAACTCAGACTATTACCAAAGTCTGAGTTTAAGAGAAAGAGACAAAGTTCTTGCCAGGCCAGACACTGATCCAGCAACAAAAGGTATTGCACAGGAAAGTCAAGTCTACTTACAAAAGCTGTTATAATGTAAAAGCACAACTCCCACCTGGCCGTGGACACAGAGGGATGACAGACTCACTACAGACTACCTGGAGGATCATGAAGAAAATACAGTTTTACAGTACTGTCTTAGAACCGATATTCAGGTTGTTGGCAATACACTGGTAAATAAGGTCTGATTTTGAAATGCAGATAAGTAGATGTCAGTTTGGGCTTCCAGTTAAGGCAAAATCTGATTTGTCCCACAAAGTATGTATGTGACCTGAAACAAGTAATTTGGTCTCCTTTTTACCAGTTTCCTCCTATGTGGGAGAAAATAATTCTTACCTCACAGAGGTCTTGTAAGAGAGGAAGTATGAATACACTCCAAAAACAAAGCATCATTATTATGTTTGGCTAAAAATGTGGAACATGGTATGGTAGATTCCAAAAATAATCATTATGTCCACTCTCACTGGAGAGCTGGGTTGGGAAGACAAATCCAGCTTAGGCTCTGGTCAGTTCTCAGGAAATCAGACTGCTCTTTTTCTTCCTCTTCACAGGATAGCACACCACTAATAATAAGCCAACCTGGAAAATTAAAACCAGATCCAATCTCCAAAAGCTGACATGTGCTCATGAGAATGAAGAAGGGAGCAGAAATTGGCTTTTTTTTTATTGACAAGCAACGAAGCTTAGAAGTTTGGCTCAAGATGTGTTCAGAGCATGGCTGTGGGTGCATCTGTCCTGCACAGGATTGCTTCTTGAGTGTAGGGACCTTGATGCCCTCTCTGTGCTATGATCAAGATCTGTTAACCCTGGCTTTTTGCTCCCAGCCGGGAAAGCACTGCCATGGCCAGCCTCTCCTCATCCTGCTTCACGAGCAAATGGGAACCACAGCCCAAAAGAACTGAGGATTTTGTCTCTGATACTCCAGTAACAGGAACTGCGGAAATCAGCAGATTTCCCACTTCCTGACAAAACTTTCCCTGTGTTTCAAAAACTCCTGGCAAAGGCTTTGCTCACAGACTCTGCAAGCCAGGGGTGGAGAGGACCTAGCCCAGACAGTCAAAGGCAATGTTGCTGGGGCTCTGGTTACTGCCAGCAAGGGGACACAAGGTAGCGCATTTCACTGAAAAGCCAAACCCACAGAAATAAAAGAATATCAAAAGAAGCACCAATGCAGTTGGACTCAGATTTACAATTCCTTCTGCATTTTCAAACAAAATAGCAAAAAAGGGTTTCGTTTTTTTTTTTTGAAGACAGTATTTCAGACAAGATTTCACTGAACTGACAAGAGTAGAGCAAATAATTACATTTCAAACAAGACTTGAAGATGGAGCCACTAAATTCCTAACTGTATGACTGTAACCTTGATGTTGTGAATCTTAATCCTGTGCAAGATTAAATGCTAAGATATGATATTTTTAAAAGATTATGTAACTTTTCCCATAAAGGGTATTTTTTCACACGATAATCTCAAATCTGTTCCACTACAGACCTGATTTTTCTGTAGGCTGAAAGTGCACCCATTGTAAAAGGGAATCCTGAGGACAGAGGCTACCTCAATTATTATTATTTATAATGGTCCTTGCCTGTTACATTATCAAAGCATTTCCACATTTACTAATTAATCTTTACAAGGCCTGTTACGAGGTGATTTAATTGGATTATCCCTGTTTCTCAGATGAGGAAACTGAGACACAGTGAGAGACTTGTCCAAGGTCAAATAGAAAAGCCTGAAGCAGACCCATAAACTTCACCATGGTGCTCTGGTTCCCTGTGTCTTCACCTTGCAATTGCAATAGCAAAGCTGCTCACTTGAGAAACGCTTACTTGCCCATGGAGAAGCCCTTCCACAAACCCAAGATGATTGTGACTGTCAGGCCAAAAGCCTGAAGAAGATGATGGTTGGCCGGTGTGTCACCATCAGCTTAACACTGCATGCAAAGTAAAATCATCCCCCACTTTGTTTTAACTGCACAAGAATTAGATCAAAGCATCAAGCAAATTCTCCCCAAAAGAGAACTGTTAGTTTGGAGTCATGCACATGCACCAGTCTGCATTTCTAGAGTCAGACAGAAGGATTTCAAGCGATTCTACTGAAAACCAAACAACTAGTCACATTGCACTGGGATTATGAGTTACCCTAGATCCATCATTAGTTCTGGAGACTTTGTACCTGGAAAGCTGGAAAAGACTGATCACTGGCATCAGGAGAAAATAAAACTGATGAAGTTTTTGGGCACAAAACCTGCAACTTCTGCCTGAGAGTCTCTGTCTGGGTACAGACAGGATTTAAGTTTGTTTGGCTTTCCAATCTCACTTGATCAGGAGAATCCTCCAAGCCTGTCAGGAAAAGAAATTTTCTCTACTTGATGAATGACTCCTGATCCTTGGGAAACCTGAGTCATCTCCTGCACTCATGGGAACATCTGGCAAACCTGCTCAGAGACTAGCCCTGGGGAGTGCTGTGCACTGGCACTTTGCAACAATTACCATGAAAGAGATGTTTTCTCTGTTTGCAGATGATGACAGACTGTATTTTTTCATGGGTTACTGAAGATTCCATTTCTAGGCTGAGGTCATAGCATTTATGAGATGCCAAGGTGGAAGAAATCCACTTTCTTGTTCACGGCATGAACTTGAGAAAAGTATGGCTTAAACTTAAAGTAGATTCACAGCTAGCAAAGATTGGGAACTGATGGTTGAATGTTTTCGGCCATGGGAAAAGGGACTCATTTTGCTGCTTGTATCACTGATTCCTCAGCTTTCCTTGTACTTCACTTCTCAGCCTATGACAGGGGGCAACAGCACTTACCCATCTCTCGCAGGGTGCTCCATATAAAATTCACTTAAAAAGTAGAGAAAGATGACAAATCAGAGTCTTACCTGCACTGACAATATATAAATGCTTCAAAAAGTCTTAGAGTGTGTTCAGCCTTGGCCCTTCCTTGCACATTTAGCACCCTGGCGTCTCCTCACAGCTGGCAGACTACAGCCAGCTCCAGTACAAACAAGGCAAGCCACCCTTTCCCCTAAAGCCCACCCTTCAGAAAAAACCAGAAACACACTAGTGGAAGAACAAGCAGATGCTCAAATGCTCTCTAGTGAAAAAAAATGAGGGCTGCTACTTTTCTGTTGAGCTGCATCCTGATCTTAGAGAGCAACTTAAAATTGCAATGAATTGTTTCGTTGTTTCAGTCAGAGAAGCTTTGTAGGTCCCGCATTTATGAGAGGGGTTGATAAGAATAAGCCCTGGTATCTATCTGCTCATTTGTCCTGGACTTTGGAAAGTGCTAGGAAGCAGCCAAGATGTAATAAATTTAAGGAGGAAATCATGGCCAGTCAAATGGTTCAGGAAGAGAAGTCTTGGCTTTCTCACCACAGGCTGTGAAACAAAAATAGATATCAATACACACCTATCTGCTGGAGGAAACAGTGAAAAATATGTATTATTTATGTAGCACTTCTTTAAATAGGAGTGAGCAGAAAAACTGAACCAAAAGACTTTATGTGGCAGGTTACAAACATAAGGAATAATATATGCTGTCAAAATTTGCAAACCCACTCACATACAAGCTTTAAGAAGAAGATGAAGTGCTCCTTTCCCCAGGTGACGCAAAGCAGACCTTGGAATATAATATATTTCTCATTTCCGTTCCTTCCCCCAAAAGCTCTAACCACCAAACCCTACTGCCTCTTGGGAGAGGGCAGAAATCCCATGTAATCACAGACCCCCAAAATGTTTACTGATCTATATCAGCAGAGATGCATTGCAGGAAAAGCCTCCCCAACCTAGCACATATTTCTAATTAGGCAATAGTCGAATCCCCACATTTTAATTTGAATTTAGATCATTAATACCACAATACTTAAAAACCTGAAAATCCCAGACAAAGCATAGTCTAGCCATTACAGAGATCAGAAGAGAGTGATTGTACATGGGTTTAGTAGGGAAAAACATGTTCTGCCTAGCAACCACAGGTGCTCCTGGCCATCCGGGGGAGGAATCTAGCACTATAAATGTCAGAAAGCAAATTATGCCACCGTGCCTCAGATACAAAGGCCTAGTTACTGGGCAACTAAAAATTAAAGAAAAAATAGTTATAGAAGGAATATTCAGAAAACCAGATGCAAGTATTAGTTTGCTTCCCTCTGTATCTTTAAAGAAAGTTAAAGATTGCTCCTAGCTAGATGGGTTCTGTGCTTTGACTTATTTATAAGCTGTTTTCTCAGGAAAAGAGAGAGGACACTTTATATATATACAGGAAAAGTTTACATTCAGGAAAAGAGGACACCAAAAGCAATTCACCATTTTGATGTTATTGAAATAGGAACTCACGGTGGTACTATGTATATGATGGTCCTGAATCCAAGGTCAGACAAGGTTGTCTGAGGATGATGGTTATCAAAACAAAGCACTACCAGCAAGATGGCTTTTTTATTTTTATCTTTTTCTTAGTAGAATGAAAATTTTTCTGCCACTCTAACTAGCTGAGATTTTTCAAATAGTTCCATTATTCTTAATGTACTGGGCAATTTACTGTGAAGTATGAGCTGAGACTAAGAACCTCCTCCTTCTGGAAAACGTGTCAATGAATGGATTTCTGGCCTTACAGAAGTTACTAGCCATATCTGGCAGCCAAAGAAGGTTTAAGGAAGGACTGTAACGTCCATCTTGCAGATGAACCTCAGTGTGAGGAGACCAAGAGTCTTGCTCTGTGTTCACACAGTGGATCTGCATCTCAGAAGGATGTTTCTCACTGCTGCTTCAGTGCTGAAATGAAATGGCTTTTCCTCTCTAGTTCTGATCCAGAAGAGGTCAGTCAGGACCTAAGGTCTGCTGACTGCAATAATCTACATGAAATGGGCTTGCCAGTTCTAGGAGAAAGAAGACCAGAGTATATGAAGGTGATGTGTGCCCCTCACCCCAAATTTCCCTGCAGCTAGAATATGTATGTTTACAAATTGGAAAATCACAGTGATTCACTCCTCCCTTGACCCTATGTGTTGGTTTAACATAGCCTGGTTTTTAGTGGGTGGGAAAAGCTGCTCGAAACTTCTACTATGTCCAGCACAGAGCCAGTCGCTGAAGGCTCTGACAATGGGCAGATTGCTAGCCCAATTAGAGAAGTTGGTAATGCCTCTGTGATGACATATTTAAGAAAGGAAAAACTGCGAGAAGTTCTCTTTCTTCTTCCCCTCTGAGGGGTGGTGAGGGGGCTGTCGGGGCCCATCCTGGCGCGGCCGCCGAGGCCCTTCCCGGCGTGGCGGCTGGGGCCGTGCTGCCAGGGGAGCCATCCCGGCGCCGTGAGCAGCTACGCGGCCGAGACCATGTGGCCGGGACTAGCGCCGGGAGCGCCCGTGTGGCCGGGGCGGCGTGGCCGTTGCCACCTCGGCATGGCTCGCAATGAACTGTACTTGCTTAGCCGCTTTTAATCAGCCATGCTGCGGACAGAAGGGCAGGGGCAGCAGCAGCTTTTCCTTTTCAGCGCCCCGCATGAAGAGAGGCGCTGAGTGGAGCCGGCGGCTGGTGCGGACTGTGCAGTGTCGGCAGGGACCACGTGGCCAGCGACGAAAACACGGCGAACAATTCCCCGACATGGAGCATAGACGAGATCAACCTTTCCAGCGCAGCGGAGCTCTGTAAGAACTTCTCAATTAATAGAACTTGAAAACAATAATACCTTACAGACAACAGTTTTCTTCCGAGTCAGAGAAAAGGAAAAAAAGTGAGGACACGTGAGGAGAACCAACATAGCGGCACCAAGGTCAGTGAAAAGAAGCAGAGAGAGGAGGTGCTCCAAGCATCGAAGTCAAGGTTTCTCTGCAAGCCGTGGTGAGGACTATAATACAACAAATTATTTCCCTGTAATCCATGAGGTGCATGGGGAGATGCAGAGATCCACTCGCAGCCCATGAGAAAGAGTGCTCACGCTGGAGCGCATGGATGCTGAAAAGCTGTAATCTAGTGAGGAACTTGAACAGAGAGAGAAGACCCTTACTTCTAGAGATAGAGAAAGAGAACCCTTGTTTCCAAACTAGAACAGCATATCCTTAAAAAACTAAACCCCATGAACTAAAATGACCCACGCTGTACAGTTGTGGGAAGACTGCTTGGCCCGTGGGAGGGACTCACGTTACAGCAGGTCGGGTGGGCTATTGTTCGTGAAAATTAGAACCATGCTAGAGAAATTCATAGAGAAGTGTCTCCCGTGGGAAGGACCCCACGCCACAGCAGAAGGAAGAAACTCTCTTCCTTAAGTGTACTGAAGAAAGATTTTTAAGAAGTGAAAGACTGACCAAAACACCATGTTTTGTCTCCTTGCAGAGTCAGTGGAAAGAGGGAGGGGCTGGGAAG